>LPNX010642172.1:97115-166028 GCA_001517045.1 Pseudotsuga menziesii | reverse complement strand
GATGCGCTGTAGCTCGCCGATAGCTTTTTCATTTCTCATGAGTTTCAAGCAACTGCGCAGGAAGGATTGTACACTTCCTGTCGATTCATCCTCGTCACATCTTCCCGATGTGGTAGCCTGCGGTATCTGTTCAGGGCTATCGCCACAAGGTGCTTGCTGCGGTACGCCCCTAGACGACGGTACCTGCGATCCTGATTGCGTAGGTTCATCAAAGGAAGCCTTGGCTTCGTGAAATGTCTCTTTATTCTTCTGCAGGTCGAGTGATGTTGCTTTACTGGGAGCTCTGCGCACCCACTGTTGACTTGTGTTCTTTTCGATATCCGGCGATGTCCCACTGGTGGAAGCACCGCTACGAGTCACAATGTTAACTTTTGGTTCTGGTTCATCCGGCTCAGCAGCAATAAGCTGGATGTTCTAGTGTGCTGTTGGTTTAGGCTCTCTGATCTTAGCTATCAAGGTAGGACATTCCTCTATAGTATGATCATAAGATTTGCAGTAGTTACAAGTGGTGGTGGGGCTCTGACAGTCCCTAGCATAGTGTCCTACAACTCCGCAGTTATAACAAGTGATTGGTCCGCGACCACGGCCAAAACCTTCTCCACGTCCAAAGCCTCCTCCACGTCCTCGTCCTCTGAATCCTCCTCCACGTCCACCGTAAGCCGGATCAGGCTGTGGTCCTGCTGCTAGACCCTGTGTTTCTGATTGGACTCTGTACACGTCATGTTTTCTATCTAACATGAGATCATAGGCTCAGCAATCCTGTTCATCATGTCCGACAGACTTGCAGAAGACACAGTATAGGTTCTTAGGTGTCTATACATACTTTTGAAGCAAAGGGCATTGCTGAGGCTGATGTCCTTGTGTCTTGCATATTTCACACCATGGCCCTTGCGTTCGTGGTAAGGGGTTAGGAGCCCCTGACGCTAAATATTCTGCAAAGACTGGACAATTGTCTTTGGTATGACCTTGTGCTTTACATCGTAAGCACCATATGTCTTGCATAACCTCTTTTCCTTTCTTAAGTTCATGTACCTGTAACGTGAGGTTGGCCAACTGGTTCTGTAGAGTTGTCATGCCTGCGCTGGTTTCAGCTAAAGGTGAAGCTTCTAGCTTCATCGCCATCTCCAACGCGTCATCCTGCGTCTGGAGTTTCTGCTGCATTAGTGGCAGTCTGATGTGAGGGAGCAGCGCTGCAATAAACCATTCCTTATGCTGCTCCGGCGCAAACTCAAAGCTTACTTGATCTATAAGAGCTTTAAATTTCTGGTCAAAGTCCCATACTGACTCTGATGGTAGCTGCTTAATATCCTTGAGCTCTGTTATACACTGAGACTCAGACTTAGGTTTCTTGAACTCTTTAATCATGGCAGTCCTGACCTGGACGAGTGTTCTGGGTGTGGTAGCGTACTTCATATACCATGTTAAAGCTCGTTCTCTCAATGTGGTGACCAATTGTACAAGTTTAATGTTATCATCGTGGATTTGTTTAATGGTCCACGTGGCTTCGCATAGAAACAATGATGTTCCGGGTCCTCTGCTCCTGTACCCTTAAAGGTAGGTAGCTTCATATCATCTCCCATTCTATTTCTCTGCGGTGGGTTCTAATTGACTGGATTACTACCACTCGGCGGTGTAGGTGAAGGTGAAGACGCGGTAGTAGGTACTATCTGTGAGCTACTGGATGGAGTACCTACGGGATTACTCTGAGTCCCGGTCTGTTTCTGTGGGGTATAGGGATGGTAAGGAATACCCCCCTCTGGCTCTTCTGTGGTACTAGGACTCGGTTGCCTAATATTGTCTGAACTGTCTCCAAATACAGGAGAGCTGAAAGCTACTTTATATTTCTTGCCACTACGTGTTCGTCCAATGTCATCAAAATCACTTTCAAACTCTTGTGACATTACTATCTTTACTTATTCATCTGAAATCATGTCCATTACTCCTTTTTCATGTAACAGCATCTTAATGGACAAGTTTAGAGATTTTAGGTACTTACCACGATATCCTTTGAAGAAGTACCGCTCAGCCTCGCTGAAGCTTTTTCTCTGGTCAACTGCAAATTCTGTAACAAAGCCTTCTAGCACACTCGCAAGCCAGAAGTCCACTGCTCTCGTAATGGGATTGTCGAGGCTCTGCACAGTCTGAATCAGCTCCGGTGTCTAGACAATGTTTCTTTTCTTTTTGAATATGTTCCTATCTGTCAACTTTGATAACCAGTCGTAAAGCTCGTTTCCATAGGTTGCAAAAAATATCGCGTGTATATCTGAAGAGATATGCTTTTGTAACCAGTCCTCTGTGCTCAATTTAGGGCTCCGATTTTCTTTCTTGGCAAACTCCCTTAAGTTTGAATCCAGCCACTGGTGAAACTCTTCTCTAGTAGGATGCCAACAGAACATTAGCGCTCAATTGTTCAAAACCCGCAACGGAACCATTTGTTGGTCGTCAGGGCAGACCCGGGTTTACTATAATCAACCAACAACACCCCTAGCTCACTGGCCCTTTCGGCGACAGACCGCAAAGCGGCCTGAAGTCTCACCCGAAGTGATTCTAATGGGTTGGCCAAGGACTCAAGTGTCTTGGACCAGGTTCTGTGGTGATCCTACTTGCGACTCACAGCTCTTCTAGCTGCGAGGTCTCTTCCTCTGCGCGTCGCGCGACCTTCTGCTCGCGTCGCGCGATCTCCTCGTCTCGCAGCTCTTCTAGCCGCGAGATATTCCTTTATACCGTCGTGCAGTCCCTTTCTACGTCGCGCACTTTCCCTAACTCGCGATATCTCCCGCCTTACCGCATCGCCGCGCACCGTGCAACACGCAGCTCCTGCCCAACGCTAAGTCCTCAACCTGCGGTATCGCGCACCGCAGCTCCTCTACCGGTGCGGTATCACCTCTCTGTGATATCCTAACTCCGCGGTTTAGCGCACTTAGCGTTGCTCGTGTCGACGTGCAAGACTTAACATACAAGGCTATTCAATACTGCAACAAGTGACCGTTTCACGCAAAGCATAAATGAACCATATACAACATGCCAAAGACTTCGACTTATGTTTATCTTTCTATATTACCGTGAACTGATTAACACATTCATTCATTAAACTGTAAACAAAATCCATGAAATGACTGAGAAATGCATAAGTAAACATAACACATAATCCAATCACATAACACTTGATTTTAACGTGGTTCACCTCCAGGATGGAAGTTACGTCCACAGAACTGTGTTTTTAGTATAGCTCATGGGAAGGTAAAACACAGTTCTGCTGCACTGCATATGCAGCTCAAGATCTTCTCTCTTAGATCTCTTCTCTTCTCTATATTGCTCTCCTACAATATACTCTTCCCTCTCTGTCGATCCCTACGGATCGTTACATGCATGCTCTATAAGCCAGCTACTGGTTACAGTAAGATTGCTACCGCTAATAACAGAACCAGAGCTAGGCTTTTACAACAGTCTAATAATCTACAAAAACCACTAACAACTGAACGAACCAACCAACTGACCAACCCTTTTACAATACAAAATATATCCCTTTATAGGCAGCCCGAAGGTCTCGCCATTACAACACTGTGGGCCTGTCCCAACAGTAACCCAAACCCTAACTAGTGACAGTCGGCCATATCTGTACTTGAGGTAGCCGCTTTCCGTCACACCACAGCTCTCTGCAGTCTTCCATGCTTCCCGGCACTGATCATGGGTATTGTGCACCGCTTCGCTTTTCTGTCATTCATCTTCAATGCTTCAGCCTCGTTGCTCCTTCTCCTTTATGAAGGTCGCTGAACCCTCCTGTCTTCCGCCGCTGCCTTCAATGCAGTGGGTGAGCTCTCTCTTCTCGGCCGCTCAGGTACCGTTGCCTTTCTTGACTTCTCTATCTTAAAAGTCATGGTTTCTGGCTCTGCTCTGCAACTGGAAACGTGCTACGGCGTCGTAGCTCTATCTTATCTTCTCTCCGCCAAAACTGTCTGTCCGCTAAACTAGCAGCTTCTTCTGTAGCTGCGGGACCCTGCTCCAATAGGACGATCTCACCATGCTTTTGCCAAACTTCTAAGCCAAGGAAGTAATGCATCAATTCGAGATCTTTCATCTTGAATTCAAAGGTAAGCTCCCTCTTACACTAGTTTATCAACTGTTTGTCACTTGTAAGGAACAAGTCATCTACATATAGAACAAGTATCAAGACATGATTATGAACAACTTTAAAGTACAAGTTAGAATCAGCTGTACTTTTGGAAAACCCCAAGCTATGGAGAAATCCATCCATCCTGGCATACCAAACTCTCGGAGCCTGTTTTAATCCATACAAGGCTTTCTTCAGTTTACATACATGGGTCTTCTTCCCATGAGTCACAAAGCCTTCAGGTTGTTCAATATAAACTTCTTCCTCAATCTTACCATTGAGAAAGGTTGTCTTTACATCCATCTGACGTAACTTCCATCCAAATACTGCAGCAAGTGAAATGATGATTCTTATGGTAGTGTACCTGGCAACAGGAGCAAATGTCTCGTCATAGTCAATGCCTTTTTTCTGAGTGAAGCCACGAGCTACGAATCTGGCTTTATACTTCTCCACGCTGCCATCTGCAGCATGCTTGATCTTATAAAGCCATCTGGAAGTCACTACTGACTTTCCTGTAGGTCTGAGAACAACTTCCCAAACATCATTCTTCATGATTGACTTATACTCTTCAATCATCGCATCAACCCATACATGTTTACTTGCTGCTTCTTCGTACGATGAAGGTTTTGAACTGATAAGATGACTCATAAGACCGGAGTACTGCTGTGGTCTTATGCTTTCTCTGAAAGTCCCGGGAGGAGCTTTATGCTTCTCGCATTCTTGTACCGTCTCTCAGTACCAAGCAGGTCTCCTTTTAGAAGGAGGAACTTCAAGTAGTTCTTCTACTAGACTTTCAATGTTCTCAGGAACATCTGGAATTTGATCATCAAATTCCTCTTCCTCCCTTTGAATTTCTGAATCTGGAAACTCAAGTGGAGCAACTGCATCTTTCGGTGAAAGCTCTAGTGTTTTACGAAACACCGCTTCCTCATGGAAGATCACATCTCTGCTGACCTTAATGTGCCTCTGTCCAGGTATATATACTCGAGAAGCCTTTGAGCAATCACTGTACCCAACAAATATACCTTTCTTGCCAGAGGGATCTAGCTTGGCCCTCTTCTCTTTTGGCACATGAACATACACAGGAGTACCAAATATCCTCATGTGATCAACTGCAGGTTTCTTCTTGGTGAAGACTTCTTCTGGAATCTTCTCCCCCAAGATAGCATGTGGGCTTCTGTTCTGGATGTACATAGCAGTTCTTGTAGCTTCAGCCCACAAGGATAAAGGAAGATCTATATCAATGATCATGGCTTTAGCGGCCTCACAGATCGTTCTATTCTTCCTTTCTGCAACCCCATTCTGGTAAGGGTTGTAAGGCACTGTCAGCTCTTTCTTGATTCCTACTTCTCGACAAAAATCATCAAACTCATTAGATTCATACTCACCTCCGTTATCTGATCTCAAGATACTGATGTGTCTGCCAGTCTGATTTTCAATCAGTGTCTTGAACTCTTTGAACCTGTCAAAGGTTTCACTCTTGGCTTTGAGAAAGTAAATCCAAGACTTCCGAGAGTAGTCATCAATAAACAAGACATAATATAAACACCCTCTCAAGGAGGGTGAAGACATGGACCCACAAATGTCAGAATGAATCAAATCCAAAATGCCTTTAGATCCACTCTTGCTTCTGGGAAAGGATTTCTTAGTGTTCTTACCTAGAGCACATCCTTTGCAGATTCCTTCATGTTTTGGGGAAACTTCTGGCATACCTGTAACCATCTTCTGCAATCCTAGGAGAGCTGTGTAGTGAAGGTGTCCAAACCTTCTATGCCAAAGTTCACAAGGATCAACTGTGTGATGTATCAAAGCATGAGTGGAGACTTTGGAAGCCTTGTAGAGGTCTCCCTCTCGAACCCCAATCTGTACTGCTAAGTCTAGATCTGTGTCTTTTGCCCATAAATAGACCTTCTTGTCCATGAAGAGGACTCTGTGGCCCTTGTCTTCTAAACCAGCAACAGATAAAAGATTCTTCTTTAAACCAGGAACATAAAGAATATCATCAATATGAAGAACCGTACCTAAGTCAAGTTGAAGCGAAGTTGAGCCAATTCCTTCAATCTTGTAAGTGGAGTCATCTCCAAGTTCTACCTGAGTGGTGAACTTCTTCTTTCTGTAACTGATGAGGCTACCACGGTTACCTGTCATGTGCCTGGAGGCACAACTGTCCACCAACCAAGAAGTGGAGCAAGTTGAGAAAGAACCAGTTAGAGCAGAAATCAAGTAGTACTCTCTCTTAGGCTCATCAATTTTATTAGCCTTGGTTTTCTTCTTCTTCTTTGGTTCTTCATCTTCTTCTTCCTCTGCTTCTGCAGTAGATGCTTGAAACCTTCTCTTGGGTTTCTTCTTGTTCTACCTGCAGTCTCTAGCATAATGTCCAAACTTGTGACAAGTATAACATTAAATTTTAGACATGTCAGAAAACTTACCCTGAGATTTCTTACCCTTCTTTTGCTGAGGGAAAGGCTTCTTGAACTTCTTACTCTTTGTTGCAAGTGCAAGGCTGTCCTCCTTGATTGCCTTGTCAGTGTTCCTTCCTTCTTCTTGTATGCAATCATGCCAAAGCCTTTCAAAGGTTGGTTGATTTTCTTGTCCACAAACAGATGTCATGAAAGTTTCCCAAGAGCTTGGGAGACCATCAACCTTTGTTTGCACAAGGTCATCATCATCAACAATAATACCAATAGCAAGGAGTTGATCTCTTACCTGTGCAATCTTTGTGAAGAAGGAACCAATGCTTTCATCTTTGTTCAGCTTCAAAGTTCGTAGCCTCTTCTTCGAGACTCTCTTTTGATGGGAGCCTTCTTTTCATATAGGTTGACCAAAGTATCATAGCATTCTTTAGCAGTCTTCAAAGATGTGATGTTAGGCATCAATGACTCTCTGATAGAATCATAGATGATTCTTCTAGCCTTACCTTGCTTCCTCTTGTAAGCAAGCCTACCAGCATTTGTTGTTGGCTCTTCTGTGACATTAAGAACAATGTCATCCAAGTCATTCTCATCTAGAATGGTTGTCAATCTGGCTTTCCAGGAGTTGAAGTTTGTTGAACCATAGAGCTTCTCTGCAGGTTTGAAACCATTGATGGCCATCTTTGTCACTTATCCAAATGTTAGATCTACAAATCTTATCCAAAAATCTAGTGAAAAACAACAGTAGTGTCCCATTACTGTGTTTTCACATACTCAGCTCTGATACCATGTTGAATTTTAGCATTAACATATAACTTAAAAATTTGCAGATAAACTTAATCAAGTAATAAGCGCAGTAAAAACACATTCATCACATCAGCATAATGGACAAGATTTTTCACTGAGGAAACCTTCAAAAGACAAAAACCCCAAAAAGCATTGGTAGCTCATCTCGTAAATGAGATGACTTAAGAAATTCTTCAAAAAGTTCCTCAAACCCAAATCTGGGTTTTACCACAGTTACAAACATTTCTCACCAAAAATTCAACTGAGGGTTTCAAACCCTGGATCCACAAATTACAAAAATTACCCAAAAATTGGATTTTCTCTTTCCTGCTTGAAAATGACAGACTGCCCGAAATACTGTCTGCTGCCCAAACTGTACTTTTGTCCTGCCCGTATCTTTCTCTGTCCTGCCCGCTGCCCGATTTTCTTTCTTTGGCTGAAATCCGTTGGGCAGATCTCATGCTGCCCATGGTCTGTTGGGTCTGTCAATTGACAGCCCGTGACCCTAGGAGTCGAAGTGAAAATGCAAAAAGACCTTTAGTACCACTAAAAGTAAAAGTCAAAAGATAAAAGAATAAAATGTTATTATTTTATTCTTTTGAGTTTTGGTCCACATCCAGGTGAATCAAAGGCTATAAAAGAAGATCAACTCAAATTTATTTTACACGCACTTACTCATCATCATTCAGCTACTCCTAGAAGATTTTCGTTGGTTCTTGAAGAGAGGAAAGTTCTTGTTTTTGGTTTATGCCCTAGCAAGGAGGGTTTCTAGCTAGGGCATCTACCTCTTTGCTACAGCCAAACCCTAAGCTAGGGTTTCACCCACTTCTCTCCACAGGTGAACAACTATAGACCTAGGGTTCTCACCCTAGCTTACACTTTCCATCCAGGCAGCAGCAGAATACCCATAGGCAGCAACATAACCCTCACAGGAAACAGCAGAACCTTCACGGGCAGCCTACAGCATTCCAAGCAGCCTCCAAACAAGCTCGGGTTGGCTGCTAACCCTCTCGGGCAGCCCATATCTTCACGGGCTGACCTTCGAGCATCCACTGTCAGCCCTAAACAGGGCTTGGGTAGCCTATTAGCACCCTCAGGCAGCTGCTACCATTCTCGGGCAGCATTTGATCAGGCCTGGGCAGCTACGGTCTGTCAACTACAGAGTTCGGGCGGCCTTCAAACAGGCTCGGGCTGCTGCAAATTGTTCTGGGCAGACAAAAGAAATTCACAGGCAGCAGTACGGAATTCGGGCAGCCAGAAAACACTTCACGGACAACTCCAGAATTTGACTTGGGAAGCTAGACAGAAGTTGGGCAGTCTGGGCAATTCTCTGTTGACTTTGGGCAGCAGAAAGAAATCTGGGCATGAAGCCCCAATCCAGTATTCTTGTAAAAATTGTCTTGTTGACAAATTGTTGGTCATCTATGCTAGGGTTGGAATTGGTCAAGCCTGCTAGGGTTTGAGAATTATTGAAGAACATTCATCTCAGAATTCTGAGATTGAAGAACTCAAGTCATCTCATTTAAGAGATGAATTACTAATGCTTATGGGATTTTTGTCCTTTAAAGGTTTCCCCATGAAAAACTCTTGTGTTCATTGTGTGTGATGTTTTGATTTATCTACTGCACTTGTCTATTGTTATCTTACAGTCTGCAAAATTTTAAAGAATACATGTTAATGCTAAAATTCAATAGCTATCTATCTCTCCTCCTTGTCTCTCTCTCTCTCTCATGCAAACTTGAGTGAGTGTGAGGTGTGCATAAATGAGGGAGGGTGCCTCCCTATTTATACTAATCAAGTGACTGACCTATTACATGACTGGGGGCGACCTGTTACCCTAACAGGGCCAACTTCTCTTAGAGAGAATCCAAGAATACATTACATGATGTTACACTGGGGACTATTACCCCGACTTACAACGGAAGTTGTACCTCAAGGTCTATACACAATAATGACATCCTGAAAGGAGGCAAACACATCTCCGATGAGGTTACAACAACATACAATGATAATATACATCAGAATATCTTCCGAAGTTACAAATACATCAACAATGATGAACCAAGTTCAGGATATAAAATGTTGACATGCAAAATGGATATTGTGGAAGCTCCAAAAAACATTTCTAATAACAATTCTTACCACAGAAATCTCAGAACATAAATATTCATATCTTCTTGTACATTCTTATTTAGAAAACAAAAGCTTGGATTTAAGTCATGCCTAACGGTATCACGAAAAATGTTATATGATCATGATGCATGAATTTTATTTTGTCTGAGTGAGCTAGTTAATTCCTCTACACCATGAAGTTAAGGGTCATGTATGTTAAGTTGAACTCATTGCAAATGAGTTGTGGCTGCACTAATTTTACCCATCCACTCTTGTTTACATCAAAAGTGGATAATTTACATCCAGTAGTTCCACCTAGTTATCAATCATAAGAACAGATCTTCTAATTGTACAGCTAATTTGCTGGAGACAACCACCAGTGAGCACTCTATTGACTATCCTGGACACCTGTGGATATTAGAAACAAGCTTAGCAGCATCAGTATGGTGCATACCCAATGTTTGTGCAAATACATTCAAATCTCCTCCAAAGAAAACCCTGCATTGATTACTGCGTATGCGACAACTTGCCGTATCACCTTGGAAATTCTAGGGTCCAACCAATGTCGAATGCAACAATCTCATATGAGAGGCAATTAACTGCATGTCAACAGTAATTTATCCTTTAGGTGTCCACAAGACTTTAGCATTCTTGCATAAATACTTCTATTGGCCTCACCTTAGCACAAATATGGAGAACTAAATCAAGGGTTGTGCCGCTTGTGCCATTGTTAAACCAACCAACAAGAAGCAAAGTTTATACACACATCTGCCCTTTCCTTCACACCCACGGGAATCTGTCTCAATGGATTATTCGATTATCAACAACACGTAACCATGATGTGGCTTTTGTAGTTTCCGATCAGTTCTCAAAGATGGCAACCCTAACATCCTGCAAGAAGATTGGCTTAGCACATGACACAACAAAAAATTTCTTCATACATGTCTAGGTCAATTTCAGGTTGCCCACATCCAATGCATTCAAAAAATTACATCCATTGAATTTAAAGTTTTAAACTCATCTCTGACTTCTAGATATCACTCTAAAGCATGCTAGACACAAGGCTAGATATGTTCACAACCTTTGCTACGATTAGAAGATGGGACACAACAACAAATCTTGGCTGTGCATTCCACGAGGTGTGGAACGGCACAGCAGGGCAGTGGCAGTTATGAGAAGCTAGGAGTGTCCCATTTTGGTTGGTCTATATTTTGAATTTCAAGTATGACTTCATATATTTCAGACAATTCTTCTCTATAAAAAGTTCAGGTTTAGTCTCTTTTAACTGTTATTAAACTTACAAAAAAGCTAATTTTTTGGAACATAAATTTCAACTTCACAGGAAGAAACTTTCATGAGAAAGCTATGTTACAGCTCAGTGCAATTGAGCCTCCGTTCGCTACATAGATCATCTTAGCTCTTACCTTACTTTTCTTATTTGAAAAAGCGGGGTTGTTCTAGCCTAGTCTTCGATGTGAAGTGCTTTATCCAGTTCATGAATTTGAGGTTCATCACAAAGTTATATAATGTTAGATACGGCCATACTTCCTCCATCAGAAAGCAAGAATAATCTAGTACATGGCTAGTGGCACTTAGAAAAAGATAGTGATCGGGTCAGGTCAGGTCAATTTCAAGGGAGTCTGGCTGCTTTCTGCAAGCAACAGTGAACACCAACCCCTATAAAACGGGAAATAAATGATTAGAGACTGGGAACCTAGACTGTCTTGTGGAATCTTCAATCTTGCAGTGCAGAACAAGTTCAATTATAGATTTGATTGATTCATGGGACATAACGAATCTATATTGTTTCAAACCCAATGCTTGCTCATTTACCTGCTCTACTAATAGAATGAAATTAAAAACAAATCAAATACTTACCCCTTTTCTAAGGGCGTGAACGTAGAGTGTACCATTAATAGAGAGGGCAAATCTGATGCCCAGCGGCTTCTCAAGAGTGATCATGTACTCGTTTAAACTTATCTTATTTGCATTGAGGGTAAGAGTGCCGACGCCGCTCTCAGACAGTGCCTTTGCCTGCAGTCTTCTGGGCCACGTAATCGATACTCCCTCACTAAAGCACGTATCTTCCGCTGACCTCGATCTCAGGTGGATACCCCATATATTGCTCCTTACGATAATGCCCGCATTATCCAATTTCCTGTTGTTACAACACCCACGAACAGCCTCCGAGGGGATCGAACTTGGGATTCTGAGTAGCATCATGGTCACTGGTCAGTGGATGGATCAGCAGCAGAAGATGGAGTGATGTAATTGTGATTGCAAACATGACGCCGCTGCTGGTTTTTATATATTATTCCAGCTCATCAAAATCACACAAACAAAGCAGAGCATCATCCCAATACTTGGCAGAGCTTCATTTGTAAACACCCTCCAAGTCCAAGTGTCATGTACACTGGTTATAAGGATGTGGGTAGGAATTTGTTTTACGACTCTGTTTTAATTTTGGATTCACTAAGAATGTAGATAGTTTAAAAACATTCGGGGTAATTATTTTTTGTGTTTAAAAAGTTATGTAGAGAGTTTATATATATATATATGAATTAAAGTTATTATGATTATTATGTATTGATACCCAGGTATTTTGTGTATCTCTGGTATATTTTGCTTGTTTTTGTTTATGTATTGTATGAACTGTATTGTACTGATATTATCACTGATCTAGTGATCTATGGGGATTTGTAGTGTTGACTAAAGATGTACAAGGTTTTTTTGATTCAATAGAATACCAAAGAACTGCTTTTTTCGACTGAAAAAATATATATATAAATAAAATAAATATATATTTATTGAACTGTTTTATTATAGAGTGTTTTAATTATTATGAATTTTTTTATAATATAATTAACTAAATTCCGTACAATGTCTCACAAAGCATACATATGAATATAATAATATAGCATTATAAGGTTATGGTGAATAAGCTTACTCGTTAAATAGTTTGCATAGGGTGAGATATTCATGTTTTTGGTATGGTAGAAAACAATTGAGTTTTCAAAAAAAATCTAGAATATAGTATCCATATATATATTTATTAGAATATATTATTTGTATAAGTATTTATTAAAAATATGCTCGTCCATATAAGTATTCATTAGAACAAGTATTTATTAAAAATATGCTCTCGAGCTTGAGCTTGTGCAAAATATGCCTTAATTAAATTTTAAAAATTGAGTAATTATGATAATACAAAACCCTAATTTCAATGAGTTTTTTTGATCTCTCGTTTCTAAGCCTCCATACATGAGGATAAAATGTGTGCTTTGAGCGCCCTTCAAGCGACCTTAACCGTAATTAATTATGACGGCCTCGCTTCATTTTGGAGCGCAACTTTAGCGACCTCAAGGCGTCTAACTAAAATTGACGAACTATAAAATATACTATATTATTAGCGAATAAAATCACACCACGTATTATTAATTTAAGTTTGATTGGATAAATTGTCTTTTAAAAACTGTACTTCATAACAATAGGAACAGCTTTTTGAAACTCATATGCGGTAAAGGGCGACCTCGGCCTGGGTTACGTCATCAAAGCTGGGCTCGGGCCGCCCGCTTCTAAACTCCTTATGCGGAGCCTATGTATCGTGACAAGGTCAACATATATAATAATAGACAAAGGTTCCTATCAACGTTCAAATTTGAACCCTTCCTAGCCCTTCCAAAGAGTTCTAGCCTTTCTTAGAAGTGTAAAGTTAAAATTGCCTTCAAAAAAAAATTAAAATCTGAATTTTATCCTTCTAATTAAGAAAGACATAATTTATATCAACATTTTAAAAGAAGGGTAACATTAGAAATTACCCATCGATATAAATTTCTCAATATGTTGAAATTCCTATGATGTAAAGTTTGACTCTGTCATTCAAAATATTGGAAATATCATAAATTATAATCTCTCACTCACTCGCGTCATGCACTCCCTGCTTAGCTATGTAATATGACAAGTGATGATTGACAACTACGAGGCACTAGCCACCGGGATGTGACTCTAACTCCTAAGTCACTTGGGGATACAATATAAGGTGTGACAATGTGTTAGTGACTACGGTTGTAACAACATTGAACAACTATTAGTCTACTTTTAGGCCCAAAACTTTGTGCCCACTACCTATGTGAACTTGGCTAGCAATGTCCACTTGGTTTTCGTCAAAATGAAATTCAAATGGCCAGTTTGATGAGTCCTCCTATACAAGACTTCGTTTCTAGCATGAATATCATGGACTCACAACAACTATATAAACAACATTCGATGTCATGCAACTACAAATAATGGCATGCAGCTAAGATCACAAACTGTGTAGAAGTTGATTTATGCAATGATATAGAGAGGTGTCATTGGGCACACAATATGGATAAACAATGAGTTAGAAAAAACATTTGGACCAAAGCACCACAATGGTTATTAATAATAATAATAATAATTTAAAAAAACTTTTGTCTCATTGAAGAATAGTCTTCAATTTGATGGGTGGCATGATCATGATGTAATCTCCCTCTATCTTTCCAAACATTTATGGTTTCTCACAACATTTGTCCTCGACACTCGCCACCAAAATACGTATAAAATCACATGTATTTGCATTCTCTTATCTTTAAATCCTCACCTCATAGTCATAACTAAGGATTATTATGCATGCACATCCTCACCAAATAGTCATAACTAAGGATTGTTATGCATGTACATCCTCACCTCATAGTCATAACTAAGGATTGTTATGCACACACATCCTCACTTTATAATATCAATTGGGTCAAGGCGCAAAGACAACCATAAAATATCAAATATTTCAAGACGCAAAGAGTAAGAGACAACTATAAGTAAGTCTTTATTTTAGCATATAAGTCGTTAATTGACACTATCAACTGATATTTGACACTTTGGATTGTTGTTATCTTCTCATCACTCCTTACCAATGTGATTGTAAGGCATTCCTTGAAGGTGAAGTCCATAATTTTACGTCTTCTTCCTCATTCTCGCACCTTTTGGTAAGACAACAAGGAGGGTAGTGGCCCGCATCAGCATGGAAAATGGTTTCGACGTAGAGGTAGATACATTAATTTTTTTCATTAAATAAATTAAATTTCCTACATGTGATTACCAATTCACTGAATTGTGTATTGGTACAAAACACAACAAAGTTTAGATCCTCGAACTCTTAATTACTCACACCTAGAACTTTCTCAAAACCAACCATTAGCAAACTTGGTTTGGTGTTCATGTTCAATTTAAGTGGCAGATTGTCGAGACTCAGACATGCTGTGAATTGCAAGGCTCTAGTTGACTTAGGTTTGATTCCATTGCCCCTCCATCCCATACATGTATGCTATCACGACAAGTGTTGAACAACAAAATTTGATGCCCTGACCCCGATGATGCTAAAGTTGCTAACTTACTTGGTATGTAGGATTTTTTTAAATGTTTTTTGCGTTGCACGTATTTTTCTTAGGCACCCAATGTCCATCATTCCTACATCTCTCAAGCTTGGATGGCTACCCTCTCTCCGGTTTGAATTAAGTTTTTGGTTGGTTTTATATGTATTTTTTGGTTGTAGGCTTATTAGAGCCTCGTTTTTCTTAGTTCCTTCCTTTTGTACATAGTTAACAGTAATTAATTTGCTCATAGGTCTAGTTTTTTTAAGTCTATATCTAGTTACAATGCCCTACACTATGCATGAGATCACACATATGCCGCAATATGGTTATTGCATAGTCTAAGTAGTTTTTCTATATAATGAAATGTGCTCCAACTCAAGAAAATAAATACAATAAAATAGTTGTTATGTTACTGAAATATAAAATTAATGTTACATGTATATCAAATTAATGCGTTAAAATTAGGTTTTATTGAAAATATATCATTTTTCATATAGATATTAAAAAATGCAATTATTCAAAATTATTAAAATTTTAAAAAATAATATTTACTTTTTACATTTTTAGGAAGAAAAAAATTAATTAATTTATATTTATCAATTAAATTGCAATTATTTATATTTCCCTTTTATCTTTGAAGTACTCCAAAAATGAATACCAAAAAAATTAAAATTAAGACCCACCTTCAAATTTATCAATACAATGGACGAACGAAGAGCCTTTTAAGATGGGAGGTATGAACACTCCCCGATTCTTTAAATTTATTTTTTCAATAGCCGTGATCAATTTGGGTTATCTCTTCATTAAACAAGGATATTTCCTTTTGTAAAGCCTTCACTAATATTAGTGGTAAGTAGGATAGAGTTACTTATTCTTTGAGTTGAGTTACTGAAGACTTATTGGTGTAATATACTAATTGTTCGTTAAAGGGGAGTTTATATCCATGGGCCATAATACACTAATGGTTGCTATAATATACTAATGGTTCGTTAAAGGGGAGTTTATATCCATGGGCCATAATCTAATTTTGAGAACATAAATGCTTCCCTCATTGTATATATGCATTAAGGTTTGTCAAACCATCCACTAATACATTATTTTCTTTGTAAAAATGTTGATTTGAAATGGATCATTATATAATACTAGTACATATTTATTTTAAAAGGGATCCATTAAATGTCAAGAGGGATTAAATCTCTTGAGGTGCAAAATCATTTTTAATGTGAAAGCGTGTAATGCAATGTTTATGGTTTTAATTTATCTAATTTGTGTCATTTTACATATATGTCGTTCTAAGTATTTAAATCTCATTCGAGTGGACATGTTACTTTTATAATATTTTATTATTTTTTATAAAGGACACGTGTCAGCTCTAGTATGAGCATGGAAGGATTTACACATCTCCCCCCTACTGGGTTGTAGAATGCACCTCTTTGGCACAATTATTTTAGTGATTTAGGGTTCAAAACTTTTTAGAGCTTGTTTGAGGGTTTAAATGATCATTTTTGGGGTCAAAACATTGTGAGCTTATCTCTTGTTATTTTGGCAGTGTTCTACACATCGGGACCAATCCAGCATTCATGTCAGAAAGGCCCAACACATGTCAGAAAGGCCCAACACTCACATCTGACCATGAAAGGAACCAATCCAGCATTCATGTCAGAAGGGCTCTGCACTTACATTTGACCAAGGGAGTAACTAATCCTACATCCATGTTAGAAAAGGCTCTGCACTTACATATGACCATGGGAGGAACCAATCCTACATCCATGTCAGAAAGGACCTGCACTTACATCTGACCATGGGAGGAACCAATCCTACATCCATGTCAGAAGGGCTCTCGGACTCATCACTTCCCTTTGGAGGGAACCTCGATCTGGAGAACACCAAGCTTCTACTTGAAGTATTAAAACTTCACTCTGGCTAATGGCTTGGTCAACACATCAGCTATATGTTCGTCCGTCGCAACATACTGGAGCTTCACTGCTCCTCTCTGCACCATATCCCTGATATAGTGATATTTGATCTCGATATGCTTCGACTTGTCATGGAACATCGGGTTCTCCAACAACTTCACACAACTCTGGTTGTCACAATATATACCAGTGTTATCAGAACCGGCAAAACCGGCCGGTCTGACCGGTTCACAGGGTTGACCGGTCCGGTTTCCTAAAAAAATTTTAAAAACCAGAAATTTGACCAAACTAGGCACTGAACTGGCTGGTTCCTTACTCTGCCGTACGGCCGCATGCAGGGACCCACATTTTTTCAAATTAAAAAAAAAAAAAAAAATACAACCTAAAAGAGGGCGCACTTGGGTAGACTGTCATCTATGGAGAGTGTCTGAAATTGCAGAGGAAACAGTCACCATTTATTGGTGAGTTGTGAGAGCCTTGTAGTGGTTACTTGTTGAGGAAGGGCATAATCTTAGTAGTCTTCTCATTTTTTTTATATACAAGCTGTTACAGGATTTCATGGACTGAGTTGTGGCCACATAGGAAGATACCCTGCTGCCATCATTTCCAGAAATCGTGGGTACCATCCTCTCAGCGTTTTGACTGTCATACTGTGTTAATTTATTGGGATGAAGTTTCGTGCCAGCTGGGCATGATCATTGGGTATGAAGACTGTATATTGAGGAGAAATTGTGGTCCTGTGAACCAAAAAGAAGTTCTGCCCTACAAACTCAGTCAGTTAAGTGTTCAGCACAGCCATTAATTTGCTACGTTCAGGAAATGACCAGGTTTGAGGGTTAATTAAAAGTCTGATTATGTTTTGTTACTGCTGATAAATATCACTGTATTCTCACTTTACAATGATGGCCATTTTTGGTAATGAATCCTTGCTAAAGAATTAATTTGCTACTGCCGTTATTTCATGAATGTTGAATGGACTGTTCATATAATGTGTATGTGCATCACTCCATAGTGAGAATATGAAATATTAAATGCCTTAATAAGCAACAAGGCAGTTGATCAAAGATTAAACCATACCACACCTCCAGTAGAGGGACACTTCAGAAGTCCATATTGGTAATAAAAGAGGGTTCTATGAGGATACACAAATAAGAGAAAAAGAAACATATCATCAATTCAAATCAATTCAGATCAATCAAAAAGAAACATATTTTGGATCACAAGACCCTCAGACCTATTTCTGATCTATATGTGTTTGAAAAGTGATCATCCTCTCCAACACACAGAACCTGAGGATTGATGCAAGTCACAACAGACTAATTCCAGAGCCAATGGGGTTTCAAACTTGCAGCATAATATTTTATAAAGTTCTATCTAACTGCAAATGAAGCAGATATATTTTTAACTCGTGTCCAGGCAGCCCTGTAAAATGATCTCAGGCAGTATTCTTCCAGTATTCCATGGCAGTGATCCACTTATAGTTTGTTCCTTTCACTTGGTTAAGTAAGCGCTCAGTTAATGGTCTGGATTCATATGTATGCACATGAATGTATATGCTTTTTTACAAAATATGAATATTTTATGTATTTTTTAGTCAGCCGATTTTTTACCCGGTTTTTTGCCGGTTCCGGTCTGGTTCACATTTTGGGCTTCGCCGGTTCGATGACCGGTCCGGTTCCGATAACATTGATATATACAAGTAGCATCCAACTTGAGATCAAACAAATCAGATAGTAGCTTTCTTAGCCACACTACCTCACAACTAGCTGAACAAGCTGTGACATACTCTGCTTCAGTTGTACTCAGTGCCACGCAAGGTTGCTTCCTACTAAACCAAGAGATCACACCTGATCCCATACTAAAGCAGCACCCCAAAGTGCTCTTCCTATCAATGGAACTGCCTGCCCAATCTGAATCAACATAACCTTCTACGTTAATCTTCTGATTCGCCTTATACTTGATCCCATAATCAATTGTAACCTTTAGGTACCTCAGAATATGCTTTGCAGCAATCAAGTGAACATGTCTAGGATCTGTCAGGAACTGGCTCAATGTGTTCACAACAAAGCAAATATCTGGTATCATATTCGTCAGGTACATCAAGGACCCAATCATCTGACGATACATCGTAGCATCAACTGACTCTGATGAAGCATCACTCAATAGCTTCATGTTTGATGCCATAGGTGTGGTCATGGCCTTGCAGTCCATCATCCTGAACCTCTTTAGGATCTCTATTGCATACTTCCCTTGTCCTAGGGAGATTCCATCTGCATTCTGCCACACCTCCATGCCTAGAAAGTAGTGCATCATACCCAAGTCCTTCATTTCGAACTCTGCAGCAATCTTCCTCTTTGTATCAGCAATCAACCCATCTTCACCTGTTACAAATAGGCCATTTACATATAGTAGGAGTATCACTGAGTTCCCTTCTTCAACATTGTAGTAAAGGTTGGAATCAGCTTTACTCTTGGTAAAGCCCAAACTGGATAGGAAACCATCAATTCTATCGTACCATGTCTTGGGTTCCTGTTTCAAACCATACAGGGCTTTCTTCAATTTACACACATGAGTCTCCCTGTCATGTGTCTCAAAACCGAGTGGCTGCTCCACATACACTTCCTCTTCCACTACACCATTCAAGAAAGTAGTATTGACATCCATTTGGTGTATCTTCCATTTCATTACTGCAGTCAGGGTAAGTACTGATCTGATGGAAGTGTATCTGGCTACAGGTGCAAAATTATCTTCATAATCTATCCCTTCTTTCTGGGAGAAGCCATGAGCCACAAATCTTGCTTTATATTTCTCTATGCTACCATCTGCAGCATGCTTGATCTTGTAGATCCACTTGGAAGTCATGACAGACTTCCCCTCTGGTCTTGGGACAACATCCTAGACATCGTTCTTCATGATCGATTGGTACTCCTCAATCATAGCATCCTTCCATTCTTTCTTCTCTACCGCTTCTTCATAGTTGGAAGGTTCTTTATCAATGAAGTCACACAATAGTGCTACATAGCCGGAGCATGACCTGGTTCTTTTCCTCTCTTTGTGCACTTCTTCTCGAGCCCCATATTTTTCTACACCTTGGATAGCCTCTCGTACCCATGCAGGTTTCCTCCTGTGAGGATTCTTCTCTTGGGGTGGATTTATAGGTTCCCGGGGTTCTTCTATTTCTTGATCTTCATCTTAATTTGCATCATTCATAGTTGTATCTTGAATTCTAGGTACTTTTGTTTCTTTAGAGTCTTCAACTGGTCTCTTTTTGGATTTGTTGTAAGTTGAATCTTCGTCGAATGTTACATCTCTGCTTATGTCGATCTTCTTGAATCCTGGGAAGTATACTCTGTAAGCTTTCGAGCTTTCATTATATCCCACAAATATACCCTTCTTCCTTGAAGGATCTAACTTTGTTCTCTTTTCTTTCAGAATGTGTATGTACATTGGACAACCAAATATTCCGAGATGAATGACTTTTGGTTTCCTGCCGGAGAAGACTTCTTCAAGTGTCTTGTTCTCGAGTACTTTATGTGGAGTACAGTTCTGTACATACACAACTGTTCTAGCAGCTTCTACCCATAGATGCATAGGAAGATCTTGATCATGAAGCATTGCCCTTGCAGCTTCCATAATCGTTCTATTCTTTCTTTCTACAACCCCATTCTATTGTGGATTATATGGAGTGGTTAACTCCCTCTTAATACTTGAATCTCTGCATAATTCTTTGAATTCATTTTATGTGAATTCTTCGCCATTGTCTGATCGAAAGGTCTTGATTTTATTTTCTGTATGATTCTCGATCAAAGCTTTGAACTCTTTGAACTTGCTAAATACTTCATCTTTGTTTTTCATGAAGTATATCCATGTCTTCCTAGAAAAATCATCAATGAAAGAAACGTAGTATACATACCCGCTTAATGAGCTGGATGACATCGGACCCCATACATCGGAGTGAATGATTTCCAAGATTCCTTTTTCCTTGCTTTCGCTACTTGGAAATGTCTTCTTTGTGTTCTTTCCTTTCGCACATCCTTTGCAAACTCCTTCATGTTTTTCCTACATTTCTGGAAGTCCTTCAACAACTTTGCTTGCAAGTGGTAGTGCTCTGTAGTGCACATGTGCAAGCCTTCTATGCCAAAGTTCATTTGGCTCTACTGAGTCATGAACCAAAGCTTGTTAGGGTTGGCCCTTCAGTTTGTATAATCCTCCCTCTTGCTCTCCAATTACTACCGCATCGTCAATAGTCTTTCCTTTTGGCCACATGAGAACTTGGCCATCTACAAATGCAACCCTCATGCCTTTTGCATCCAATGCTGATACAAAGAGAAGATTTTTCTTTAGTCCTGGTACAAACAAGACATCCTTCATTTTCATAGACTTCCCAGAGTCTAGCTTGTAGGAGGATTCGCCACTACCTTTTATAGGATAATGGTAGTCACCCCCAAGTTTTACCTTATAGGGTGAATTATGTTCGGATAGTTTCAAAAAAGATTCCTTGAATCCTTTCATGTGTTTGGAAGCCCCACTGTCAATAAGCCAATATTTGCTTCCATGTGTGACAGTTCCTGTGAGGGTAGAGATCAGAACATATTCTTCATCACTTGAAGAGTCTTCACTTTCTTGTTTGACTCTTTTCTTGGGAGGATCATCATCCTCTGCAGTGTGATCATGATGTCTTCTTTTGTGGTTCTTCTTCTTCTTAGAACCATTCTTATTCATAGGACAATTTCTAGCAAAGTGTCCTCTTTCATCACATGTATAGCATTTGAGTTTGGATAGATCCTTGTTTGATCTTATAGAGTTATCTTTCTGGTGAGAATGCTTGCCTAGGTGATGATGATTGTCCAAACTGCTTTTCTTGGAGTGTATTGTGAGAGCTTGGTCTTCATTCCCCATCTTTTCTTCTCGAGCTACTATTCAAGCTTCTTCTTGTGAGCATTCTTCCCACAACCTACTAAACTTGATTAGCTTCTTTCTGGCACAGATTCCTTGGATGAAAGAATCCCATGACCTAGGGAGACCATTCACGGTGGTCATCACAATCTATGCATTCTCCACTTCTTCATCTACTGCTTCAAGTTGTTGTTTGATATGGGAGACCCTTGTAAAGTATGGCTATATGGTCTCCTCATTCTGGATCTTTACATTCTTCAATTGGTTCCTCAAAGTCATCTTCCGATTAATGTTCTTCCCTTCAAATAGCTTAGTAAAGGCATCAAACATTTATTTAGGTGTCTTTAGGGAGGACACCTGTGGTATGAGGTGATCCTTGATTGAATCAGCAATAATCCTCTTATCCATGACCAATTTCCTTTTGTGTAAGGTCTTAGCCTCATCTCCCTCTGGAACTGGAACCTTTTCACTGATGTAAGAGTCCAACTCATTTTCTTCCGGAACCAGGGAGATCCTATACTTCCAAGCTAAGAAGTTATCAACTCCCTCAAGCTTTTCATCAAGCTTGGTGTGATGAGACATCTTAACTGAGAACCTCAAATGTAAATACAAAAGATTTAGATCTTACCAGTTAGAGAAGCTGAAAACTGGATCTGGAGCTGATCTTCTGCAGTGTTGGTTTTCTGGTTCCAAGGCAGATTAGGGTTTCACTTTCCCGGAGTTCTACCCAACCAAAAACCTTGATTCTTGTCTCTAAACTTTGATTTTGAGGAGGAGAGCAATCCTAGCCTAGGTTCACTCAAAAATTCCTCTTCAATGAAAATCCCTAATTCTCGATGTAGTGGTAGGTCAAAAACTGAAAATTCTTAGAATTAGATTCTGCTTCGACAGAAAGATGTGCCCTTTAATGGAGGTTCATCCTAGCCTCCTTTTGCTAATGGATTGTGGAGAGAGACCCCAAAAGTAAGAAGCCCTAGCTTCCGTAGCTGCACAGTGTCTTCTTCTCAGGTTAGCTCTGATACCATCTTAGATTTTTATCAATTAGACAATATTATCTTAGGATATTGTCTGAGAGAATAACATGCACAACAATGAATCAATCACAAGAGACAATGGACACAAAGATTTTCCTTGGGGAAACCATAAAGGAGAAAACCCCACAACTTCCTCAGAGATAGAATAAGCACCAATGGCAGCAGTAAAACCCAATGACAGTAAGACGATGTCCAACAACTATTCTCTCTCTTATCCCATCTTCTTCTCTCTCACTCATGCGCTACAGCTGAGTGTGAGTGACTGTGTGATAAATAGAGAGGCTCACTCTCTATTTATACTAATTCCCAACTTGACAATAACTTACGAGGGCCAACTTCTCTAGGAGATTCTAATAACCCTAGTGCCTCGAAACTGTGGGGACTTTAACCTTTGAACAATAAGGAGGGTTACCCTCTATGAATTTACATGACTTGTTTACATTATTGATTCTCCCGATAGGAACATCAGGGTATGACATGACTCAATTACATTACAAATACTTCCTGATAGGAACATCGGGGTACAATATATAAAATATACAAGTGAATACATTCCGAAGTTACAAATACATCAACACAATAATGTTCCCACTTATGTATATTTTATATGATGAACGGTTAGGGTGAATGTATTATGTTTATTATTTTTAATTACATCTAGTTGTGACCTTCTAGTCAATAGATGGGAAATTCTAAGATAACCTAAGTTATGGATAGCCATGACAGTCATGCTACGCAAGTCACGTAGTTTCTTCAGTCCTAGCACTACACTTTCGGTAAGGCCTTCCCTTCTTAAGGGATTGAATACGCCAACACTTAAACTACAATGAACTCCTCTATTTGACACCTTTGCAAACCTTGGTATGACATCGAGCCAACAAATGGTTACATTGCAAGGACCCTTCAATTACATCTATGGCACTCTAGTAGTATGATTGGCGAGTTAACCCAAAGTTATATAAAAGATTGGTGTTTTATTCAAATTGACTGCTTGAATTGCATGTAAAAGGCAACTGATCCCCAATGGAAGCATGAGTTTCTAAAACCATCTTGGAAAAGAAGAGGATAGATTTTGTGGAGCAAACAAAACTTGATTGCATTACAGAGGTCCAGTCACAAAGTCATTAGAGTAGTTGACTTATTGGTGAAGACAACCATAGAATATTACATTGTGTAATTCAAGGTCAAACTGAACCAATCCTTCACAAAGGTTGAGAAGTAATTCAAGAAAGGATTGTGTGGGGGATTGGTGCAAGAGGTGACGATGTGGGTAAATATGCTCCTCGTAGAGGAGGATTATATACCTTTCTACCTTATGACAATGGCAACATATAGCCCTATGCATGGTTGTAACATAGGATGGGGATAGAAAATGTAAATAGGTAAGGAAAGGATGGTACCATGGAGGAAGCACAAGCATTAGAAAGAGCATGAATACGCTTTAAAGGAGAGATGATCATTGAAAATTGGTGGCTAAGTAAGAGAAAGAAGATCAAAAGGAGAGAGAGAATGGTGAGAGGATCTATGGGTAGGGAAGGAAGCATCAAAACCTACCTGAAGGAGTTGGAAGAATTGAACAAGAGAGGAGAACAAGTCAACTGGTAGTTGGAACAACAAGAATTGATTGTGTAATAGAGTTTTAAATGCGGACAAAAAGATGGCATGATACTCAAGGAATAGAAAGGACCATCAATCAAAGATATACCAAAAAGTGAGGAGATTCAATTGGAAAACAAGAGATAACACAACAAGAGGTCGTGCCAAGAGAAATTAACAACCTAACCAACATAAAGACCATGATCATCTAATCACAAGCAGAGGAATGATCATCCAATCATAAGCAAAGGACACACACAATAATGTTTTTAGGGTATTTGGAGATGAAGAAAGACAACCAACATACATGATATAGGCCATCGATATTGAATCCTACCCATAATAGTCACCACCCGAACACACTTGAAAAGTATATAGGTGACTATAAAATTAAGATTTGTTTCTAGTTTACCAGCGTCTTATAATAATATGTGAAAATATAATAATAATGGACCAACAAGTGGAGGAAACAATAGTAGTAGCAATGGAAGTAAAAGAGTAGTCATAGTCCTTTGGAAATAGGAGGAGCCAAATTAGTTAAACAATCAAGTCCTCAAGGGTTTATTTTGACTAGTATATTAATAGATAATATGTCTAGTTAGATAGATAGTTTAATGACGTGCCTTTTGAAGTTCTCTTGGAAGGGCGACACGATGTCGAATAACATTGGTTTTTGTGTGAACTAATATGGAGAGCTAAAGGAGTCACCACCCCATATGCCAAGATAATATAATCACAAACCAATATGAGGGGGATAACTCTTAAGTGGTATATGGAGTTTGTGCAAATAAACCCTTTGGGTACACCTTTGACATTGGAAAAATTAAAACGAGGCTTTCTAGTGCAATTTCAAAGTTTGAACTCAGAGCAATAGAGTTGTGTTGATATAAATATGATCACTCAATGGTTGGGATAAAGTGTTGGGAGTACGATCAAAGGTTTTAGGATTTAATCAGACAAATCTTGTATTTCATTAACAAGACCCAACACAAGGAGTAGTTTATTCAAGGGTTATTACAACTCATTAGAGTACTTTTAATGCAACACCAATGTAATACACAACAAGACACCTAGGTGTTAGCAATTAAAATTGAGTCCATGAATGGGTACTTGGATTGACAAAAATAGCTACCACAACTATGGCTTTGACCGACGCACTAGTTGAAGTTGCTTAGTTTGAGTCCCAAATCACAACATTGATGGAACAAATTCAAGATATGATTCACACAAGGGTCGAACATGAGTAGGTGTGGTACATCGTGTGAAAATGGAGTAACAATTGACAATAGACTATCCAACACTATGGGTTGGAAGAGAAAGACCTAACCCAACACCACCCCCACCTACACATTTCCCTGGTAATGTGGTGTCATAATAATATGAAATATATAGAACATACTAACATCCACCCCCGTTTTTCTTAATGTTGCAAAATACACTTTTTCACCAACTCTTATGGTATGTGACTTTTTCCAAGCAAACACACATATTAGTGAGAACTATCGCACCTTGTAGGGTTTGGATGAGCAGTTTGAAAGGAATTGATTCTAGGTCAAGAAGGAAACCTTGGGTGCAACTGAGGGGGTTGGATGAGGCAGATATAGAGGACAATAAGAAGGATGCTACTAAAGAGGAAGCAATGACACTCACTCATGCCTCGTCATATGTTATAATTTCAATGAGATCAAGCATATATCCTAAGACTATCCTTAATATAACTTCCCCATCCAATATTATAGCCACAAAACAAGTAATTATGAATATCAATTGTCAAATCCCCCCCCCCCCCCCCCACAAGAGGCAAACATTGGAAACCATATATAAATTAAACCTCCCATGAATGTCAAAATTCAAGAAATGTGTGTGTAATGCATAATATAAAATGTAACGATATCGACAACTATATTCACACACATATCATGCATAAACAATAATATTCATAATAAAAAACAAACATAAACACTTATCTTTTAGATGAAGAAGATCCAAGAAAATAGTTTTGTAATATCAATTTTCTACACAATTGTAGGTACCTATTGAAAATATCACCCCCAAGATGGGCTATGAGGCCACTAAGGTGAAGGAAACAACTACAAGTTTCTCTCCTTCTCAATCCAACCCTTTTGCTCTCATGCTTAGCCAAAATCTCACCACAAAAAATTACAAGCATCTCATTCAACCATTGCAGCCTTGGCAGTCCTCCAGTGTAGCTTAGATCTTAGGGATGGACCTTGTTACATCCATGGTAATTGTAGCCTCTTGAATGTTGTGAACATGCTTGACACTTCCATTCTGATGTGGACAATTTCTGATCAAGTGATAATTTCCACATCCTCAACATTGAATGGGCTCCCTTGGATTCTTTCCCATTAGCATAGTTGGCTTAGCCTCACCATGTGTTGGTTTCCTTTATTGATTATGTAACGACAATGCTTGAATCCTTTTTTTTAATCAATTTTCTTTCTCTTCTTCTTCATCTATGTCTTTTGATATGTTAGTTTCCTTTTGGTTTGATCATAACAATTACTTAACCTTCTAGATGGTCTCATATAGAGTTTGGGGTTCTGTCCTTGTAAGACTGAGGTAATCCACTTAGAAAACATTGGATTTTAACATTATCATTTATGATGTAATTAACATACCTCGACAACTCCAAGAATTTATTTGCATATTCATAAATGGTCATTTGTCCCAACTTTAACTCATGAAATTCCTTGATTTTATCATCATAATATTGATGATAGAGGTATTTCTACTTAAATTACTTCTTGAACTACTTGCAAACAACCTTTCTCTCATTGATCCTTCTAATTTTCTTGAGAATCTCCAACCAAATTGATGTCTTTCCATTTGAATTGAATATGTGGCCACTTTGGTCTTCATGTTACCGAGTAATCATGGACTTGGAAATACTTCCTTATCCCAAGAATCCAATCTTTATATTTTTACCCAAATTTAACGTCACCATCAAATATAAGGGGTTTTACCTTTCAAAATTCTCCATATGAGCTATCCATGCAAGGCTTTTTTCTATTATTCCCATAAAATATAAGAGCTTCAATTGTTAATTGAGTCTTCAAAGGTATATGTCTCACTAGGAAAGAATTATGGTGGTGTATGTCTCCTATCTTTGGAGGTTCTTCTTGTACTATGGGACCTCTTTTGAGAATGTCTCTTAGAGCTATGTCAGGCCTTGGATTTGGCATATTTCTATCATCATTTCACCTTATCTATAATCTCTTTTTCTTATCCATAAGCATGCACTAATCCATTCTAATGCACATATGCGGGCTTTTATGCTCAGGCTGTTTTTCCATTACATGTCTTAGTATTTCATTTGATTTTTTACTAACATTGAGGGAATGAGTGTACTATGTATTTGCTTTGAATATTGAATTATTTGTTGGGAAGCATATAAAAAACATTTAAGGGAGTTATGTAGCATCTATGAAAACTATACAGGCAGCTACAAAATCTCTACAGGTAATTGCATAAACTCTACAGGCAGCTGCAGAACCTTTGTATGCAATTGCAGAAACTCTATAGGCAGTTGCAAAAACCTCTACAAGAAGTTGTAGAAACTCTATATGCAACTGTGAAACCTTTGTGTGCAGATGAGAAAACTCTACAAGAAGTTGTAGAACCTCTACAGGAAGCTGCGAAAACTCTACAGGCAGCTGCAGAGCCTCCTACAGACCCTACGAGTTGTGGAACCTCTACAAAACCTACCAACTGTGGAACCTCCTATAGAACCTGCGAGCTGTAGAACCTCCTACAAAAGCTGCAGAAATTACAGAATAGTCAATAATTCAAATTTTTGTTCAACCACTTGTTATTCCATGGATCAAGGAGCATCATCAACCTCTTGGATACAAAAATAATCTTGGATAGAGATTGATTTGAATTTTTGAAAAAGATCTCGGGATTAGTTTTGAGATCCAAATTTTTAGGAATTTGTTGAAAATATTTTGAATCTTCATTTATTATTAGTTATGGAGAACTCATGTATAAGTAAGAGCTCATTCTCCATTCAAGAGGAGGACTCTTAGAGCACTAGTCCAAATAATGGTGCAATAACTTCTATTTCATCTTAATTCAATATAGATCTTAGTTTTATCATTTTCTTGTAATGTGATTTTATTTATTTTACAATCATGTAATTATAATTTGTTGCTTTGTTTCAATTATATAATTTTGCATTTCTCATTATGTAGTTTATTTCGGAAATATGATTTTATTTATGAAATTTCCCTTTATGTGAAGTGTGATTTAGTTTAGAATTTACTTTCCCACATAGTGTGAACTTAGTTTTAGAATTTACTTTTTCGAGGAATGTGAACTTGCTCTTGGAATTTACTTTCCCGTAAAATGTGAATATAGTTTTAGAATTTACTTTCTCGCATAGTGTGAATAAGGTTTTAGAATTTACTTTTCCCGCACGGTGTGAATTAGTTTTAGTATTTACTTTTCAATAGAGTGTGAATTATTTTTAGCATTTACCTTCCAACATGGTGTGAATTTACTTTCTTGTTGTGTGATTTACTTTCCTTACAACTTAGTTTCAATAGTTGTTTAGTTGGCTAGTTCCTTTCCAAGTCTATGTAAATATTCATACCATTGTTTGAAAGTAAGGTTATTGACTACAACTTCACAATAGACAAACCAGTGTAAGTGGTGACTGTGGCTTGCACATACAGTGCATGATAACTCATAAGTTCCCAACGAACCCTGGGTTGACAATTATTGTACAAGCTTATTACTTATCCTTTGAGAAATTAGAAGGTAATTGAAAAGCCCCATCATTTTGGAGTCATTATGAGGGAGTTGCCACGACCACTGTGACCCTTTACTTGGTTGACATAGTTATTTCTGTGTGAGAATTTTTCTTCTTTTTGTTTTGAGTAAATTTTCTTTGGGTAGTGAGTTGTTTATTTTTATTTTTGCCTCCATATGTTCTTGTTTGAAGGAAAGAGGTGCGGAGACAAGTAAGACACAAAGACTACCTCAATGTAGCATTGTTGCAATTTAATAACCCGCTGCAAGTCTCTACATGTTTGAACCATACTAATGATTTATGAATAAAAATAGAAACATTAAAGGTAATTTTGTTTATTCCTTATCTTTTCATGAATAAAAAAAGACCCAAAAGGTTGACTCTATGGTGTAGTAAGAGCCATCCACAATACTAATGTCTATGCAGGAAATTTGGTAAGAGGAGGAAGGCAATGTTGAAAAGGATTTCAATGGAGGAAGAGAAAAAGAGGGAATTCATTCCAATAAAAGTCAAGAGGTATGTTATGCATTATTAAATTCATGAAATTTGAAAGGCTTTCCATAACTTTGCATTCTTATGGCATATTTGCTTGATGAATTTATTGAAAAACAGCCGGGACAGTCCCATTTTAAGAGACGATATGGGCCTATTTCTAAAATATCCCTTGAAATCTAGTTTTTAACCCAATTTTAATCACTCAATTTTGATACCAAACAAAACAGATATGGTCAAAACACTTGCTAGGTGTCAAGCACTAAATTTAGAAACACAGTTGGGACAATCAATATTTGGGGTCAAATGACTAAATTTTAAAAACCTATTTCTAAGGGATATGTCCCTCTTGTTACCACCTAAGTTGTACTTAGTGGTTTTTTATCAAGTGATCCTGGTGAACTGGACAAAGATGATTTGTTCGGACTTCAAAAGACCTTTGGAAGTGCTTCTGGGAAGTGCTTGTTGTACTATATCACATGTTCATACCCCATAGGGGAGTTGTAATAAAATGTTCTAGCATGATAGTGTCTGTAAAAGACTCGGTCTCTTAGACTTTATTTATCAATCCAATTTACCCAGGGTGTTTTTTCCCTTGGTTATTATTGATTGTTGAATAAACGATTGATAATTTCTGAGTTTTTCACTCAATACCTCCAAAGTTGGGGTGGTCGGCTTGGCATTTAGGCCTATTGAGGTTATTAGAGTCTATGTGTCAATGTATAAACATGCTAGGCATTATGGTCGAGTCATATGAACATGTCTAAGTCCCCCTAGGTTTTTAATTTTTTAAGTTTTTTTAATATTAATTTTTCCACAAAACTTAGGCTATTTTTTAATAGTCTAATTGGAAAAATTGGTTTTGTAATAAAAGTGGGCTTGAAAATCAGTTTCAGTCATGGGGATGCTCATTTTCAAGCTTAGAGTGCCATGTAAACCCATAGACCCACTTTTTCTAAGTTTTAAGTGATTTTTCCATCACTCAGGTCAAAAATCCCTAAAAATCAAATATTGATTATTTAATTGATAAATTAATTAAATAATGGAGAAATTTCAAAATCCTAAATCATTGGGATTTGCTCTGATTTGATTGAAATCAGTCTCATCGACTTGGGATTGACTGGATCTGACCATTCCTTGACAGAAGGAGCTGATCTGGGCTAAACATAGAGTACATTATTGCATGCAATCTTGGGAATTGCGCCCTCTCTCTCTCCTCCACATGTGTGGGCTCATCTGGATGAGTTTTGGTGGATGCTTCAATTAGCAGGTTGAGGTGTCAGTCATATCAACTCTCCGATTGATAGTTGCACTCAGTGAGACTCAGATCAGGTTCAGTTAGACACAGATCAAGCCCATATTGACTCCACATGTAGCTGCAGTCTCTCTCTCCTTGGGAATTGTGCCCCCCCTGGGCTAGATTTCTTGTTTTAGCTATAAATAAAGCTCAGTTTTCCTCTTCTAATCTAGTTAGAGCCGGATTGAGAAGTTGTTGCTATTGTATTGTATTGTTTAATATTTTGGAATAAAGACGCTTTGGAGGCAAGATCTATGGTGTAATGCTCTTCATGTGTAGATGGTGATTGTCAAGTGCTTATGAGGTATAATCCATGTTATTTATCTTTACTTTTTTGCTGGTTAATTGTTGGACTTGAAGGAGAGAGATCTCTCTTATTGGGGTAAGAGATCATTCTAGTTTGATTTATGCTCTTACTATTCACTTGTTTCAGATCTCTTGGAGTTGCATGTATTTTAAGTTTAATTGCATGCTTTCCAATTATTTTTTTCGAGCAACACCTATGTTTTAACCATCTGTTTGTGCAAGGATTTCTAAGTTATAGGTGATCTCACTTGTAGAAGGGGTTGAGATAGTTTGCATATCCTCATCTTCAGGATCTTTTGGAAGACATGGTCCCTCGGTGTTCCACCAAAGCAGACTCCAAAGCCCAATATTCCTAGGCTACCAACACTCTTTCTCCCTCTTCCTCCTTCTAAAATCAAATTTTTACCTGGTTACTTTGTTTACAAGATTTGATATCATTTAGATATATTATATTAAAGTAAAACTTAACATATATCTGTTGTATCAAGGCTCATAATCTAGATCTCATTCCTAAAAAGTTTCATAAAGCATTCTAGATCTAGTTTAGGGAAATTGTCCGTTTTGCATGGCAATTTAAAGAGGATCCGTAGTTTGCATGCATTAGATTTCTGTTTCTATTTTAAAAGATAAAATCCAGAAATCAGTGCATATCTCATTGGCTGCCCAAACAACAAGTCAAGATCCCAAGGAAAGCTTGCTTTCCTTGGTTCCTTTTTACTGTTTTAACTAGTTTTAACTTAGTTTTTTGTGTGTGTTTAAAGTAGGCTGACCCAAAGGTACTTTCAAAGTGCTTTTGGGCATATTTCATTCTAATAAGCTCATTGTCTTTTAGCTGGAATAACAGAAAAAGGAGAAGCTGCTGTTCGAAAGTGTTTTTTGGGTCATCCGAATCCCCCAAGGGGTCTCCCTTTTGACTGTAATTTTAATTTTGGGCAATTTGTAAGATCTTGGTTTCATCCTGTATAAGAACCAAGAGGATTCAGATAAGTTTACTGATATTGTAACAACAGATAATAAAATATTTCTCCGAATAGGCTCTTTCGAGCCCATTCCCCATCCCCCCTGGGGGAATTTGTGCCTTTTTGTCGTTTTTTGCATTTTTTATTTATTTTCGCTCTAGATTAGTTTCATTGATGCAGAATAATATGCTTTGATTAATTTATCATATATTCCATATTACAGTAGCAAAATAACTTTAATACTTACCCCACGACTTCCCGATTGACCCGAAAGGGGAAAGAGATGCGTGGTAGGACTAATTAGAAAACTTGTGGTTTGCTTCCTTTTTGCTGCTTATTATTAATCTCTACAAAGAATCTTTTAAAATCAACCCCTTCCTTGATTCCCCAATTGAGGTCCACTTGGACCGAAAGAGATTCTTGGAAGGTTTTTCTTTCTAAAAAACACATCCTTAAAAATTTACTAAAATTGACAAGACTCCGATGTGTATGCTCTGAACTTGGTTGGGGTTCCTCTGATCAGTCAAGCTGCATCAAAAGCAATGTGAGTGACTAGATTAAGTAGTCTTCACCTTCCCTAATTAACCACCATCAGGCGAAAATCCAACGCCTCGATCAAACCATAAACGGTGAGAAAATACCTAAAGGAAGTGGGAACTCCTAGACAGTGACCTCGGGGCACCGATCTCTATTACATCTTTAGGTGTATTATGAACATAGTCTGAGAGACTCCATTTAGCCCACACATTCCTTGCGGGTAGCCTTGAAGGTTTATTTTTGGACATACTCCAAGTACCCCTCGGGTATATCTGGAGTCCCCCCTCGCCTAATTTTAATCCACTCATATTTCACATTAACTTAAAACATACCAAGAGGCAATTGCGAAAACATTCACTCCAAGCACATGCAAGTACTTTGATTATTTTCCGACTCCATTTTCAAGGCACTGGTTCTGTGTTTAAATATTTTGATATATATATATATATATATATATATATATATATTGTGTCTAAACATTGTGCTTATTTTTCATTTTGTCATCTATGGTTATTTATGGTTAATTTCAAAACTCCCAAGCAACTATCTCAATTTAACATCATCATACTAAAGTAATTTGCCTTAGTAACTTAATAGGGTCTACCCCCCTTGGCTTCGTTAGGAGTTGAGCCTAAACGGAGGAGTCAAAAAGAAGGTGACAGCCTTGACTTGAGACTTGCCCCCAAGGACACACCTAGTGGCTTGAAGATTTCTGCCACATTCCCCCCAAGGTGTGTGAAAGGCGGCAACACTTTTTGGCGCCGCTTCCAGGGATAAATATTTTTATTCCCGAGTACGACTTAGCTTTACTTTTTTCTAAACAACGAAAAAGATAAAAAAATTTGATTGATCTTGTCTTTAAAAAACATAAAAATTAAAACTCGATCCATTTGGTGACTCCACTGTCTAACATCCCTGCTAGAATTTCTACCCAAAGAAACCGCCGACAATTATTCAATCCTCTCCCTGATCCCAAAAGGTTTATTAGAGAAAGATTGAATAGGCAGACTTCTCGTAGAAACCTTGAAGATTTAGGAGACCAATCCCTCTCAGATATCCATCACATATTTGTAGAGAGTCATATCCACCAATCTCAAGAAATGACGAAATTCTTTCAACCCCTTGACTTTTCTCAGATAGAAGGTGCTCCCCATGCCATTCCAAATGATGCTATCAAGAATCTCCCCATATTTCAGGGCAATAATACCATCACTGCCAAGTCTCACCTTCGAAAGTTTGAAAAGCACCTGGTTAGTTACTACAATGAAGCTGCCCATGACCATGACGATATCAAAATGAAGCTCTTTGCTTTATCCTTAGAAGATGATGTTGGAGAATGGTACCCCGACCTAGATGATGATTCATATAAAACTCTTAGTGATTTCCTAGATGGTTTTAAGAAGAAATGGGGAGAAAAGAAGGAACCAAGGCATCTGCTTGCTGCCCTTCATAGCATAAAGAAGATGGAGAATGAAAACATGGATGAATTTAACACTAAATTCAAGCGTGTGGTTGCGGACCTTCCTAGAGACATCAAGCCAGAAGATGCCTCTATCCTTATATCCTACATCGAAGCTTTCACCGGTGATTTAAAGTACCAGTTAAGAGACAAAGAGCCGGTCGATCTAAAAACTGCCCAGAAATTGGCCGAGAAAATAAAAAAGAATATGCAGTCTTCAGGCAAGTCCAACATTCCAGGTTACACCAGGGGAAACAATTCCTACAACAAAGAAACTAAGGGTAAAGCCATTGAATCAGAAGAAAAGGGAACTTCTAAATATCCCATGGAAAAGGTGGCTGACATGACAAAAAACTTGGAACTAGTAAAAACCAACAAATGGCCAATCATGCGGCACAATTGAATCATATGAAAAATAGAATAATCACAATGGAAAGGAATAACAGACCTAGGAGCTTTCAGCCTAAACATAATCATATGTATCAAAATAAAGCTCCTTAGCAAGAGCCTAGGATTCCAAATCAGTTAGACATAGCTAACATGGTAGAAGAAGTAATTCCATGGTGTAGACCTTGTGAACAATTCCACCAAGAAAGCACTTGTTATGTTGCAAACCAAGTTATGGAACATGGATTTCCCGAGATCAGTAATCAGGAAACAACATCAAGCGAGCTTGATCATGTGTACATGGTAGGCCAAACCTACCCTTTATCAAACTAGCATTGGCAGCAGGACACAGATTATAGTTATGAGAAGGACCTCCTTTCCAGCTTATATGGTGAAATGCCTACTCCAGAAAGAATTCAGGAAATGAAGAAGGATAGATTCAAGGGTACAGTTTATCAAAGAAAGGAGAAGCCATCACCACCTAAACAATACAAGCCGAAGGTAACCACTCCTCCTCTCCCAGATCCCCTTGTTATCCCTGAATCAAATATTGAAATGGGAGAATGGATAAGTAGTGCTAAAGTTCATGTTTATGCAACTGATGTCCTTAAAATTCTTGGTAAAAAAGAAAAGTTGTTTAAAGCCATAGAGGATAGTCAAAGTAAAACTCATAATATTGTCAAAGAAGATCCTCTCCCTAATAATAATGCTATATTTGAAGCCGAACATATTGAACCTATGGATATGCCTATAGTCCTCAACATTGTTGATCCGAAAAGAGAAGACCACCTACATTTTTATGTCTCTCTCCTAGTTGATAACCTTCTCCTTCATAACTACATGTTAGATTCAGGCGCTTCATCAAATGTCATGACGAGAAAAGTAACAGAATAGCTAAATTTAAGGGTCACCCGACCCTACCACAATGTTTGTGCAATGGATGCAAGAGAAGTTGAAGTGGTAGGGATAATCTTAAATCTACATGTTAAGTTGGCTAAGTATCCTGACATCGACATGTCGATGGATGTGGTAGTGATTGATGTGCCAGATAATTGGGGTATGTTGCTATCTAGAAAGTGGGTTGCAACTCTTGGTGGGTACATTCAAATGGATTAGACATATGCTACTATACCTGCTTCAGAAAACACTAGGGTGATACTCCATAGAGAGAAGCTAAGGAAACGACATGTAGAAAGCCCTAAAAATCCTGGAAATGAATTTGTTCATTTCACTGATAACTTTGGAAACTATGCTATCTTGTCAAATTTCATGGCCACTATTAAGGAAAACATTAAAGATGAAATGATAGATGAAGTTTGGCAAATGTACTTTGACGGGGCTTATTCCAAAGCCGGAAAGGGTGCAGGCATCGTGATCATATCTCCTTTAAATAAAGTTTACAACTTTGCTTTCAAGTTAGAGTTTGAAGCATCGAATTATGTAGCTGAGTATGAGGCATTGCTTCTAGGGTTAGAAACCGCTAAAGACATGGGGATAAAGATGTTAAACACAAAAGGTGATTCAGACATAGTTGTCCTCCAGATTAAGAATCAGTATCAGTGCAAAAATGACAGACTAAGGAATTATAGAAATGCCATATGGGACTCCATGGAATGGTTTGATGCACTTAACATTCAAAAGGTCCCTAGATAAATGAATGGGTTAGCAGACAAGCTGGCAGTAGCAACATCCACCCTCTAGCCATCATATGAAATGATTAGTGGGAATGGAAAAATGGAAATTAATTTCAAACCTTCAATTCCAGATAATGTAGATCACTGGCAGGTCTTTAAAGATGATGAGCAACTCTTGAAATCCATCCATAATCTCCAAGAGTTTGAAGGTTGCAAGATCAGTTATCAGCAAGAGGGTAAAGAGTATCAGGAATGCGAGGACAATGGAAGGAATCGCATCCCGAGTAGCCTTATAGCTTTTGAAAATCCGTTTGATCGATAGGATCATCAGAAAAACAAAAAAGAGGAAATAAAAATTGGGGATTATATGGAAATAAACATAGGAACTGATAAGGACCCCAAGTTAATAAAAATTGGAAAAGGTACTTCGGAAAAGGAAAGGAACAGTTTGATCAACTTAATCAATGAATATAGAGATGTGTTGGCCTTTAGTTATGATGAACTTAAAGCCTATCGAGAAGATGTGTTTCAACACACTATTCCCCTCACAGAAGAGGCTAAGGAGGTCAAGCCTTTCCGACAAAAACAAAGGCGAATAAATCCTAAGTTGGCCCCCATTGTGCAGAAGGAACTTCAGAAGATGTTAGCAGTAGACATTCATCGTGGTGCTCCAACTTAGTTGTTGTCAGAAATAAGAATGGGTCAATTAGAATATGTATAGATTTCAGAAATCTGAAACATCATGCCTTAAAGATAATTATCCCTTGCCCGACATGGAAACATTGCTTCCAAGAGTAACGAGATCAGGAATGATGTCCATGTTGGATGGCTTTTTCGGTTATAACCAAGTGTTGGTAAATAAAGAGGATCAACATAAAACTACATTCACCACACCTTGGGGCACCTATAAATTTTTAAGAATGCCTTTTGGCTTATTAAATGTTGGTGCCACCTTCCAAAGAGCCATGGTCTAGCTGAGTCAAGTAATAAAAACTTAATGACCATAATCAAGAAAACTATTGGTGATAATAAAAAGGCTTGGGATAGCAAGATCAAGTTTGCATTATGGACCGATAAAATCACAAAGAAAAGTTCAACCGGAATGAGTCCTTTTGAACTTGTCTATGGCCTAGATGTCACCTTACCTGTCCACTTAAAGCTTCCAGTGTATCAGCTTCTCCAGACCTTTAGCTCAAATCAGGATGCCATTCAGAACATAATCAACCAGTTGATCAAGTTAGATGAAAGTAGAAGAAATTCCCTTGACCAAAGTATCAGAAATTCAGACAATGTCAAGAGGACCTTTGATAGATCTGCCCGGCCTGGATCCTTTCAAGTAGGTGACACAGTCTTGCGTTGGGACAAACGGTGGGAGAAACCTGGGAAACACGGAAAGTTCGACAGCTTATGGTTGTGGCCATATATCATTGATGAAGTAGCAGGAACAAATTCTTTCTATCTAAATGACCTAGAAGGAGAAAGGTTAATCCTACCAGTGAATGGCTTTCTCCTCAAGATGTTCTTCACCGAGACGGTTTGATGCCTTTATTGGCATCAGTGGTTTCAGGGCCAATTTCTAAACCTTTCCTTGCATGTATTTTTAAATTTCATGTATTATAGATATTGTTGTATTATAGATGTTTTGTACCATAGTACTAACCTTGAAAATTTTCTTTTGTACATTAGTCTTCATGGCATCTAATGGAGAATCTGCGGTAAGCAAGTTTATTGTCGACGTTTCGAACCAAACGTGGCTCATCTTCAGGACATAGCGATGCCTGGGGATTGTTCTTCTTTCATTAGTGCATTAATACAAAAACCGTCGTTTTGAGAGGAGCCGACAAGGTTTGTTATGTCAAAGGAAAATTTAGAGTGTTAATTTATTTTGTAATACCAAAGTTTTAATTTTAATGGTAACCCTAATTAATAATGATCCATATTAATAGTTAGGTTTATAAAGTAGTTTAAAAAAAATATTGTATTAATAATTTTTATTTTTAAAAATAGTTTGGATTTAAGTTTATTAATTTAATTAATGTTTATAGTTTAATAGTTATAATGTTATAATTTTTTTTATAATCTAATTAAAGTTTATTAAAAATTTTATTTTTAAAACTTTTTAATAATTTTTTTTAAATTATTTATTTAACAATCAATTTTTAATTTTAATTTTATTAATCAAATTTTATTTAATCAATTTTTTTATTTTATTATACTTTATCAAGTTTAACACAATTTTATTTTAAATGTAAGATTATAAATTTTTTATCATTTTATCTATTTAACTTTAGAATTTCATTTATTTAATTAATTAAACTCTTATCATTTAGTTTTGTTTTTAGTTAGTATTAATTATGTCTTAGTTAATGATTTTATTTTTATTTAAATTTATTATTCTAGTTAGGTATTTTTAGGGATTTTAATTAATTAACTAATAGGTTTTTAATTTTTATTAGGCTTAGTTAGGTTAGGCAACCAAAATCGGCTAATGGACAGGCCGTCATCTCTATTTAGGCAATTAGGGTTTTTAACAATCTCAATTGCCTCTCTAATTCTTCGCTTTGACTAGTTGTCAACTTGCGCTAACACCTACATATCCTCGACTTTAATTGGGTGTTTTGTGTTATGTGAGTGTTTAGCTAAGGCTCACTTGTGGGTTCTATTGAGACGGATATATGCACAATGTTCTTTAACCCTAGTTTGGATGGACCATCCTGTTTCACCTATGTAGGCTTTACCACATTCACAAGGAATGAGGTAAACCCCCGTCCATTAGCCGATCTTGGTTGCCTAACCTAACTAAGCCTAACAAAAATTAAAAACCTATTAGTTAATTAATTAAAATCCCTAAAAATGCCTAACTAGGATAATAAATTTAAATAAAAATAAAATCCTTAACTAAGACATAATTAATACTAATTAAAAACAAAACTAAATAATAAGAGTTTAATTAATTAAATAAATGAAATTGTTAAGTTAAATAGATAAAATGATAAAATTTTATAATCTTACATTTAAAATAAAATTGTGTAAAACTTGATAAAATATAATAAAATAAATTTTTATTTTTTTTTCCTCGGAAAAAATTCGTAATTTTATTTCAAGATGAACAAAATTACAGCTGTACATGTAATAGGATCAAACAGTGATCCCTACATTGACACAAATTATCTCTCTGCAGTAAATCGTAACCAAAAGATTACCAAAAATCCCCACCTGTAATAGCACAAAAACCTGAACAATATGTCCAGTTCCAAATTCTAACAAGTATCCCAACTGGCAGCACAAATAAGCCAAAAACACTCATTGATGTAAACTGAAAACAACTAACAGCACGTTACTCTGTAGCTTATCTATCCGCTTTCTGCATGCAATATAATAACTATAAAACAAAATAGTCCCTACGCTTCAGCACGTTGTCTGTAGACACATTGATATACCGTCCTATTGAAACAATATCACCCATCATACAGTCCTCTATACTTTTCAGCTTCAAAAAATAAAGAAAACGTGTATTTTTCAGCTCACAAAAACAGAGCTCAATGCTGTAGCAGTACAGGTTCAAAAAATGGCCGATGATAATAGCTGGATGAACCAACACGAGAGTGTTCAGTTATCTTCCATAAACCAAAGTCCATATGCCGCTGCGATGCTTCCTTGGATAGCTGATCAGCCACCCCATTCCGTTCCCTAAAAACATGTGTAAAAGATATATAATTAAAGTGTTGTTTTAATAGGAGCACCTCCTCCAGAATAGGTAAAAGTAACACCACATGACACTGTATAAGCTCTTTAGCCCATTCAATAACAAGTAAAGAGTCACCATAAACTTGTAAAGACATACAACCATGTTCCAATGCAAATAATAGAAGAAGCTTGAGTGTCATTAATTCAACATAGTTGTTTGTACCCCTCCCTAAGCCAACCGAGAAGTGAAAATAATGAGATTCAGATTTGTATAGAACTCCACCCCCACCACAATTCAACTGTCGGTCTTGAGAAGCTCCATCAAAGAAACCCCAAGGCCAGGTTTTGTCAATCAGTTCCTCCCTCACATTCCGAATCTTAAGAGTCTTCTCAGGTTCCTTGAAGTGTAGAAAAATAGCAACAATTTGTGCCACAACTGACTCCATCTGAATTATACAGTCCTGAAAAATAATCTTGTTGCGTGTGATCCAAATCCCCCAAGAAAAAATACATGGAACAACTCGAAAAGATTTCTGACCTGCCCACCAGCTTTGAAATGCTTGGAGTGCAGAATCACCCTGCCACCCCCCAATGAATCCCAACTGTTTTCCCACCTCCGACCAAACAGTTTGAGAGTAACTACAATGAACAAAAAGATGTTGAATCGTTTCCTCATTCTTCCGGCACAAAACACACATGCCTGGACCTGCTAGAAACCTTTTCTGCAAAATGTCCCATGTTGGAACTTTGTTTTCCAAAATAGCCCAAAAAAGTAACTTGGCCTTACCCTGACACTTTAGCTTCCACAGCTGTTTCCACCACCAAGCCAATTCACGATTACTAACCAACACATTGAGCTGAATATAACCATGTTTAGGATAATAAGTCCCTGATGGATGATGGTCCCAAACCAATTGATCTTCCCGATTAGTTAACCTGATATTTGAAGCCCTTAATTGCCTTAAATAACCCTCCCATACAATCAGCATATCATTCTGAATATCAAGTCTCTGAGCACTAATCCAGCCTTGCTGCCATATAGAAGAATTTTCCTGATCCTCAATATCCGCAAGAAAAAAACATCCTCTTGTTGCCAAGTGTAATCTCAGCTCCATAGGAAGAACACGATCCCTCCCACAGCCAACCCAAGGATCAATCCCAATACGAACCATCCGCCCATTTCCTATTCTCCACACCAAACCAGAGCCAACCAGATCGAAATGCTTTACCACCGCTTTCCAAACCACTGAACAATTTGTCCGAGATTTATCCGCCAACCAAATCCATTCAATAAGAGTCAATGGAGCAATATATTTATGATACACAACACGAGTCCAGAGACTCTGTGTATGTATAAGTTTCCAGGATACTTTAGCTCCTAAAGCTTTTGCAAATAAGAAAATATTTTTTAACCCCCACCCTCCCAAAGCTTTTGGAACAACAATTTTCTCCCACCTCACCCACACCATAGACCTGTGAACATTCTTACCTCTCCACAAAAAGGAAAAACACAGCCTCCGAATCTGTTCAAGGATCCCCTTCGGCAGCCATGCAAGAGACATCCAATAAACTGGTATTCCTTCCAAAACAGATTTTACCAAAACCAGTCTCCCAGCCCTGGAGAGCCATTTGTGACTCCAACTATGAATTCTTTTTTCCAATTTTGTCAATAACCATTGCCAATCTGCCTTCAGATAAGAATTCGGTTTTAAAAAAAACCCCAAATACTTAATCCCAACATCCAGCTCCAATATTCGAAAAGGTAAAAGAAGGGCAATGCGGTTTGTCTCCTGCTCATTCAAGTTCGAGCATGAGATAGTGGATTTTTCGATATTTACTACCATACCCGCAGCAGAAAAAAATAATTTTTTTATTAAATAAAATTTGATTAATAAAATTAAAATTAAAAATTAATTATTAAATAAATTATTAAAAAAGTTTTAAAAAACTTTTAAGAATAATTTTTTTAATAAACTTTAATTAGATTATAAAAAAAATTATAACTATTAAACTATAAACATTAATTAAATTAATAAACTTAAATCCAAACTAATTTTAAAAATAAAAAACTATTAATAATTTTTTTTTTAAACTACTTTATGAACCTAACTATTAATGTGGATCATTATTAATTAGGGTTACCATTAAAATTAAAACTTTGGTATTACAAAATAAATAATAAATTAAAATAAATTAAATTAAAACCCTAAATTTTCCTTTGACATAACAAACTTTGTGGGCTCCTCTCAAAACGACGGTTTTTGTATTAATGCACTAATGAAAGAAGAACAATCCCCAGGCATCGCTATGTCCTGAAGATGAGCCATGCTTGGTTCGAAACGTCGACAATAAACTTGCTTACTGCAGATTCTCTATTAGATGCCATAAATCTTCACTGCAGAATCTCAACAAACCTTATATTAGTCTTGTAAAATATTGATTTTTTTTTACATCATAGACTAATTCTGTACATTAATCTGCTTTTACAGTTGATTTCTTTTATATACATGTTACTAACAAGCTTTAATTGCTAAGCAAGACCTAGAGATTTCAGAGTTCTCACATCCTCTTCCTTGATTAGAAGATTAGTCAGAGCATGTGTCCTTAGATGGAGCCAGATGTTACCACCTAAGTTGTACTTAGTGGTTTTTTATCAAGTGAGCCTGGTGAACCGGACAAAGATGATTTGTTCAGACTTCAGAAGACCTTCGAAAGTGCTTCTGGGAAGTGCTTGTTGTACTATATCACATGTTCATACCCCATAGGGGAGTTGCAATAAAATCTTCTAGCATGATAGTGTTTGTAAAAGACGCAGTCTCTTAGACTTTATTTGTCAATCTGATCATCCCAGGGTGTTTTTTCCTTTGGTTATTTTGGTTGTTGAATAAACCACTGATAATTTCTGAGTTTTTCACTCAATACCTTCAAAGTTGGGGTGGTTGACTTGGCATTTAGGCCTATTGAGGTTATTATAGTCTATGTGTCAATGTATAAACATGCTAGGCATTATGGTCGAATCATATGAACATGTCTAAGTCCCTATAGGTTTTTTTTTTTTTAAAGTTTTTTTAATCTTAATTTTTCCACAAAACTTAGGCCATCTTTTAATAGTTTAGTTGGAAAAAATGGTTTTCTAATAAAAGTGGGCTCAGAAATCAGTTTCAATCACGGGGGTGTTCATTTTCAAGCTCAGAGCGCCATGTAAACCCATAGACCCACTTTTTCTAAGTTTTGAGTGATTTGTCCATCACTCAGGTCAAAAATCCCTAAAAATCAAATATTGATTATTTAATTGATAAATTAATTAAATAATGGAGAAAATTCAAAACCCACTTTTTCTAAGTTTTGAGTGATTTGTCCATCACTCAGGTCAAAAATCCATAAAAATCAAATATTGATTATTTAATCGATAAATTAATTAAATAATGGAGAAAATTCAAAATCCTAAATCATTGGGATTTGCTCCGATTTGACTGAAATCAATCTCATCGGCTTGGGATTGACTGGATCTGACCATTCCTTGACATAAGGAGCTGATCTGGGCTGAACATAGAGTACATTATTGCACGCAATCTTGGGAATTGCGCCCTCTCTCTCTCCACACGTGTGGGCTCATCTGGATGAGTTTTGGTGGATGCTTCAATTAGCAGGTTGAGGTGTAAGTCAGTTCAGCTCTCCGATTGATAGTTACACTCAGTGAGACTCAGATCAGGCTTAGTTAGACACAGATCAAGCCCATATTGACTCCACATGCAGCCGCAGTCTCTCTCTCCTTGGGAATTGTGCCCCCCTGGGATAGATTTCCTGTTTTAGTTATAAATAAAGCTCAGTTTTCCTCTTCTAAGCTAGTTAGAGCCGTATTGAGAAGCTGTTGCTATTGTATTGTATTGTTTACTATTTTGGAATAAAGAAGCTTTGGAGGCAAGATCTATGGTGTAATGCTCTTCATGTGTGGATGGTGATTGCCAAGTGCTTATGAGGTATAATCCGTGTTATTTATCTTTGTATTTTTGCTGGTTAATTGTTGGCCTTGAAGGAGAGATCTCTCTCATGTTGGGCTAAGAGATCATTCTAGTTTGATTTATGTTCTTATTGTTCGCTTGTTTCAGATCTCTTGGAGTTGCATGTATTTTAAGTTTAATTGCATGCTTTCCAATAATCTTTTTCCAGCTGCACCTATGTTTTAACCATCTGTTTGTGTAAGGATTTCTAAGTTGCAGGTGATCTCACTTGTAGAAGGGGTTGAGCTAGTTTGCATCTTCCTCATCCTGAGGATCTTTTGGAAGACATAGTCCCTCGGTGTTCCACCAAAGCAGACTCCAAAGCCCAATATTCCTAGGCTTCCAACACTCTTTCTCTCTCTTCCTCCTTCTAAAATCAAATTTTTACATGGTTACTTTGTTTACAAGCTTTGATATCATTTAGATCTATTATCTTAAAGTAAAACTTAACATATATATGTTGTATCAAGGCTCATAATCTAGATTTTATTCCTAAAAAGTTTCATAAAGCATTCTAGATCTAGTTAAGGGAAATCATCCGTTTTGCATGGCAATTTAAAGAGGATCCGTAGTTTGCATGCATTAGATTTCTGTTTCTGTTTTAAAAGATAGAATCAGCAATTAGTGCATATCTCATTGGCTGCCCAAACAACAAGCCAAGATCCCAAGGAAAGCTTGCTTTGCTTGGTTCCTTTTTACCGTTTTAACTAGTTTTAACTTAGTTTTTTGTGTGTTTAAAGTAGGATGACCCAAAGGTACTTTCAAAGTGCTTTTGGGCATATTTCATTCTAATATGCTCGCTGTCTTTTAGTAGGAATAACAGAAAAATGAGAAGCTGCTGTTCAAAAGTGGTTTTTGGGTCATCCGAATCCCCCAAGGGGTCTCCCTTTTGACTGTAATTTTAATTTTGGGCAATTTGTAAGATCTTGGTTTCATCCTGTATAAGAACCAAGAGGATTCAGATAAGTTTACTGATATTGTAATAGCATATAATAAAAAATTTCTCCGAATAGGCTCTTTCGAGCCCATTCCCCATCCCCCTTGGGGGGATTCGCACTTTTATGTCGTTTTTTGAATTTTTTTATTTCTTTTCGCTCTAGATTAGTTTCATTGATGCAAAATAATATGCTTTGATTACTTTATCATATATTCCATATTACAGTATCAAAGTAACTTTAATACTTACCCCACGACTTCCTGATTGACCCGAAAGGGGAAAGAGATGCGTGGTAGGACTGATTTGAAAACTTGTGGTTTGCTTCCTTTTTGCTGCTTATTATTAATCTCTGCAAACAATTTTTTAAAATCAACCCCTTCCTTGATTCCTCGATTGAGGTCCACTTGGACCGAAAGAGGTTCCTTGAAAATTTTTCTTCCTAAAAAACACATCCTTTAAAATTTACTAAAATTGACAAGACTCCGGTGTATATGCTTTGCACTTGGCTGCGGTTCGTCCGATCAGTCAAATTGCATCAAAAGCAATGTGAGTGACTAGATTAATTAGTCTTCACCTTCCCCAATTAACCACCATTATTCGAAAATCCAACGCCTCGATCAAACCGTAAACAGTGGCAAAATACCCAAAGGAAGTGGGAACTCCTGGACAGTGACCTCGGGGTGCCTATCTCTATTACATCTTCGGGTGTATTATGAACACAATCTTAGAGACTCCATTCAACCCACACATTCCTTGCGGGTAGCCGTGAAGGTTTATTTTTGGACATACTCCAAGTATCCCTCGGGTATATCTGAAGTCCCCCCTCGCCTAATTTTAATCCACTCATATTTCACATTAACTTAAAATGTACCAAGAGGCAATTGCAAAACATTCACTCCAAGCACATGCAAGTACTTTGATTATTTTATGACTCCATTTTCAAGGCACTGGTTCTGTGTTTAAATCTTTTGATATATATATATATATATATATATATATAGTGTCTTAGCATTGTGCTTTGTTGTGCTTATTTTTCATCTGGTCATCTATGGTTATTTATGGTTAATTTCAAAACTCCTAAGCAACTATCTCAATTTAACATCATCATACTAAAGTAATTTGCTATAGTAACTTAATAAGGTCTACCCCCCTTGGCTTCGTTAGGAGTTGAGCCTAAACGGAGGAGTCAAGAACAAAGTGACAGCCTTGACTCGAGCCTTTCCCCCAAGGACGCACATAGTGGCTTGAAGATTTCTGCTACGTTCCCCCCAGGTGTGTGAAAGGCAGCAACACCTCTAAATATACTTTACACAACAACTTGAATCTCTTAATTTGGATATCGTATGATAAAGTTGTGCCCAAAATACTACATGTTTGTCCTAATTTTGTATTGCTGAAATTTTGTTTCCAAGGCTATTCATAGGTACATTTGACCCATCAATTCTCTGATTTTAAAAACATGTTTCTATTGGAGATACCTACATGAATATTTTCTTTGGATCTATTTTATATGCACTATTTGTAATTTTTTTTTCATACTTAATGAAAGGAGAAATTATGGACATATCTCTTCTTCCATGATTTCATATTGTATTGCAAAAGAGTGCTAGTTTTGTAGGCCAATGAAAGGGATATGAAAATCAATTTATGAACATGTGATCTTTGAAGACCAATATCTACATAAGGGCCTATAATCAAGACATCCAAACAAAGAAAAGTGCAACGAGAAGTGATGATGATTCATTTCATGAGTCGTGTTTGAAGTCTAGACTTCTATGAGTTTTCTACAAGTGTTCCAATTGCTTACAACAACACCAAGACTTTTCAAATGGACAGAGAAAAAGACAAATGAAGAAACGATGTGAAGATCAACTAGATACTAATGCTATAAAGGTCAATAAATAGTGCTAAAAAAACAAGAGAATCAATGATCCATCATTCCCTAGCACTATCCATTATTCTCATTCACTAATAATGTAATCGTTTCCCAGGAGAATACCTTAAGCAACACGGTATGCCCACGTATTTTCTTCATCCTAGTTCATAAATTAAAATAATTGTCTGCTTCAAATTCATTTTCTTAGAACTCCATTAGATCATCATTCATTTAACCATTTTCTAGCCAATCATAACTTCAGCCTATTTCCTTCTTCCACACAGAGGCCTCCACTACTTCCTACTCCTAACCCACCCAATAAAGTTACTTGGGCCACTTACATGGCTGAGATACATTTCTAGTTTTAGTACTGAATAAATATTTCCAAGAACTTGCTACTACCAATTCATCCAAGACTTTATTTATACTAGGTGCTCCTAATTTTTAGCAGAGTTCCTTCACGATCAACATTTAAACAATGTGCCACGATTATTGCAGTATGCTTTTATTTTGAGTAGCTCTTCACAGATCCATCATATCTACAAGGAAAATATTGGTGTTGCTGCCCAAGAATCGATATCATTAGTCCATGTAGTTGCCACACAATAACCAACTACAAATGGAACCTCGTAAAGGAGATAAGTGTTATCACACAAGAACCAACATCTCCCAGCCCTGGAGTTGCCACACAAGAACCAACTACAGAAGGAAGTTGGTATAGGAGATAGGTGTTGTCACATAAGAACCCAACACCTCCCAGCCCTGGATTTGCCACACAATAACCAACTACATAGGGAAGTTCAGGGAAGCTCATAAAGGAGATGGGTTTTGTCACATAAGAACCAACACCTCCCAGCCCTGGAGTTGCCACATAAGAACCAACCTCAAAAGGCCCTATTGTTGCCACACAAGAACCAACGGTAGAAATTCCGCAGGAGGAAAGATTGCTGCCCCACGAGAACCTGTAGCATAATAAGTTGTTGCAGAAAGTAGTCTTCCTTCAACGCCTTACAAAAGAGATCTCGAAAACTGGTGGAAATCTTGTCGACAATCATTTACATCAACGTTTGATCTTACGATGAGAACTTGTAAAGAATCTGCCATAGAAGATCATTTACTTGTTGCAAATTTCATGGACATTTCAAGTAGGAATATGTATGCTTATTATTTCTAATTGTTTGTCATATTCATTGAATGCTATAGTCATGTATTTGGAAATTCTCTTAAGCCTCTTTCGTTTTTCTGCCCTACTTCTTTCACATGTGTCATTTTTCCAAAGGGTGAGAAAAACTTTCATTCTGGGGAAGGGGAACACCATTACCTACCATGACCACACCATCATTATCCTTACATTAATCATCATCAATCTTTCCCATCCCTCACCATCTTTATTCAATCCAAACCTTCACCGTCATCTATACTTCCATAGTCGATTCCATCCCAAACATCTTCCCTGAATTATCCAAGCATGAGAGGATCAATGCAACCTTGTTGCTTCTAGACAAAAGCCAGTAGCAGAAGCACAAGAATTCTTGCTACTACCACACAAGAAACAGTAGCAAGAGAGAAAGAGATTTATTGTTTCTCCACAAAAACCAACAGTAAGAAAACGGAAAGCAATTGATATACAAGACGAAGCCACTAATAGAAGAAGGAATAGGCTGGCCACAAGAACCTACAACAGAATAAACTGTTTTAGAATCCATTCCTAATGATGAATATGCTGACGGAAAACAAAGTGTCATTCTTCTTTATAGCAGAAAATCAACATATCAGCTCATGTCAATTTGGTGTCTTGACAACACATTCATTCTTTGTCTTCAGTTTGGGGGAGATTGCATGGATAAATAAGCAATAGTTTGAAGTGAGCAGACATAACAGAGCACATCCCTTGACTGAATTTTTTTGCATTATGAGCAGTAGTGTACTTTGGTATTTTTGTGGATGCCATCCACATCAATGGAAGCCTTGAAATCATAATTGACATCATTACAATTGTGGTCTTGTGAAAACTCTCTCCACTGGTATTCAATGAGATAATATTTAACACACAGATTCAAAAGGATATTTGGCGGTGTTTCTTATAGCTAGAAAAACTCCAGCCTTAGCTCTGTTAAAAGTTTATTCAGTCATTGTGCTTCCATAGCTTCTAACAGAAATTGACTTGAAGGTGTAAATGAACTGCACTTCTTGCATTATTTATATATAATGAAAGTTTATTCAGTAAATGAACTGCACTTGCTGCATTATTTATATATGCTCATACTAATATTTAAAGTGAGCATGGTTGGAAATAACATTATTGACAAACACATTTTCAAGATTGAAGGAGTCATTAACTGCCTTGTTTTTATCATATGGAGGTTTCATTGCAATGATGCTTTTATTAGACATTTATTGATAAATTTGAATATCTCCTTTGAACAATACTTCCAATCGACAGCTCTGTTTACGATTCTTGTAGAATGGCTAGGAAATTCATCAAAGGAAACATGATATTTTCCATCTTGCTATAAGTGAAACAACACCAACAATTGTAAACTGGGGAAGAAGTAATAAAAGATGCATTCAATTCACCTATGAGTTTCATCTTAGTGATGATTGGGGCAATGAGCTATCTTTAAAAAAAATGATGGGAATCTTATTTTTAGTATTCTTTTTATTCCAAATATGCAAATAGCACTCATCCCTCTATAAGAACCAATTTGAATGTTTATTGGTTGACCGGTGTTTTGAAGCTGTCATATCTAAGAATGGAACAAGAATCAAACTACTAATAGAAGCCACCAGCAAATAGAGTTTCGGTTGATTGTTGTAATGATAATTGTTCTTATCGCTGCCATTGTTGGGACAAAGTTATCCATGTGTAGAAGTACAGGTGTGGAGGAGAGCAGAAGACTAAATTTGCATATCATTATGATCGAGTGATCGCCACAAACATAAGTAAAGAGTTGTTAGAAGTCCTTTTATGCATAGAAAATCTTCTCCATCCAAGTAAGCAAGTAAGCCAAAGAGGAAGCAGAAGTCGAAGAAGAAGAAAAAATAATTACATAATCTCAAATTCAGAGGATGGAATCTTTCCACTCTTTATTTCTGGAAAGATAACAGGCTTTCTAGGACAGAGGTCTTAGTTTTTACAACCAACTTTAATTTTCATTGTTGCCACATTTTTCATTGTTTTAGAATTGTCCTCTTGTCCTACTATGAACAAGTTCTTAGTTTGGGGGAGCTAGGGGGTACCGATTGAACCAATGATGCCCTCTTATTGTCACACAAGAACCAGTGGCAGGGGAATCAAGCTGAACAATGGTAGCAAAGCATTATTTTTATAATAGTTTAAAAAAAAACTAAAAAACGCAATTTTTTTTTGATGATATCTCAAAAACCTTGAACTGGGTATTTACGAAATTTGGAGAGGAGTATTATGGTAATAAGAACAAATCCAACAAGTTTATCTCGATCCAATTTACTATTTGAAATTGAACATAGTCACCTACAACCATTTTATCGAAAACGTGGTGTGGGTTTCTCCAATTTTTGTCCTTGATAAGCATAATTGCATTCCTAACATTCCTGCAAAGTTTTCCCAAAACCTAGTTTGTATTTTTGGAGAAATCACAATTTTAAGAAAGTTGCCGCATCCTAGTTTTCTTGCATTTTTGAAGGTATGTTAGCATGATAGAATGTTTAGGATGATATTTCACACCTCTTGATGATTATATACAATGGATGTGGCTTGTTGATGATGAATTTTGAGGTATGGATAATAATGAACATTATTTAGCTTGGTTGGCACAGGGTTGCATAAGGACATGCAACATTTTCAGTTTGGGGGGAGATGACTAGCTTTGGATTTGGCATCTTTCTATTTTCATTTCACCTTATCTATAATCCCTTTTGCTTATTCATAATCATGCACTAATCCCTTCTAATGCTCGTATGTGGGTTTTTATGCTCAAGGTATTTTTCCATGACATGTGTTAGTATTTCATTTGATTTTTTACTAACATTGAGGGAAATGGTGTACTATGTATTGACTTTGGATATTGAATTGTCTATTGGGAAGAATCTACAAAATATTTGAGGGAGTTCTATAGCATCTGTGAAAACTCTACAGGCAGTTGCAGAACCTCTATAGGTAGTTGCAGAAACTCTACAGGTAGCTGCGGAACCTTTGTATGCAGCTGTGGAAACTATATAGGCAACTGCAGAAACTCTACAAGCAGTTGTGAAACCTTTATATGCAGCAGCATAAACTCTTTAGGACGTTCCGGAACCTCTATAGGAAGTTGCAGAAACTCTACAGGAAATTGCGAAACCTCCTACATAACCTACAAGCTGCGAAACCTCTACATGTATCTACAAAACCTCCTACAGAACCTACGAGCCATGAAACCTCTACAGAACTTACCAGCCATGAAACCTCCTACAGAATCCACAAGTTGTGGAACCTCCTACAAAACCTACACAAATTACAGAACAACCAATAATTTGAATTTCTCTTCAACCACTTGTTATTCCATGGATCAAGGAGCATCATCAACTTCTTGGCTATGAAAAGAATCTTGGATAAAATTTTGATTTGAATTTTTGGAAAACATCTTGGGGTTAGCTTTGAGATCCAAATTTTTATGAATTTGTTGAGGATATTTGGATCTTCATTTATTATTAGTTATGAAGAACTCATGTATAAATAAGAGCTCATTCTCCATTCAAGGGGAGGACTCTTAGATAATTAGTCTAAATAATGATGGAATAACTTCAATTTCATCTTAATTCAATATAGCTCTTAATTTTATCACTTTCTTTTTGTAATGTGATTTTATTTATTTTATGATGACTTAATTATAATTTGATGCTTTGTTTCAATTAAATAATTTTGCATTTCTCGTTATGTAGTCTATTTCCGCAATGTGATTTTAATATGTAGATTAGTGATTGAAAGGTTTATTTTACAATTCATGAATGCAATGAATGTGGTTAATGCAATAATGTTATTGACTACATTGGATCATAAACACAAAATTGTATTGGAAAGGATAACTTTTATATTTTATTTATGCAATTTCTCTTTATGTCAAGTATGATTTAGTTTAGAATTCACTTCAGTGTGAACTTAGTTTTAGAATTAACTTTTTTGAATAATGTGATTAGTCTTAGAATATACTTTCCCGCATAGTGTGAATGTAGTTTTGGAATTTACTTTTCCCGCATTGTGTGAATTAGTTTTAGTACTTACTTTTCAGCAGATTGTGAATTATTTTTAGCATTTACTTTCCAACATGGTGTGAATTTACTTTCTTGTTGTGTGATTTACTTTCCTTGCAACTTGGTTTCAATAGTTGTTTAGCTGGTCGGTTCCTTGCCAAGTCTATGTAATTGTTCATACCATTGTTTGAAAGTAAGGTTATTGAACTAGAGCTTCAAAGTAGATAGACCAGTGTAAGAGGTGATTGTGGCTTGCACATATAATGCATGCTAACTTTTTAGATCCCAATGAAACTTGGGTTGACAATTATTGTACAAATTTCTTACTTATCCTCTGAGAAATTAGAAGGTAATTAAAAAGGCCCATCAAGCTACTCTCACTCTTACCATCATTATTTAATTTCTATCCAGACACATTCTCATATGTATGTCTACAAGGATTTGAAGCATGGATGAAATTCATTTGGTTCTATTCTTCATGACCTTTAATGAGCACCCTTTCATTATTTTCTCAATAGCTTTGTTATGTCACTCTTAGACTTCTCATAGTTTCTGCAAAATTTGGAGAATTCACTTGATTCTTATGCCCAATACATTTTGTCTCTACATTTCCAACATGCGTATTCCCCCCAATGACATTAATTTGACCTTTATAAGAATCTTGTGCATCATTCATGATAATATTTTTCTTAGCTCAACCAAGACCAAGACTTTTCTAATTGAACTATCGTGAATTATAGCCTCTAACTGTACTTGATATGGTACTGTATATGTAAAAGTTTTCATATAATTACATTTGATAGATACAATATATCCTTATAATAGTATAAATTTAATTTTTCATGCAATCTAGAAACTACCCATATTGACAATTTCATCAAATCAAGGCTGTGGGATATTTCTCTATTCAATTCTAAAAATATATGAAGAAATCATTTAGAATATAATCATATATGTTCACTCTCCTTTAAACTATCTTTCCAATGACTATGACCATGCTTAGTTTTGAGGTTGGGGCTAAAATTTAGAGGTCTCCAAAGTTACTACTTTTGCCTAATTCTTACACTTTTCAAGTAGTTGCACTTATTCAAGTAGTTGCACTTAGTCTTACAGAGCAACTTCAACTACATGTAGAATAAAATATAGGGATAACTAGGAAAAAATTTCTATCAAGCATTTGTGAAAACTTATGATAGTGAGTACTCATTAAATTCCAAATCATTGGTCTAATACTCCAGTGGGTTTTATAGATTTTTCAAATTGACTACTTTGTCCTTATTGCATTTTTCCAAACTAAAAAAATGTTATCTTTCAAACATAGAAGAACTAGGAAATTTCACTTTAACAAAGTCATTGGGATTGTTGAGAAGGTAAAATGTCGACTAAATTAAAAAATATATAGTTTTGAATTCTCTAGCCAATTTTCCTTCTTGCAAGGTTTCCAAAATCACCAAAATGCCTCCCATAGTAGTGATTTTGTCCTATTTCTAAATCTCCACTGGGAACCTTTTATATATATATTTTTTGTAAGTAAGTACCCACGAAGGATTTGAACTCGTGACCTTCCATTTAAAACTCATCTCAATTACTCATTACCAATTGCTCTAACCCCCATGGGAAACCCTTCGGAATTTGTTATGTACCTTAATAACTTAATTGAAAATTTAGATAACAAAATAAAGCATGATTTCAATATGAAAAAGACAAAATTACCACAACAGTAGACAATTGTAGACAACAAAATATCACAATAGCAATATAATTATTGATGAATCAATGTTCACCCGCCTTTTTGAAGGGACAACTTACAAATGAGGCCAAGATCCAGTTACAAAATACTTCACAAGACATCTTTTTTCATTGCTTCTACTCCTATATATAGTTTCTAGTGAAGGAACTTTCTAATAGGAAGGATCTTGTAGTAAGTGTTCTAAGTGAAGGAACTTTCTAGTAGGTGGAACCTTTTAGTAAGGACTCCTACAAATATTGCTTTCAAACTATAGAGACTTTATAATAGGTGGAACCTTCTAGTAAGTCTTTTTACAAATATTGTTTTCACATTATATCTACTTTATTGGCCCTATTTAATATAGATGGCCTCATGGGTGGAAGGTGCGAGGGGTGTACTCCACAATCCTAGAGGAAACAAAAAGGTAGAATACTCATAGGGTTTAGGGATAACGTCAAACAATAAAATATAAACATATGCTTTGCGTTGGTCCTTTAGTGCAATCGAGTAAAAAAGGTAACGTTCCTTGTGCATTCACTTATGATAGTAAATATGGTTAAGAAAAGAAACACAAAAGGAGGAGCACAATTGAACACAATAATTCAAAGGATCATATGGCATCTCGACTCTATTGAAGAGGCAAGGATCTTCCACATTTATCATCACAATAATAGGAAAGCTGACCAAATGGATAATAAGGCTACTTCTTAGACAAAGTGGTTCTTATTATTAGCCAATATCCTATAAGCATTAAATAGATTCCATATCCATCCTTGATGGAAAAAAAATGCGAAGGGACTTCGATGCTTAGACCCACGACTAAATGGATAATAAGGCCACATACCTGGACAAAGGGGTTTTTATTATCAATTAAGATCCTCTAGGCATTAACTAGGTTCCATAACCATCCTTCATGGAAAAAAATAAGTTTGCAAAGGGACTTAGATCCATAGACCCGTTTTCAAGGTATACAATTGAAAGGCATAGACCTGCTTTCAAGGTATAAAATTGAAAGGCAAGTGACACTTCATCAAGATTGAAATACATGTATATCTACCACACTTACACAAGGGATCACATAAATCATATTTTACAACTGATCCTCATGCATGTGATGAGATCCATCTGGTATAACGATTTAAACCTTAATTTAATCAAGCTCGATTGTGAAGGTGGGATGAATTCCACACTCATGATGGCAATAAACAAAGGAATAAATTCTAACTCATTCTCTCGGAAGGTGGCAAGGCATCCTCGATAGGTGTGTTCTGATATCCTAGTTAGTGGTAAGTTCATATGCTTCTCTCTACTTTTTCACCTACATTTCAACTTTGTTTGGTTTGCAGTAAGTGGAATTGATCTTGGGTTAATCAACATATTCTAAGTGAGGGGAAATTTTAGTGTTGAATTTATCTTTCTTGTTATTTGTTGTCTAGAGGAAATAAACCAACTACATGTCTAGGATTTTTTCCTTTATGTCATAGAAGTATTCTGGGTGGCAATTGGGTTGCCAAGGTTGGAAATTAATCCAAATGACTTTGTTATATGTAAACTAAAAATTACCCCTTCTTCCATCACTTACAATATGGCTAGTTTTTCTTGATTTTGAGACTTTAGGTCAAACAACATCTTTGACCTTAAGAAAATGTTGAGGAGAATCCACAAGTAGGTAGATGGCATGAGACAAGCAACTGGATACTTGACTAAGAAATTAGAATAGCGAGAGGCTAAAATGGAAGAATTGGAAACCAAAATGTCGGAGAGTAGTGCTAGAATGGACATGACTAAAGAGGGGAAGGAAAGACACTACAACTTGCTCTTGGGTAATACTAGAGGGATTCACTCAACGCTAGGATAGCCAATGTTTTCAGAGTGTTAAAAAAAGGAGAATGGAAATGAATAGGTTACTATACAATAGACAGGTCTTATTATTATCAATTAAAAATAGTTCCAGCTTGAGGGAAAATATGAGGATGAGGAATTCCAAAAGTAGGAAGCCCACAACGAGCATTTTCCTTAAAGTAGGTTCTTGTTTAATTTTGTATCTTAACTTTAGGATTTTTTGTTCACTAATATAGTCACTCGGTGAAGGAATGTATCCCATTGCCTTAGCTTGATAGAGCCCAATTGCATAAATTTTGGTCTTTTAGTAACTTATAACTAATTTAGTTTGCCACAAGCTCTCTTATTATACAAAAAATTACTCGTTCATGTAAAAAAAATTAAAAAATTGGCATCAATACATAAAACCTATTTATTAACGGGTTTAGGGTAGGACCTTAAAATGCTCCCCCCCTTAAAAATGAACATTGTCCTCAAGGCTATAGATGTGTAAATTACTAAAGTATCTATGTTGGTTCCCATGTAGTCATTCCATTAGATCAAGACCTCTTGGATGGTGTGATGGAAGAGACGATGTTCCCCTTTGTCGAGTATGGCCTCGAGCTACAACCAAATGGAACCTTCTTCATCCAATTATGGAAGGCTAGTTTGAATACGACAGTGATGGCCAACCACTTTCTTCAAGTAGGAGAGAAGAAAGATGGGATGAATATTGGAATGGATGGGCAACTCCAATTTGTAATCCATGAGGCCCACATGCTTGGGGATCTTATAGGGCACATAAAATTTGGAGGCAAGATTTTGGTCGCAAATGGTCATAATATAGGTTTGCATATAGGATTGTAGGTGAATAAACACCTAATCCTCTTATGCAAAATGACATTCATAACAATGTTGATCAGCTTGTTGCTTCATCCTATTTTGAACCAATACCAGATTATCATTGAGAGTGTGGAGAATATTGGCCTGAGATGTGAGCATGTTGTCCACCTCCCATACCTAAGAGATGCATGGTAAGTAAGATATCCCCGAAGGGGGATTTTGGCCATAAATAACTTCAAAGGGAGTAATTTGAGTGAGAGTATGATAAGTTGTATTATAGCACCATTTTGCTAAAGTTAACCACTAATCCAATTGTGATTTATTCTCTAAAGTAAAGCACTGCAAATATTCTTCTAAACACTTACTAACAACTTTAGTTTGACCATCTATTTGGGGATGATAGACAATGTTGAGATTTAGTTGAGTTCTCTGGATTTGAAACAATTCTTTCCAAAAAATTATAGTGAAGGCGGGGTCATGGTCCGTGACAATAGTTTGCAGCATACCATAGAGTTTGAATATATTATCCATGTGTTACGAAGAGAAATTCCTATGGCTTGGGGTACCACAATAGATAGCTTGACTCCAGAAATCAATCCTTTCCAATATGCAAGAGAAATCAAACATCTAACACTAAAGGATCAGACCTCGTACCTTATTATGGACGGTTGAAGTAGATCCCCGTTGAGCTTTCCAACATCAGCTTGAATTGATGAATCACTTCCTCAACAACAAGTAAACAAGACAAGCATACTATATATTGGTGTTATATCTACTCTAGCATATATAATCAACAATGTATAAGCATTTGAAATCATCCATGGATAAAATATTCATTCAAACATACATTATTGGATAGGAAAAGATATTTCTATTTATATAAAATCAGAGATTACAATGAATACAACCTCTGTCAGCACCTCTGTGAATCGAAGAAACTGAATCCCCCACTTGGGCCTCCACCACCTCAATCCTCCATCTCTCGATAGCAAGCTCACAAGCAAAAGGAAAGCTTGGGAAGAACACCAAAGTGCTCCAAGGGACAAAGGGATGCAGACTCAAGCACAAGTTCTGACAACAATGGACTATAGTTTCTTTGCTCTCAATTCTCTTATGCCTTCAATGTATCCAAAGGGTTCCCTATATAGCTTTTCAATGGGGTAATGAAAGGTCAAATCCGAGCGATCTCAAGGCATATGGAAGGCCAGGAGACAAGTGAATCAGATCCATGTCAAGGAAAAATCCAAAAGGTTTTGGATTTTGTACACATCCCGATGTACGCGGTTTTAGGGGTCAAACCCACGTATATACGCGATAAGGGGTTTAAAAGTCGAGTATAGCAATTTTCACATGTTTTTAGGGATGGTCTAGGAAACATCAAAGGACAAAAAATGGTCCAAGGGGTCTAAGGAGTCTATAGAGGGACAGGGGAAGGCCATACAAGTGTGATTCACTTGGTGTGGTAAAATCAGCTATAACAGATGCCCCCTAATGTGTGAGGTCAGAGGGGTCATACGATGGCCAAAATACATTATAAGTCCATCCCAAAAGTGGAGTGATGAAGAATCCCAAATGGAAGACCAACCACCCAATCAGCATAGTACAATGATACAACTCTGCAAATACATATAGCAATCCCGGATACATAAGAGTACAATGGCCATGAATAGGCATGATACAAAATATCACATAAGTGGTCATCGCCACGTACAATATACATAGATCAGATTCTCCATGATGAAGATGTACAAAGGATCATGATCTCCATAATGGCTGAAGATATACAATGGATCAAGATCTCCATAATAGCTGGAAATGTCTGACATATACTGGAATCAAGTCACGAGAGCTGAAATCTCATGAACACTGGCACGATCAAGGAGGTAGCATATAAGAGATGCCACCAATCCGGAAGGTCTTCTACACAAACTACTATGAGTACAAGTCCTACTATGTGAATATAGGTTTCAAGGTCGAACGTAGTAGTCCATCGTCTGATTACCGATCATTAATGTATACCGTTAACAGACGTGAGATCACCCATCGATAATGATAATGGGAATCAAGGTACTAGAGTGCAAACTAACAAGTGTGAATAAATGTGTTGAGGTCGAACACTTGAGAGGATCCATCGATCAGGGGACATTGATGTATTCCCAAAAACTGTCGATGGCGAGAGAACCTACCACTGATGACTACAAGTCTCAAGGCACTAAAAAATGACTCTAGATTCCAATCCTAGGATAAATGATTTGAAGTTGATGGGATGAAATCTGCTGGAAGGAGGGCATTAAGGCATCCCCCATCATCCAACACGAGGTACTCATCAAAGCTGTATAATGTGGAAGGACTCGATCGTAAGGTGCACAAACCAGTAACTGTACCGGGAATGACCGACATGCAAAGTCAAGATAACTGAGGAATGGCCGACTCAGGTTTCAACTTCCTTCAAACAAGAGCATAACGATGAATGGTGACTGAATAAAGGCAGCATAGACTCGATGTACAAAACTGGGACATCTTTGCGACACATGAGGTATCGACAGAGGCTCCATGGGGACTGGAAGCTTAACCAGTCGGTGGAGATAAACTCAGATAAAACGAGTACAACTCCTAAAGTCAAACTATAAACCCAACCAATGGATGTGATATACAGTGCTCTGTTCAAAGGCGACAGGACTCGACAGCTGCCAAAAGATAACATCTTTTCTTGTCTGACTTTTTGGTTTTTTGATTTTTTTGGACTTTTTCAAATATTTAAAAAGCTCGAAAAAGAATAAAACTGCTTTATAGTTACAGACTAGGAGGAGATGAGTGTCATAATGGGAAAACAAACTAGTTCCAAGCAATGGAACATACCTTTTCTCAATGCAAGGATATGTGTGTAGGATAGCGATACTCGGGGGAAAGTTCCCTCCCTGTAAAAATAGGGAATCAAGCTGCAAAGGATATATAAAATGGCTTTGCATGGCTAGATATGAGACAAGCTCGGGCTATATGGCTGAAACTTAATGTCAGGGAAGCTGGCGTAAGGCTCAATAAGGCAGGCAAAGCTCATGATAATGCAATTACAACTTGACATAATGGAGCCCTGAGGGAAATAGGCCAGCAATAGATCAAGAGGAGCATGAGGCTCTTGCGAAATGTCATGGCAATACTATACAACGGACTCCCACACCCTAAGGGACAAAATGTCGGCATGGGCACCAAATGCAAATAAGGCACTAACTAGGGTACCCATGTAAGGTCAAGCTCTACCACTCATATCATGCCACTTCTAACACAGCAAGAAGGTTCCATGACATAATAAAGTAGGTTCATACCTAAGGCTATAATGAAACGGTCATAAGGTCATGCAAAATACAAATGGTGATGAAACCTAACCTATATGCCAGTTTAGACATGATACTTGAAATCAGCATGAACGGGTCAATCCAACAGCTGAAACGACGCTAAAAAAGGTCTCCTACATCATAAATTAGTCCAAAAACGGTCCAAAAGGATTAGAAATGGTCCAAACTATAGAAAAGGGGGTAAAAATTTTCAAAAATTTCTATAAATAGTAAAAAATTCAAAACATTATAAAACATTTGAAATTTTTACCCATTTAAGCTTAGAACTTCAACAGCGAATTCCAGGAGATCCAGCCGGCGGAATCCACTACCGTTTTTTCCAGGTACTTGCCCATGCTCTACTCTTTCATTTTGATGCAAATTTTGTCAAATTCCATGGTGTATTTAGGATTCTAGGCCAGTCTAAGATGCGCACCACGGCCCATGCGGAAATCGAGGGTTTTTCGCATATAGGGCTGGCTATACGTGGAAAACGCCCTCAAAGTCATGTACATACGCGGTTGTTTAGCAAACAGTCACATATGCGGCTGCGCTCAATGATTTTCAAGTGTTCTAATGGATCAAACTCAAATTTTATGTGCAGGACGGTCCTAGAATGGAGTGAACGTGAACATGGTGATGTAGAAGAGGCAGTAAGGGTAGATCTAATGGCTCAACAAGCGTTACGTGCATCCGGGCTTTAGAAATTTTGGTGTCTTGGTGGCTTAAGAGCCAAACCAGGACTATTGCAGATGTTAGTGGACTACTGGGATCCAGACTCAGAGTCCTTCCAGATAGACGGGATTTCCCTCACCATAGAAGTGGAGGACATATACTTTATTACTAGACTTTCCTGACGGGGGGAAGTGGTGAACCTACGCTCTCGCGGGCCCGGAGGTTGCCTGACTATAGATGAGTACATTGCGATGTAGTGTTATCCGGACACGGAGAAGGTGGGGAGTCAGATCCCAACTAACTCCATATAGGTGCTGGGCCTAAAGACCATCCTCCTGACACTGGGCAGGATAGCAGGCTTAACTTCACTCCACTAGGCCTCGCGGCCTCTAATGTTCTATGTAGTGGAGTGCATGAGACCCACTGTGTACGATTGGAGCACTGCGCTACTGGGCAACATGAAACACCAGCTCAGTGAGTGCAAGATGGGCAGAGTGTGAAACTTCAGTTTCAGCAGCATACTGAGCACATTTTTCTTTGAGCGTGTTCTAGGATTGAGCCCTAGAGTTGACGTTCCTCTACACAGGGTTCAAGATCCGGCCCAACGACGTTGGGCGGATGCGATGCGCAGACTGGGTGGAGGTAGGGTGTCTAACCCCTATCCAACTGATTTCTTTCCATGGTGGCGACGACAGATAGTTGCCATCGATGACTACCCTTGTGTGGGGATAGATTTCTGGGGAGACCCGAACATGCCGCTACCTTTAGGATCGGCATACGGTGACATTGGTAACGAATCTCGACCCTCTTTTAAATTTTTTTGAGTTATTAAATATTTTTGTGTTTTCTAATTATGTGGAATCAAAAGACATGTTTTTGGGTGACAATACATAGTGACATCTACCATATGCATGCAGATGTGGGACCATGATGGCCTGAAGGCTTCCCTCATCATAGACGGAGGGGAAGAGGGGACGATATCACGGGTGTGGATGCGGAGCGGACGCTCCAAAGCATTCATACCAACTTCGTGAGACTGACACACATAGTACCCATGGCGCAAGTCGAGGACTTGCTTGAGGCCATACAACGCCAGGTGGTGGGTGTACCACGAGCATGGGTGTGGCTATTTTGACGGCTAGCTAGAGCCATAGTGACATTCCATGATCACAACCCTTCTCCTCCTCCACAGGCTTAGATACCTGGGAGTGATACATTTTGTACTACCGTGTATTTATATTTTGGTGGCTCGAGAGCCCCATTTTTGTATTATGACACTATGTATTACCACATTTTGGATGTTTATAAAAACTTTTATGATGATTTATTTACATGTGTAAAAATTTATGTTTGTGATGAGCTTATTGTGTATGAAACAAATGCCAATCTAACATGTAGTTATCATATGAGTCAGCAACTTGATTATTAATTCTTCGAACATGTATGTATCTTATATTGTCAAATTGCCGTTCTAATAATCTCATACGTAAGAATCTTCTTAATAATGTCGGATCTCTAACATGGTACAAACCATTAAGCTGTGACACTACTAACTCCAAATCAAGTCGTACCTCAAGAGATAGAACACCATGTGACATGGCATCCCGTAGAAGTTCAATAACGACACTATACTCAGCAACATTGTTTGAAGATGGCCGTAAATATACACCTCCTGAAGACAATACCTGACCCATAGGAGTATAAATCACCCAAGCAGCAGAGGCTGAGTGTTGAGTGTGACAGCTTGCACCATTCGTGAATCCTATGAAGGTGGAAGATTCCATTGACATCTGCCAAAAGAAACAGAAACTAATCAAAAACCCAGTCACCATAAGAAAAAGACCTACCTATGCAAAACTGTACAATAATATACAATAACCAGCCTTGGCTGAAAATCATGCATAGTACTTTTTGAGATGGATCCCATTTCTAGGCTCTGCCAAGGCCGTTCCCTCATAATCCACTAACTCATAAGCGCCCTTCTCTAACACACGTTTAACGACGTAACGACCATGCCAGATGGGGTTAAAATTTCCTGCCCCCAAGGGTCCTTTTGGTTGATCCCAAAAAATGACCAAGTCTCCCTCACTAAACCTCCTTGGACGGACAGAATTATCATACTGGACCTTAACGCGATGCTTATTCACTTCTAAAGCCACCAAGGCATCTTGACGCTGCTCATCAAGTTGCTCTAGGTGGACCAAACACTCCTCCAACGGGGAAGTGTTTGGTAAGAGCTCTATGGCTAGCTTCAAAGAAGGAATCTCGCACTCAACTAGCAATACTGACTCCACTCCATGTACAAGTTGATATGGAGAAAAAACCCATGGCAGTCTTAACAGCGGTTCTATAAGCCCACAAAACATGATATAACATAATGTGCCAATTATTCTTGCTTTGTGCGATGGTTCGTTGGAGAATGGATTTGAGTGATTTGTTCACTGCTTCTACCTATCCATTCTCTTGAGGGTAGTAAGAGGAGGAATGCTCTTGTTTATACCCTAACTTTGATGCCAACTCTTCCATCATACGATTATGAAAGTACAAGCCATGGTCACTGACAAGCTCTTTCGGAATACCGAACCGAGTAATAATCTGGTTGAATACGAAGTGTGTGGCTGTCTCACCGTCAGATTTAACTGTAGGCATAGCCTCAACCCATTTCATGAAGTAGTCAACAACCACTATGATATGATGATGCCCCCCAACTGAAGCTGGGTTGCAATCCATAAAATCAAGCCCCCACTTAGTGAAGGGACCGACGGTGATGATGGGATGTAACAGGGTAGGTTTTGAGCGCATATTACGTGCAAACACCTGGCAAGGATGGCACCTCTTGACCGCATCTACACAATCCTTAAAGATCGATGACCAGAAATAACCCGCTCTTAAGATTTTTTTGGGTTGTAGAAAGCCCAGATAAATGACCACCACACACCCCTCCGTGGCAATCATTCAGCACTACCTCAGCCTCTTCATGAGTTAAACAACGACGTAAAATGGAATCCACCCCACGACGGTAGAAAGTGTTATCCACTATGAGGTAATTCTTGGATACGTGACGTAATCGTCGTCGTTCATCCCGTGAGAGGTGAGTAGGGACCTTCAATGTTTGTAAATATATAATAATATCCCCATACCATGGGTCTAAAGTTGAGATTAAGAAGATGTGCTCATTGATAAACGTATCTTCACAAACCAACTCCTCGGCCTCGCTTGGGAAATCCGATATAAGCTCCGCAAAAATAACGATTTCTTCGATTTTGCTGAAAAAAACTTGAGATCGAATTCTTGCAAGATGAAAATCCATTTATTATATTTTCCCCCAATCATTCTTCGAGTGAGAACGAATTGAAATGGATTGACATGGGCTACAACCAAGGTCTGGTGAAGGAGAATATAATGTCTCAACCATTGAACCGCATGTACGGTATCTAAGGCAAGCTTCTCAACATGGGAATAACAGATCTCCGCATCAATAAGATTTTGGTTCTTAGAGCTCCTCATCCTCTTGAACCAAAACCATACCAATCGTCTCCATGGACGCGGCCACATAAAGTAGAAAATCACGGCTATAGTCCGAGGGACTAATCACCGGGACCGATGCTAGGGCTCGCTTGAGCGCATCAAAGGAATCTTGGGCTTGCTCATCCCAACAAAAGGTGGCGTCCGTCTTCAAAAGACGCATAAAGCCTCTAGTCAAATTGGAAAAATTTACAATGAATCTCCGTAAGAAGTTTGCCATGCCTTGCAAACATTGAAGATGTCGAATGTTTTTCGGGGGAGACAACTGAAGTATTACCTCAACCTTCAAAGGGTCGACTCTTATACCCTCTTTAGAAACAATGAATCCTAATAAGCGACCAGAATTCATACAAAAGATGCACTTGTGAGGATTTAACCTGACCAAATAATGGCGGCACCGTTCGAATACTAATCTCAAATGATAGGAATGACGCATTCTCATACGAGAATGAGTAGCAAGGTCATCCAAAAACACTTCGATAATCGATTTGAGATCGTGGAAGATAAAGATCATAGCCCGCTGAAAAGTATCTCCGGCGTTCTTAAGGCCAAAAGGAATTTTTCGATATGCAAAGGTTCCCCAAGGACAAATAAATGTAGTCTTATGTTGGTCCTTAGGTTTAATTTGTATCTGATTGTCTTCGGAAAAGCCGTCCATAAAGGAAAAAACCTCGCTACCCGCACACTCATCCAAAATTTGATCAATAAATGGTGTGGGGAAATTGTCCTTAGGACATGCACGATTCAAATCACGGAAATTAGTACATATGCGGATAGCTCCCTGCTTCTTATCAACCAGAACAGGGTTTGAAACCCACTTTGTCAAGGGAATGGGATAGATAAAACCAACTTTCAACAATTTTTCTATCTCTGCCTTAATCGCAGGTGCTTTCCTAGGATTCACTGCATGCAAGCGTTGTCGAACAGGCTTAACATTGGGATAAGTCTTAATCTCGTGTTCAACAATGTGAGGGTCGATACCTGGCATTTCGTCGTAAGACCAAGCAAAGATATCACAGAATTCTTTAAAAACTCGGTGTATTCTTGAATCTCAGCATGGGAACATTCTTCCCCAATATAGACATTCTCTATCCTGCCAGGATTGTGAGAGATATTGATAGGAATCATTGGAGATATATTTGCCATGTTCCCATAAACCATCGGACCAGGAGAGCTTAATGGAACCATGGGACTACCAATTCTCTCACTAAAGAACCTCCCTAAAGTCCTCATGCTCCAAGCGGTCAAGCTCGGGAAGAAAGTAAGATCTATGATGCAACTCTTCCCATGGTGGCTCAACTCCTGACATGGCCTCAATAATCACTTCGTCTGAAGGAAAGACACTATCAAGGCAGTTGTGCATGTGAGAAGACTGAACTGCCCATGCAGGCAGCACATATGGGTCCTCCTCCTCCGTTCATGAAGAGGAAGGACTAGGCTCTACAACACATCCAAGATTAGCTTGATAAGCTACCATAGTTGTAGGCAACGACACATCCGTCACGATGGGCTCATTCGAAGTATTCGGTGTCGGTGTAGGAAGAATCCAAGGATCTTCCATATGAATTGTGCGAAAAGACACTGATCTCACAGATGTTGAAGCCTCACTGGAACTAGACCCTATCATAAGGACAAGTGCAGGACAACTAAAGCTTCCCATGAGGGATGGATACATGCCCACACCCACACTCCTAGTTGCCGGCTGAGAGTGCTCTACAATCGGGATCGAAGCTCCCGAAGATGCGGTAATCGATTCTTGAATGACGTTTGATCAATCATAACTATCTTCCCATTAAATGGAAAGCATACAACGTGAAATAGTGAATAAGCTACGGCTTGCATACTGTACATCCAATTCCCACCTAGCAAAAGATTGTAGTCAAGGGGCGCATCAACCACCTCGACCTTTATTGCAACGGTCTTCCCTCCCAAACGGACCTTAAGGGAAGGAAGGATCCCGTGCAGCCTAAATGATCTCCCATCAAACGCAGTTAACATGGAAGCGGATTTAGACAACTCAGGGGAACCTAAACCCTTCCAACACGATAAATCACTGAAGCAGCAGTGCCGTCATCAACCACAGTGTGCTTGACGGTCATGTTAAGACATTCTACATGAATCAAAAGAGACACATAGTAAGGCAAGCGAGGCTAAAGTCCTACGGTTTCAAATTTAATCATGGAGGAAGAATTATCATCATTCACACCGAGGGCAAAAAGCAAAGACTTCCTTTGCGAAGGACAACTTTGAAGTACTTCTAGTGTAGACATCGCACAAGGAGTGTGGCCCAAATCCTCGACAATAGAATAGTTCTGGGCGGCTCAGGCATTAGGATTGTGCCCCAAACGCTTAAGGACTCCCTTAGGAATGCGAGGTGCAACTTCAAGTTTATCCATAGGTTTTTCAATACGCAAAAGAGTTCCTGGTGGATCAAGTTCCTTTCCTAGGTTGGGTTGTGATGAACCATAGTCCTTCACATGGGTCATAACCTTCGTAGCACGCACCATGTTAATGCAACCATGACCACTACCCTCCGGCGGATCTTGATCACCACCAAACTAATCATGTGTCCTCGATTTCATGTTTTGATTGTGAGGCAAAGGGTTAGTTAGCACAACTGGGCCCTGCGCTAAGAATCTTGAGGCTTCATCGATACGAGGGCACAAGTAAGTGAGGTGATCATCCTTACACAACTTGCAAGTAAATTTAACCTTACATTTAGATTGCTTGTCCCCCCCAGCATTACGAGCATTCTTGTCATTAGTATTAGCATTTTCGTTCATATTCCCACCCTTATGATTGTTCTTACCCTTCTTTTTACTCCTTCCGGGTTGCTGGTTACCGTTCTGGTCTGATGATTGTACTGAAAGCACACTTGCTGTTTGGGTGGGTTGAGACAAAGCCGTGGCTTGTCCCGAAGCAAATTGGTTGATTGACCTGTTTCACAACCAAATCCGCAGGTTTAGCACTCGCACAACCAACAATTCCATCGGCATGTGGTCTAGGTTTAACTTTGGGGTCGAAACTAGAACGCGGAGCATTGGGAATGATCTCATATAACAAACCGGATTGAGCATAAATCAAATCTAGTTCCTGCACCCTAAAAATGGCTTGTTCCTCATTTTGCACTCCAGATGTAGAAACATCCTCTGCTATATAAGGCAATAATGACTTAAGGAACCATTCGAGGAGGAATTCCGGCAGTATAAAGGCTTTAATCAACCTCTTTCATCTATGCCACTCTTGGATATGGTTCGAGATATGTGTGGCTTTATCCTGCCGAAATGTCGACAAGAGTTTCGTAGCAATGTCGTAACGCACTGGTAGCTGGAAGTGGTTAATAAAAGTCATCGCTAGGTCATCGAACAAAGTGAATGCCCCCCCATAGGTAGCTCTATATACCATTTTGCGGAAGGCCCTGTAAGGGTGCGTTGAAACAACCTTAAATGGATAGACTCTTGGTGTAAGGAATTTGAAGAGCACCATAGTTGAAAGGTAGTAACATGTTCGCTCGGATCCTCCCCCGGTTTGCCCTCGAATTTGGGTATGTCTGAGGGAAGCTTAGTAGGGAGAGCCAACCAAGCCGGGTCATGAGATACAGGATCGTTCGTCAATCTCGACAAGTCAGGAAGATTTAGCGTTGCGAGGAAAGGGAGCCTAGGATGAGTAGGTCGATGGACCGCTCCCTAGTAGTTTTGATTCATATAGGTCAGATTACCATAACCATCATGACCTTGACCATAGTGCCCTCCTCCCATTTGACCCGTATAGGGTGGCATGGAAGCACCATACTATGGTGTACCTTCACTATTCGGGCATACAAATCCGTAATTTGGAGAGTAAGCGGGTTGTTGATACCCGTACCCATAAGGTGAAGAACCCTGTCCATACTGCGTCCCATAATAAGGTCCACAAGTCATCGCATGAGATGTCCCATGAGACACTCCGTAAGTAGGAATATACGCTCCGGAAGTAGGAATATACATTCCAGAAGTAGGAATATACGCTCCGGAAGTAGTAACATGACCTCTAGAAGTATGAATACGACCTCCCAAAACAACGGGCTGTACTTGAACTTGAGACACAACTGGTCGAGTAACAACAGTACGGACATGACTTGTAGCAACATTCCAGCCTGAAGGACCACGTGAATGAGGTGGAGGGTGAAAATTCAAAGAACTAGGGACAGAGGATGAAGGGACCTGTGAAATTATGTACGTGTTGTTCCCTATAGTCACTCATCTTGGATCTAGTATCCTAATAGGATCACTAACCCTAGGCCTAGCAGGAATATGTGATGTAGCTTCCGCCGCCGGGATGGAAGGTGCAATGTGACTTGTGCTCCCAAACCTCTCCACATGGTAAGGAATGAGAGTGCCCCTAGGCATAGTGTTAGGCTCAAACTCAGACTAAACATGAAATGCCAAATCATGTGTGGGAAAACTAGACATACCATAACTACCATAACTAGTACTCGCGGGTCCAAAATGAGTCTCATCATCTTCCGGCATTCCATACTGGCGATGAGTCAATGGGGGATCAACAATACAGTGAGTAGGTATATCATGAAAAGTACCTATCTAGGAAATTACAGGACCTAACTCAGTCAAATCAGGTGAAGGATCAAAATTAGGATTAAACTCCCCATCTTCCACTTGAATGGGAGAAGGTGGTTCAGGAATACCTTCAACATGGTATCCCATCATGTGTGAATCAATGTGCGAAGCAGTCCACTTGGACTGTCTATCTCTCTCTACCAAAGGAGGAGGAGATGTAGAAGGCGGAAGTCCTGCTAAAGGATGAGAACGGCGAGGAGCCACACTCGAATCCACAATGACTCAAAAAATATAAAAGACTCTCTAATTAAGCAAACCCTAGGAAAGCTAACGTGCACAAAGCATACACCAATAAAATCTAAAGCCAAACAAAAGAAATCAAGGGTAGGATAAGTGAGCTCCCGAATGAAGCAGGTATGTCTCGCCTAGGAGAGGCTTGAGACTCCCACACACAACAAGCGGAGGTATGTAACCAATTATTGTGGCCCTCAGCTTCAACACCTAAAGCGACTATGTTGTCTGACCCCAACCTGGTCAGGACACCTGCAGAATAACCCCTGCAGAGTACCCCCTCGATATCCTAGGTAAGGCCACTGAGGTCACCTCAATATAATTAATGCTCAAGC
>LPNX010642172.1:21159-96744 GCA_001517045.1 Pseudotsuga menziesii | reverse complement strand
AAATGCACACCTAACAATCAATGCAAATGCATTGTGTCCATGAAAAATAGGGTATGCTACTACGTGAAATGCACAATTTTCTTCGAATGATAAATGCAAGCCTTCCTATATGAAATCCTGACTAATACTTCAAAGCAAATCTAGTGCAAGTACTATGCAAAATGCAAGATGCAATGCATAATGATAATCAAATATTTTTGGATTTTTTGAAATAAAAATGAGATAGTAAAGAAAAAGAATGGTTCTACAACCCCCAGACTCTGAAAGCACACTCAAGTAGCACTCAAGCAAAGTACTAAGGTAAAATAAATCTAATGCACTAATCCCAAAACAAAAAATAAAAAATGCAATTACAAGAACATTCTTCACAAAAAAAATTTTACCCTAAAAAAAAACGTCTCTGGTCAGAAACAGAGGTGTATACAGACTATAGCAGTATCAAAGAAGACTCAACAATCATCCAAATTCACCCAGCAACAATCAATCTTCCTCTAGAAGGCAAAACTAAGGGCATACACAACTGTTCACAGTAAACTCGCGTGTGTACGCAGATATAACAGTGAAATCCACGTATATACGCGACTGTGAGTTAAAAACTTGCGTACAGGAAGAAAGGTGCATGCAAATAAAGGAAAACAGACAAGCTGAGACAAACTTCACACCAATCAGACACTAATAGGCAAACATGCCCATAGACCCGACACAGAAACAGAGAAGAAAGAGCAATTCAAAGTCATTGAATGCCGATAGAAAACCCCCAAAGGACAACTATTAGGAACTCCCCAGCGGAGTCGCCAATTCTATTACGGAGAGAAATTCCTGTGGCTTGGGTACCATAACAGACAACTTGACTCCAGAAATCAATCCTTTCCAATATGCAAGAGAAATCAAACATCTAACACTAAAGGATCAGACCTCGTACCTTATTTCAGACAGTTGAAGTAGATCCCCATTGAGATTTACAACTTCAGCTTGAATTGATGAATCACTTCCTCAACAACAAGTAAACAAGACAAGCATACTATATATTGGTGTTATATCTACTCTAGCATATATAATCAACAATGTATAAGCATTTGAAATCATCCATGGATAAAATATTCATTCAAACATACATTATTGGATAGGAAAATATATTTCTATTAATATAAAATAAGAGATTACAATGAATACAACCTTTGTCGGCACGTTTGCGAATCGGAGAAACTGAATCCCCCACTTGGGCCTCCACCACCTCAATCCTCCATCTCTCGATAGCAATCTCACAAGCAAAAGGCAAGCTTGGGAAGAACACCAAAGTGCTCCAAGGGACAAAGGGATGCAGACTCAAGCACAAGTTCCGGAAACAATGGACTATAGTTTCTTTGCTCTCAATTCTCTTATGCTTTCAATGTATCCAAAGGGTTCCTTATATAGCTTTTCAAAGGGGTAATGAAAGGTCGAATCTGAGCGATCTCAAGGCATATGGAAGCCCAGGAGACAAGTGAGTTGGATCCATGTCAAGGAAAACTCCAAAAGGATTTGGATTTTGTACACATCCTGATGTATGCTGTTTTAGGGGTCAAACCCGTGTATGTACATGATAAGGGGTTTAAAATTCGTGTATAGCAATTTTCACATGTTTTTAGGGATGGTATAGGAAACATCAAAGGACAAAAAATGGTCCGAGGGGTCTACGGAGTCTGCAGAGGGTCAGGGGAAGGCCATACAAGTGTGATTCACCTGGTATGGTAAAATCAACTATAACACCATGAAGACTTGAGCTACCATAGAGACACTGAAAGGGTGTCATAGTGCACAAAAATAAGAATATTTGGAAAGGAAATCAACCACAACCATGATTATAGACTCATTGCCTCATTTTGGTAACCCCACAATGAAATCCATAGAAATGATAGTCCATACTACAATGGGAATTGGAAGTGGTTGAAGTTCATCTAGAGGTTTCATAATATCCCCTTTATTATTAGTTTTATGGTAGTGTGACTTAATTGTTAATAAACAACAGGATCACTAGAATAAGTACAAAGCACAAAAAAAAAACACAAGAGTTTATCCTGGAAAACCCAATCGAGAAGTACCCAACAACCTTTGTATAGAGATGATATATTTCGAGAACAAAATACAAGAATGAGAGAGAGAGAAGAAAATCTCTCTAAGAGAAAACCCCAAAAAACACTACTTCTCTCTGGTGCTGTGAACTTTTCCTTGAGTAGGAAAACTTGCTTGTACCGAGTGAGTGAGTAAATGAGGCGCCTGGCCTCTCTATTTATACACTTTACAAAAGTGACTTTTTCCCTAAATGGGTCGACTTGTCTAATTGACTGGGCCGACTTGCCTTGTGTGGGAAAATAAAAAATAGTAAAAACAATTTTATTTTAATTCAAAACTTCCCCACGGTTTACATTGATTCTTTTAAGGGTTTACATGAATGATTACAACAGTATGAACTCCCGTAGGAGGTACAAAACAATATAATAAAATTACAATAAGAATAAATTTCAAAGTTACACAAAACCCAACACTCCCTCTCAATAAGAAAGGTATTCTTCGGACATGGTCATCATCAACATCACAAACATTTGGGTCTCATCTGCACATCTCATCTGTCTCAATAATCTCTATACATACTGACGGTTGTCAACACAGTCTCGATCCATTCAGAGGTGTCATCATGTATTTGATCCACTCAGTCCATTGGTAGATCCGTCATCTCTGTAACTCTACACATTCCATTGAAGACTACAACAATCAACATATCATATATTATAAGTCCATCTCTAATTGGAAACCAAGACATGCTTCACACAACCATCCACTACCTTTTTGCGTCAAATGCTGATGGGATTTCTCCCATACTAGGCTGACAACCAAGGTGGGTATATGTACCAGTGTACGTGACCATCTACTACCTATTCATCTCTACTGCTGACGGGATTTCTCTGATGCCAGCCTAAGAACTAAAACGAGTAGAGGAACCAATGTAGAATCAAGGTAGATGTCTGAATCATCTGTCCCTCTCAAGGAGGGACACATTTTCTTCTACTCCAAGTATTCCATGAAAGTATTCAAACTTTGTCTTGGGAAGAGACTTGGTAAAAATATCCGCAGTCTGGTCATTTGTCGGCATGTATTGTTGCTTGAACACACCCTTCTATACCATATCATGAATGAAGTGATAACAAATATCTATATGCTTCAACTTATCATGAAACACATGATTCATTGACATCTGCACACAAATCTGGATGCCACAATGAATCACAATTGGTCTTGGAATCTGACCAAACAATCCTGGAAGGACTTAAGGAGTTTCTGAAGGCATACTGCTTATCGAACTGTTGTGCTAGAAGCCATATACTCGGTCTCTACTGTACTGAGTGCTACTATTGTGCTAGAAGCCATATACTCGGTCTCCATTGTATTGATGTCTGCTTTCTGCTGCACCAGGAAATAACTACAGAACCCAAATTGAAGCGACATCTGAAAGTACTCTTCCTATCTGTAGCACATCTAACCTAATCTGAATATGAAAATCCTTGCAATCTCAAGTCACATTCTGAAGCATATCTCAATCCATATCCCACGGTGCCACGCAAATATACGAGTACATGTTTTGTGGTAGTCCAGTGAATCTACCTCAACTCACTCATGAAATGGATGAGAGAATTCACAACAAAACATATATATGGTTTGGTGTTTGTCAGATACATCAACGATCCATTTAATTGGTGATACACGGTGGGATTAAAAAAATTGGAATATGAAGTTGAGTCCTTTAGCTTCTTCAGGTTTTCATCCATAGGATTAGCCATGGACTTGCAGTCTAATGGTATGAATCTCTTTAATATATTAATGGTGTATTTTCCTTGACTTAGGAAACTTTCCTTCTGCCTCTGCCATACTTCTAATCCTAAGAATAAGTGCATCAATCCAAGATATTTCATTTCAAACTCAGAGGCAAGCTTCTTCTTACACCATGCAATCAACTTCTCATTTCTTGTGAGAAGCAAGTCATTCACATACAAAACTAGAATTAGTGTCTCATCTTCCATAATAGTGTAGTAAATATTGAGATCTACATTACGCTTGGTGAATCTCAACCTCACCAAGTATCCATATATATATCCATACCAAGCACGAGGTGCTTGCTTGGGTCCATATAGAGCCTTTTTTTAGCTTGTAAACGTGGAACTCCTACCTATGGACAACAAACTCATCTGGTTATTTAATATAGAATTCTTCCTTGATTACACCATTGAGGAAGGCAGACTTGACATCCGTCTGAAGTAGCTTCCATCCCATAGATGAAGTAATAACAATAATGGTCTTGATGGAAGTAAATCAAGCCATTGGAGCAAATGTTTCATCGTAATCAACTCCCTCTTTCGGAGAGAATCCTCTAGCAACAAATATAGCCTTGTGTTTTTCCACAATGCCATCTACTCCATGACTAATCTTGAAATTCCACATGGAAGTCACTACTGAATTCCCCTTAGGTATCGGTACAACCTCCCATACATCATTCTTCACGATGGATTGCTATTCTTCCATCATGGAATCCTTCCAAACTTGGTGCTTGGATGCTTCTTCATATGTGGTCGGTTATGAGTCAATGATGTGACTTATCAATGCTACATAACTCGAGAACATCTGAGGTCTTTTTCTTTCTCGAAAAGTTGCATGTGGAGATTCATGCCCCTCTTCATCCTGCAATGTTTATTGTTCCCATCTAGGCCTCTTTCGACCAACTGCAATGTCTGTGGGAGCATGAACTAGCTCAACTGGATCAATGGAGTTAATCGGTTCTTCCTTTGGCAACTCCCTCTGAACTACTGAAGGGCGAGATGATCTCATCTCTTCATTGTCATCGATATCTATGTCATATCCTCTTCCTTTCTGGATATCCATTTGTTCTTCAAAGGACGCACCCTTGCGGAATTCAATCTGCTTCGATTATGGAATGTAAATTTTCTAGGCCTTTGAAGACTCACTATATCCCATGAAAGTCTCCTTCTTTCTTGAAGGTTCCAATTTTGTTCTTTTCTCCTTAGGCACATGTATGTAGACTATACAACCAAATATACGAAGGTGGCCCACTTCTAGATTCACTCCTGTAAAAGCTTCTTCCATAGTAATGTTCTTCAAGATTATATGAGGGCATCTATTTTGTACATAAACAGTTGTTATGGAAGCTTCTGCCCACAAGAACATTGGTAGACTATGGTCATGTATCATGGCTTTGGCTGCCTCCATAATTGTTTGGTTCTTTCTTTCAACAACCCAATTTTGTTGAAGGTTGTAGGGAATTGTACGATCCCTCTTAATTCTTGCTTCCTTGCAGAAATCATTAAATTTTGTGGATGTGTATTCGACACCATTGTCTCATCTTAGAGTCTTGATCCCCTTTCCCTACAAATTCTCAACTTGTGCTTTGAATTCTTTGAACTTGCTGAGCACTTCCTCGGATTCCTTAGTCTTGAGAAAGTAAATCCACATTCTTTGTGAGTGGTTGTGAATAAATGTTACATAGTAGTTGTAACCTTCTAGTGAAGCAACAATAATAGGTATGCATAAGTCAGAGTGTACTAGATCCAATGTATCCTTGGATATGCTATCACTATTCAGAAAGGATCCCTTGGTATTCTTTCCAAGTGTGCATCCCCTGCAGACTCCATCATGGTCCATGTGAAGGGATGGTAGACTTGTCACAATATTTATTAATGTTGGGAGAGCTCTATAGTGGATGCTAGCTAATATTTTGTGCCTTAGTTCACCCATGCTGGTGGAGTCATGAGCTAGTGCTTGAGTTGGTGGAGTGCTCAATCGATACAGGCTCTCCTCTCTTACTCCAATTTCTTTCATTGCGTCCATGCTTAAGTTCTTGTGCCAAGCAAGCACTTTCCCATATGAGAATGCAACTTTATATCCCTTTTCCTCCAAGGCAGAGATGGAGACAAGATTTATTTTCATACCAGACACATAGAGCACATCACTTAAATGTAAGATGTATTTAGATTCTAGTTGAAGTGAGGTAGCCCCATATCCTCTTACAATATAGTTTGAATCATCTCCAAGTACAACATAGAGATGAGATTCTTTCTCAACTATTTCAAAAATATTTTCTTGATATCCAGTCATATGTCTGAAAGTACCACTATCTATGAGCTAAGTGTCAATAGTGGTGGGAACAGTACTTGATAGAGATGATATGGAGAATAATTCTATACAATCTTCACTCCTTTGTTTCTTATGATGATGACCTTCTTCCACATCAGAAGTTGAGGCTTCATGTTTCCTTTTTCTTGAGCTTGAACATTTGTTTGCATAGTGACCATATTTCTTGCACATGAAGCATTGTACTTGTGATATATCCTTCTTCTTTTGTTGTTGATATGAAGATGGGCTTGGTTTTCTACCTTGATGCTTATGGTAGTGAAGTTTTCTTCCATTTCCATTTCCTTTCTTGGCATGGGATATGAATTCTTGATTCTCCCCAGGTTGAGTGCCATGAAGTCTTTGTCTTACTGTAATCCTCATCTCCTCTTGAGTGTAATCTACCCATAATTTGTTGAATTTTGGAAACTTGGTGCGGCCAATTATAGTTTGGATGAAATATTTCCAGATGGTGGGAGCCCATTTAGTGTATTCATGACAAGCTCATTATCTTTAATAGGTTCTCCACTGGATCTCAATTTGTCCCTAAGTTTTATGATCCTCATGAACTATGAGGAAATTGATTCAACCTTCGTCATCATCATGTTCGATAGCTGGTTCATAAATATGAGAGTCACATTGATATTGTTATGCTCAAATGACCTATATGTCTTCTTTTGTGAAATTTGAGGAACCAAGTGGTCTTTGACTGGTCCCACTAGTAATCTCCTAGATCAGGCATCATTCTTCCTCCACCTGGACTTGTCTTCTTCAGCTTCTGGTTCTAGAGCCTTCTCAATGACAAGATTCAAGATATAATTCTCTTCCAAGATGAGAATAACTCTAGAATTCCAAGATATGAAGTTTGTAGCCCCATTAAGATGATCTTCAACCTTAATTCCAATCATCTTGTCTGCAAATATGAACCAAAAACCCTCGCAGGAGCTAGGTGAAAAATGAATTTTAGAATTTTGTGAAACTAACCTTACATATAGATGCACCCTAGAAAGGTGATTTGAGAGAAGGTGAGGCCGATAAAAAACTATGGATTGATCAACTAAAAAATTTAGACCCTAATTTCTGCAATAGTTGTAGCAATGAAATTAGGTCAAAATTGAAACTTCTCAGAATTTGATTCTTCCTTCACTAGAAGATGTGCCTCCCCTAGAGTGAAGTTTCCACAACTCTTTTTCTACTGAATTGATGAGGGAAGGCCTTACAATGTCAAACCCTAGATTCCAACAATGGCCTCTTCTATAACTACTCTGATACCATGTTAGTTTTATGGCAACATAAATTAATTGCTAATAAATAATAGGATCACTAGAATAAAGACAAAGAAAAAAAACAAAGAACACAAGATTTTATTCTGCGAAACCCAATTGAGAAAAACCCAACATCCTTCATATAGAGATGATAACCTCAGTACAAGAATGTTAGCTGGAATATTTCACCTCCTGCAGACAGCAAGGTGTTCCACTGGTTTGAATGGTTCAAATCTAGAACAAATAGAAGACAGAGGTTGAAGACTCTCCCTAGACGCTGTAGATATCTGGAATACAAGGCTTTGATAGTCCACCTGTGTACCTGCAATCAACCTCAACACAAAATAGATCAAAGAAACCAGAATATGATCTACTAATCTATGCTAGTGACTAAGGAATCTAGCAACATATATGCGAAATCACAACAACAACAACATATGTGGGACATAAATCAACTTGCATTAAAGAATATGAAGAAGTTTACAACCAAGCCTTAGTGTTGACATGCATCTCCATGAAACCAAACATTCTCATCCCCAAAAGCTCTGACTCTAGCTCTCTATGCTCTCTCCAAATGATCTTGGGCCAATGATCAATCCAACAAGATAACAATACCTCAAGTGTTCTCTCCTCAACCATGGCTATGAGCTCTTATTTACAAGGCTTTAATGGATAGAGTAGGTTGAGAAATTAGTGGGTGAGGTGGCTCTAAGATCCTAGGACGAGTGATCTCAAGCTCAACCAACCCACAATTGTAGGGATAAGGTAGGACACGAGGCTTATCATCTAGAATCCTCGAGAAACTTCTCTTTTTCCTTTTTTACCTAGGGTACCACGTTTCTCCTTCTATGACATAGTGGTTTTGGTAATAACTGCTTATGGACCAAGGACAATAAACGGTGGAACCGCTTATGGGAAACAGATGATGGGCGGTGCGAACAGGGGTATTGCTCCTGGATAAAGGGGCATTCATGGTGCTAGTAATTTGTATGAAAGATTAATGAAAAACCATTTAGTTTCCACTCCAGAAGCTGGGATTCAGGGCAAGTAGGTATGTCAAATGTCTTATCACATGATGGTGACAGGATTTTGGTATAACAGGATGCCCCCAAAGCATGAGTCTTAGAGGGATACGATAAACGAGAGATTTGAGAACAAGTCGTCGCCACAAGATGAAAATGTCGGCTCGATCAGAACATGTTGTCAAGTAGGCATCTGTAGTACATCAGTATGTTGACTCATAGACATAAGTAACCAAACTCATGGCTGCAGACCAATACAAGGCAGATCCATGAGAGGAATAAACAAACATGGCTACTGGAATACAACATAGATCCATGTGATAGAGGAATCAAACTTGGACATAGCTACCAGACATACAATATAGATCTATGTCATACTGACGCAAATTTGAGCATAGCCTCGACCATACAAATGTGGATCCATGCTAGATGTACAAAACTCCATCGCAGCCTGGGGAAAAAGTAATGAGCACTTTAAACAAATACCTAGGGTCTTCGTCTCATCTTCCACAAAGTACGATTCTATCCATGTGATTACAATGATTTGAAGTCGAACATGGTAGATGTCACACCCTGGTTTTGACCCTGTTGCATTAGATGCATATATTGTAATAATCATGGTGTGGAGCTAAAGGCCAAGGCCCCACCATTGATCGGTTATGCTATGTTTTGGATTCAAATTGGTCACCGATGGTATATCGGGGCATGCGGCATATATTATGCTTGTCACCATGTAAATATGCATCTATAATTAATTAAATCAACCTGACCAGCTACGATCGCTGCAACTAAAATGAGAAAGGGGCATGATTTTCACAAGGATAAGGGTGGGGAAATTGTTAAACCTTGGCCAATGAGAGAAAAACCCATGTGCCATCTTCCCTTGTTTTATTCCAACCACTTTCATTAAAAATGGCTGGTGGTGGTTGAGGTAGTTAATGGTCTTTGGGAGTGGGGTGGTAGGACTGTTAGTCCTCACCCACACGCACAGTCCACCATAGCAGTTGACTTCACAATGGAAGAGAAAAACCTTCACGTACTCTTCACTACGTAGGCCTCACGATTTTCTGTTCACCTCCACGCACAGGATTTACCTGGTTTTCACTCCCGTGGACACATTCTCCTCTCCACGCCTGTGCTAAACACTCACGCACGCCCAATTCGCGTCCTCTCTATTGCCTGTTCATCCACACATGAGCTGTGAGCTGTTCGTCCTCACGCAGGGACCATGTCTGCTATTCTCACGCATCGGGATTTTTCCTAGTTTTTGGCTCACACAGCGAGCTGGAAGCTGTGCGCTTTCATCCACGAATTGTAGTGTTGCTATGGTCTTTATATATTGTGGGACGAGAGTCTGCTCATTTCACGCCCAGCTTGGAAGTCTGTATTTTCTCTTCCTTTGCATGGTCTACCTGTGACTTATCGGTGTTTTCATTGCCCGAGACGGGCTGTGTTCCCCACGTTGGCTGTGAGCTATGCTCACTGATACATTTTGGGTTGCTGTGTTTCCCACATTGTTGGATGTAGCTACTGTGATCTCCCTTACGCTTTGGGGATTATTGTAAATTTGTTGGAGAGTCATTTTGGCCACGATAGGGCCAAGAATGACTCAGAATTTGTCTCCCCTGTCTTAAGCTGTATCAGCTGACTGATTGCCTGAGTGCAATGGTTGGTCTTCGGACTATGTAAGGAGCAGGGATGGGGGCTTAGTTTTTCTTGACAAACCTGGTGGCTGGAAACCACACAAGTAGAGCTAGAGGGCTGGCTTTCTTCTCCACAACCCCTGAATAGCACTGGAAGGGAATGCAGGGCCTGAGGGACTGTGTAGCAGAGAAGGGACTGATTCCTTGTGTTGGGTGTGTGTGGGTGTTTTAGAAGCCAGGCTAGTTCTGGTATAGGTGTTCTTAGCTCTGTAATGTTCTCACCAGCTTAGCATTGAGCCTTTCCAAATCTCCTTGATGGCCTGATAAACCCAACTGTGTTGGCTTGGCTGTGTTTTGTATATCCTTGGCTATGTGTAAGCCTGCTAGTTCCCTTATTCCTTGGAGAATCATGCCCAGCTCGGGGGTAGCAGTGTTGCTGAGAGATTAAGGAGCACGCTGGCCTATGGTTGGGTGGAATGTTGCAGCGACGTAGCTGGTTGCGGAACGACTTCTTCATAAGATAAGTGATCTTGTCCATTTTTACTTCCGCAACTATATTTATTTTTAATGACTATAATGGACATGTTGAATGAATGCTTGTATGAATGTATGATGTTTCCGCTATGTCTGATAGATAATTGCATCTGTGCATGATAAATGTTCATGCGTGCCTGTTTCTACTTCAATAAGTTTGCTTCAGCATTCTGTTTTAGCATTTTTATGCATGTACATTTTCATGGGGCTCTTAGCCCATGTGATTGAATCTTGAAGTCGCATCCTCTTCATCGGTCAGAGGCATGGTGACGTGATAGTAGAAACCACTTGATTACTGGCCAATGATGTGAACTGTTAACAAGTGCGAGGGAGATCATAATTAATGTCAATGATTCCCAAGTTACCCTAGTACAACCTACTGAGTGTGAATAGATGTCCTAATGTCGAACACCCAGTCGATTCTATCGATCAAAGGTCAATGATGTGAACCTATGTCGAGAGCGAGAGAATCTTTCATTAAAGCATACAGATCTCAAGGTACTAAATATTGTTTCTAAGACTATTTCTCGAATGATGAGCTGATGTCGACGGGAAAAGTCTCGTCGAAGGAGGGCCATGATGAGTCCCACATCGACGACACGAAACCTGGAACATAGTTTTGGAATGATGTGAATGTAGTAACCATATGAATGAATCAAAGATACTGACACAAAGACTGTGAATATTGCTGAGGTAAAACTTCTTCAGATCTCCTTTCAACATCGGGTGGCATGACAAAAAGACTTGGCAGCATGATTAGACAGGACAGATACACAATGCGATAGTGGACAATGCATTCTTTTGAAAGACTCAAAGGATTGACATGACTCATGAAAGTGGATCGTCACGGAGATCAGCTGAATACCCAATTGACTGACATGATTGTCCAGACAAGTGCCATGTTCAAAGGTAACGACAAACAATTGCCTTTATTTACAAAATGATTCCCTTCCCATTTCCCACATCATGATTGATGAGTGCCTCTTTTCAGTTTTATGAGTTCAAAGAGGGTAACAAACACTTGATAGAGCTTGTCAAAAGACAAGTCCAGACTCATATGTTTTACGAACCCGAGAGAGGAGGGGTTCTTTCCCAAAACGGGTCTCTCAATGTTTAATTTAACGAGTCCACTGAAAGAAAATTTGGTATCGTTCATGTTTAGAGAGTCTGAATGAATACAGAAGAAGACTCCAAGGGGGTCCTTTTCCGTATGATATATTCTCTAAGGACCGAAAAAGTGTAAACTCATACCTTAGAGAACTCTTCCAGTCATGATTGGTTGGAGTGTTCCTTTTTCGTAAATAGTCCTATCCAAACCGAAAAAGAGATAACCTACCATCGGAAGGACGACTCTTCAAATAATTTTACGAGTATGAAGGAGACAAGTACTCGACAATATTTTCGTATTTAAGGAGCCTAAAAAGAGTTTAAATAGGACTCCATGAGGTTTCTTTACCCAATGTCACTTTTTACGAGCCTGGAAAGATTTAGAAATGGACTTGGCCATCTTTTCATGTTTAAGGAGTCTGCAAAAACATGTGAAAAGAAGTCTCCATTAGACTTTTTCATGTTTGAATCCAGAGCACGAGAAAGTAATAAACTAAGCTCAAACCACTTTTCATGTTTTAACCAGAGCACGAAAAATGAAAAGTAAGCTCAACACCATCTTATTGTTTTTAATGAGCTTGAAGATTAGTTGAAAGAATGCTCGAAGATTGGTTTCATTTTTACGCAAGCTTGAAACCAATGAGTAAAATATGCTTGAAAAATCCCATTAACATGGTATACAGAGGTTGGAATCTTGCCCCCAACATGATTGCTAGAAAAGATTACCCCTAACATGGTTGCTAGCGGCTTGACATGCCCCCAAGCTTCGTTTCATCTGACGATTCTTCTTCCATACCCAACCTAAAAACTTGGCTACCAATGTGAAAATGTTCACCAGGGGGGTAGGAAGAATGGGAATCAGGAAGGCGAAAATAAGGTTCGAGTTCTAACACTAAAGGGAAGACTCGACTCAAGGGAAGGGGATCTATTTCATTTTTACACAAGCTTGAAACATAAGGTAACTATGCTTGGAAAATGATTTCATTTTTATGCAAGCTTGAAACCAAAAGGTAAACTATGCTTAAGGAGACCTACTTCATTTTTTAACGAGCTTGAAATAGAAAATGAACTATGCTCAGGAATGATTTCATTTTTATGCAAGCTTGAAACCAAAAGGTAAACTATGCTTGAGGAGATCTATTTCATTTTTTAACGAGCTTGACATAGAATGGGAACTATGCTCAGGAATGATTTCATTTTTATGCAAGCTTGAAACCAAAAGGTAAACTATGCTCGCAAACCTGCTCCTACCGAACATGATATCCAGAGGTTGGTAGGTTGCCCCCATTTCATAAAAGTTAGCGGCTTAGCTCTATTATGATGTCCATAGACTATAGCTATGCCCCCCATTTTACGTATGATGGGAAGAATCTAACTAGAAGAAGGGGAAGGAACCACAAGAACATGCAGCACATTCAGGGCAGTCTGATTACTAGGAGTAATGCGATGGTCAGGTGTAACAAAGGAAAGCTGATTAATGGTCACAATATTCCCATCATGGGAAAAATGCATAACTCGAAAGAGTGTGGACACAAAAGCCTTCATGGCATAAACATAATCACATCCAAGGAGCAGATTAAAATCTAAAGGACCTTGGACCACCATAACATCAATACAGACATTTTTCCCTCCTAATGTAATAGGCAAATAAGGAAGGGTCCCTAAAGGTGTAGTAGGTATTCGATTAAAAGCCAGTATCTGATCGGTGGATGGCACAAGCTGAGGAGAGCCTAAAGCTTGCCAAGCTGTTGAGGATAGAATACTAACAGAAGCCCCTTCGTCAACAATAGTGTGGAGTATCCGCCTAGCAGTAACATTCACAACTATCTGGAAAGGAACACTCGAATGAAGACGAGACTCTATTAGGTTACTCCGGTCAAAGGAAATAACCTCACTACTTGGAGAGGGTTCTGTCAAAATAGACAAAATTTCTCCTTGTCGAGAACAATCAGAACGAAGCATAAAAACTTCAGTAGGTTTTGATTCATTCTCTACTGGAAGAGAAGAACAAGACGAAGATTTGGTCAAAGAGACTACTTCAGTCTTAACACTCTCTGATGAAAGAGTGGGATCAGGTGGAGATGACGTCGACTCGACCACTTCAACTTCACTCTTCAATGGAAGAGTGGGATCGACCGAGGTTAGAACTGGATCGACCACTTCAATTGCACTCTTCAAGAGAAGAGTGGGATCAACTAAGGATGGACTTAGATTGATCACTTCAATTTCACTCTTCAACGGAAGAGTGGGATCGACCGAGGTTAGAACTAGATCAACCATTTTATCAACCAATGGGGGTTCAAGAGACAACTTACGATAACCTGTTGGAAGCCATTGACGAGAAACACTAATATCTTCCAACAATTTAGAGGCTTCATCCATGAGAGGACAAAGGTAAGTAAAGTGCATGTCCTTACAAAGCAAGCAAGGATTTCTAACTTTACCCTTTCGACTCTTAACCACAGAGTCATTGGTTGAGGGGGGATCATCGGTATGATGACTAGAGGCTGATGACATATCTTTCCGAGAAACCTTAGACCACTCTTCTAAAACTAGGGACAGACCATGACAATCTTTCAGAAGGTGATCACCCTTCCAAAGCTTACAAGGGAATTTGGGTTTACGTGGTCTTTGGGTGTGCAGATCAACACTGTCCGCACTGGGAGGAGTGATTGGTTGAGACTTAGTTGTTTGTTTGTTTTTCTTCTTCTTAATCTTCCTTTTCTTATTCTTCTTATCCACCTGACTACTAGTGCTACAACTTTCAACAGGCGAAGAGGTAGAAACGGGAGAAGACACATCTAGTGAAGAAGGAGAGGGATCAACATGAGGTTGATGCTCTTGTGATGAAGGATTAGGATCAGATGCAACTGGTGTACATGGGATAACTGGACTGGAGAATAACCAAACAGGTAATCCAATAGTCAATCTAGGAATGCTTAATGTAGCCATGAGAGGAGGACCAACATCCCCATATGGAGGGAACACAAAAGACATGGTTGGTAAAAGAGTCTCTTGGTTGGTAGTCCCAGAAGGTGAAGCCATAACTATGAAACAAAAATATCTCTCTCCTAAAAAATCCTAACTGTACAGATAACAAGCACTACTCAAACTAAAAGCAACAAGCAAACATGTGAAAGGAGTGGATAATAGTCAGGAACCTCATAGGATAGGCCAAAAGGATAACTCAGATGGATAGGGTATCCTAGTGGGGTCTCCTGATATAAACAAGGTATGTGGGAGCTCAAATTGGTAGTAGTGCTGTCTAATGCGTAACCGTACACAAGAGGCCTTCCGATATACAATCGAGTACGTGAAGTACCTTTATATATACCTCAAGGGTACGTGAAAGGCCGTTCGATACACCGATGGTACGCGGAAGAACCGCGCGAGTCCCAGGATGTAATGCTGACAAATAACGACAGCTCCTATGCTTAACGACGCCCGAACACGTCTCTAACATATCACACAAATTGCTAAAATTTTTTAAACCTAAGCTAGCGCTTAATTTTATCTTGTGCGTTTAGGTGGAACCATGGAGTGAAAACTTGAAATTAAAGAAGATGCACATTTATCTATATGATAATGCAAGTTTTCCTCTTCAATGAAATTCTACCTAAGAGAGGGAGAGAGAGGTTCAATTTATTTGAAACATAGAGTAAATCCCATATAACAATGAAACAAATTGCTTATATGATTCGTTCCTAACTGAAACAAACAAAAGCTTCTCTTTTGAACTGAAAAAGAAGTGAGACCTCTAATGAAAAGCAAGAAAAGATTGTTACAAATTTATACAAAAGTGTTTAGATTTTTCAACTAAAGTGCGAATGAAGTAATCACAAAATCATACAATAACTTTCATATGCATTTTTCCACAACTTTATGAAAAAAGGAAAAAACATACAAAAATCATGTATAACAAATGAAGAAAAACTGAAATGAATCTTTTCTTGTTCTATCAAAGAAGACAGAAATCAGAGATCTAACAAAACCAAGTTCTATTCAAAGCCAACTATGAAGCTTTAAAATACCAACATCAATCAAAACTCTTGAGAATAACTATGGATTCATACATGCTCAAGGGGGGTTCGAGGGTTCTTTGGGGGTTCAGGGGTGTGACACCCCCAAATTTTTTTTTGGCTCTTTTTTTTTTTAAATTTTTGCAAAAAAAATGAGAAAAAAGAGGTCTTGGAATGATGCCTACTTGGCACCGCGCTTCTCAGGCATTGACAGAGCGGTTCTATTCCAGCACCGCTTCTCGCCAATAGGATACAGGCGGTGGCACCGCATACTACTCACTCTGTTCAGGTGGTGGCACCGCTCCTCATACACTGCATAGGCATGGTTCCCTGTAGATGACCAAAACAAAAAAATAATGATGGATCAAGTCAGGAAAAACTAGATCAAGGCAAATACTGTTGAATTGAGTATGGAAACAGAGCATAAAAGACCGAAATGACTCAGATCTGAATAGATATGGAAATTTCAAACCCAAATGAAGCAAGTTAGAAAGTAGATCTGACAGAAGAGAGTTGAAGAAAATGGAGCCTGGATTCGGACAAGAGTTGCAGACTGAGGAAGATTAGAACAACTGATATACTATTCCCCAACGGAGTTGCCAGATTTGTTAGCTGGATTATTTCACCTCCTGCGGACAGCAAGGTGTTCCACTGGTCTGAATGGTTTAGATCCAGAACAAATAGAGGATAGAGGTTGAAGACTCTCCCTAGATGCTGTAGATATCTGGAATACAAGGATTTGATAGTCCACCTATGTACCTGCAATCAAGCTCAACACGAAACATATCAAAGCAACCAGAATATGATCTACTAATCTATTCTAGTGACTAAGGAATCTAGCAACATATATGCAAAATCACAACAACAACAACATATGTGGGACAAAAATCAACTTGCATTAAAGAATATGAAGAAGTTTACAACCAAGCCTTAGTGTTGACATGCATCTCCATGAAACCAGAAATTCTCATCCCCAAAAACTCCAACGCTAGGTCTCTATGCTCTCTCCAAATGATCTTGGGCCAATGATCAATCCAACAACATAACAATACCTCAAGTGTTCTCTCCTCAACCATGGCTATGAGCTCTTATTTATAAGGCTTTAATGGATAGAGTAGGTTGAAAAATTAGTGGGTGAGGTGACTTCTAAGATCTTAGGATGAGGGATCTCGAGCTCAACCAACCCACAACAGTAGGGATAAGGTAGGACATGAGGCTTATCATCTAGAAGCCTCAAGAAACTTGTCTTTTTCCCTTTTTACCCAGGGTACCGCGTTTCTCCTTGTATGACAGAGTGGTTCTGGTAATAACCGCTTATGGACCAAGGACAATAAGTGGTGGCACTGCTTATGGGAAACAGAGAATGGGCAGCGCGAACAGGGGTATCGCTCCTGGATAAAGGGGCATGCGCGGTGTTGGGAATTTGTATGAAAGATTGATGAAAAACCATTTAGTTTCGACTCCAGAAGCTGGAATTCAGGGCAAATAGGTATGTCAAATGTCTTATCACATTATGGTGACAGGATTTTGGTATAACAAAGAATGAGAGAGAGAGAGGAGAAAATATCTCTAAGAGAAAAATTTAGAAAACACTGCTTCTCTCTAGTGTTATGAACTTCTCCTCTAGTAGGAGAACTTGCTTGTGCTGAGTGAGTGAGTAAATGGGGTGCTTGGCCTCTCTATTTATACACTTACAAAAGTTACATTTTCCCTAACTAGGTTGACTTGTGTAACTGACTGGGCCGACTTGCCTTGGGGGAAATAGAAATAGTAAAAATAATTTTATTTTAATTCTAAACTTCCCCAAGGTTTACATTGATTCTTTCAAGGGTTTACATGAATGATTACATTAGTATGAAATCCTGTAGGAGGTACAAAACAATATAATAAAATTACAATAAGAATAACTTCCAAAGTTTTACAAAATCCAACATTCCCTCTCAACAAGGAAGGTATTATTAGGGGGAAGTAAAAATAGTAAAAATAATTTTATTTTAATTCTAATATTTGCCAAGGTTTACATTGATTCTTTCAATGGTTTACATGAATGATTACATCAGTATGAACTCCCATAGGAGGTACAAAACAATATAATAAATTACAATAAGAATAAATTCCGAAGTTGCACAAAATCCAACATTTATGTCTTTGACAAGTGTCACATTCAACCATAAATGTGCAGATGTCCTTCTTCATGCCTTCCTAGAAAAATGATCACTTGATCCTTTCATATGTTTTATGAAATCTTGATTGACCAACTATGGGAAATGAATGTAGCTTAGATAACATTTGTGATTTCAATGATAAATTCTTGTGCAAATATAGATGTCATATATAATGAAGCTCATCTTTATGCTGAGTGTATCCTGTATATGTATGGGGTTCCTATTGAAGTTATTGGATCATGATAGAAAGTGTGGGATCTATCAACCATTCATTATGAATGATATTCAAACATTTTGGAATGAAGAAGGGGAGGGAAAAGAGGGAACCTTCTTCTTCAAATTGTTGAGAGAGAGTATCTACTACCACATTCTCCTTTCCTGTTTAGCAGATTATCTCACAGTCATATCCCATGTTTTGGTGACCCATTTGTGTTGCTTAGGGGTGGATTCCTTTGTTTGATAATGTACTTCAAGCTATGATGATTGATTTTAATACATAAACAGTGCCCAAGTAGGTACAAATGCCAGATGTCCATAACATGAAATATGTCCATAATCTCTTAAACAAACTGGAAGTCATTGAAATAATAATAGAGCATATCTATCAATGATAAAAAAAAATGGAAAATCCAGTTCCAACTATGGAAATCTATCCATATTTAGAATCTTACTTTCAATGAAAACATTTAAAATGTGCAGTTAATGAAATATGAAAAGAACTTTCACTTCACTAAATCATATGTGAAAATACATGAGTTCACTTGAAATTTTTTACATAGACACCGTAATCAATCTCTCACCTTCTCTGTCTATAAAAAATCCCCCGTTTTCCACTTAAATATGTGCACAAGCAATATTGTTTACAAGAACATGCATAGATACATGTTGTTGTGTTAACAAAATGTAATATAAGTTGTAGAATGCATGCTGATTGATAAGATGTTATGTAGTAAAGACAATTGAAAATATCATATCTTTTTCATTTCTTAATAATGTAATGTGCTCATATTGCTTACATCAAGTGCCCAAATAGACAAGTAAGAACTCAATATCATCACAATCCATGTTCCAATGTACCACTATGCAATAAAAACTCAATATATGAAATGGCATGTTTATATTTTAGTTTGCCAAAGAAATATCAGATTACAAGGGAAAGTCATATACAAGTTGCCAACATAAAAAATAATAATATTTTCAAAGTACACTACAGAAAAATGAAGATCCATAGGTGCTTAGTACAAGCTTCCATCTACGAAATTATCCTCAAATAGGATAAGATCATTTTATAATGTCCACATGGGACAAAAAGAAAAGGTCAAGGGAATTAGAAAATAAACCAATTAAAAAAAATTATGTAGAAGTACAAAGGAAACTATTGAAAGCTACAAGCTATATAGATACGAGTGAAAATGAAAGAAAAGAGTGAGAAAAGGGTGACCTAAAAAGATAAACCCTAGAAAAGAAAGAATCCCTATGTAACATTAGAAACATATATAGAAGTAGAGGAGGGATCGAATCCATATGCATCCCCATCAATCATCATGAGAGAGCAAGTGCAACAGCTGATAATGTCCTCTAGGGACTTTGGAGTGCTTTGGGATGAGAGGGCTTGGTTGGGTGCTTGGAGGACCATAGGGGTAATCAGTCTCTGGTCTCCTAACATAGAAGTCAAACATATAGCAAACCAAATTGATATATTCACTAGAGTTAGATTACAAACATGAAGGCCAACAGAAAGGCAAGCAAGCTAGCATGCATGCATAGATTGTAAAAACACACCATGATACTAGAAAAATTATATGGTTTGGGGTTTCACAAAGAAATAATATATAATTTTGCATCGGTTCATTTCAACATGGTATTTTTTCTTACCCTTATCTTTCATTTCTCATTTATGGATATCTTGGGTATCAGTGAAAGTAGCATGAATCCCTAATTTCCAACTGACATTAGTAATTATGGTTTCATATTAAATTTGAAGAATAAAAAGTGTTGAACTAAACAACTGCAATACATTGAGGACTACTATTTTTGGCCATTCTTCCATTTATTTTCTGGTAGTGTTTGAGGCCATTGCAATACAATCAATGTTACTTTAACGGAAGTCGATACATTTAGTTATTATACATATACAATTTGCCATCCTTAAATAACAAAGACTCCTTAGAAATACACCAAGTTTTGAAATTTATTTAGCATGGTCTTTAGTGCTTTTATATGTTGATATATCTAATATACTCATACTATGCCCTTTTCATCTAAGAAATAATTAGACCAAACAAGCTAAACGATCTCTAATTTCTAGTGACTCAAACTTGATAAGATATGAACAGTTTGAGAATGTTCAAATCTATCAAATAAGTGACATAAGTGTAAAGGAGAATGAATAAAATGAGCCAATTTGTTTCTTTTAAGCTAGATGATTTTCATTAGCATATTAAAATTGTTTTGAGAAGAGCACAACCCCATATTTTGTTACAACACTAGAAGATCCCACTAAGGCATGCATCTAATGTTTTGAAGCTTAATCTTAATTCAATGGTTACGCTTTTGGTTCCTCCATTCCTTTCTTTAATTTGTTTAGGGAGAATACCAAAGATGAGAAATATGAATGAGAAATGACTTATTTGCATTAGCTAGTAGATATGAAGAGAACCATGCTAAGGCATTTTCTACTATCAATTTTCTTAGTGGTTTCATTGCTCTTTCTCTCTTTGATATTTTGAGTAGTATTAGAAGCACAAGTTCCAATGTTTCAAATACTCCCACTTCTTCCCACCTATCTCAACACAATAACTACCTTGATAGTTATTGTTGCTTTCTTTGACCTTCAATGATTAACTTTAATTGTAGCTGAAACATGTTTTCAATATGAATATGGATGTCGGTGTTGCATGTCATTAACCAAGCAATTTTTTGCAAACCTAATAGTTCTCCTTTGACTTACTAGGGATAAAAGACATTGGGGCAAATTTTCTATAAAAATATTCGAAGAGAGATCAACAAACTCAAGCCTTATGGTGCAAGTGATATTTTGGGCAATTTATCCACTAAAGAAATTTCTAGCTAAGTTCAAATAGGAAATGTTGGGCAATAAAAACAACAAAGGCAAAGGTGACCCAATAAGGTCATATGAAGATAGGTCAAGCCTCTTTTAATTGGTCAAATGACACAAGATCTAGAACATTAAACTTGAAATTATTTTTTTCTCAATAGAAGCTTGGCAATTTTTTTGTTTCCCATAGTTGGGAACATGGGTCAAAGACTATTTCCATGCAAATAAAGTTCTTGCGAGTTTTTCAAGCTACTAAGATCTGAAAAATCCCAAAACAATTGATTCTATGAAAGTTTATCACTTTAATACTTTGCAATGTACTCAAAGGGTTGGGAAGAGGACCACTTAACAAGTTTTTCTTGGATCTCATAAAGTTTAGGCTAGGGAGGGATCCTATCTAGTTAGGAATTGCACCATTCAACAAATTATTATCCAATATCAAGGTTTAGAGATTCATCCAAAGAGAAATCTCCCACAAAAATTTCCCATTGAAAAACATTGTAATGATATTTAGTATTACAAGGGAGGACAAGTGACCTATCTTTGCTCGTAGAAGACCCCAGATTCCTAGAGATAGAGAGGACCATAACACTTGGAAGCTTATAAGGGGTAGTTAAAAATTAATCAACTAAAAAATATGATGACAAAGTCTAGTTTGAAAGAGAAAACATACTATTCCTCTTTTGAATAGTGTCTTAGAGGACAAAGGGTAAGGCTTGACCTCCACAAGTTGGCCTTTATTCCTTGGTCAGGGAAATCATATGCTTTCATTTCCCTACAAAATCGATATTGAATGGATAAGAATTTGGGACTTTCATTAGTAAGAGGTGATTTTTTTTTTCACATCTAACAATAAATGCATTTGACATACGACATTGTGTTGACATAGTACACCGTGTCTTGTATAATAGGCCTCATGAATGGCAGTTGTTTTGGCAGGTATAAATTGTTTACAATTTTGTAGGTATAAATAGACTTTGCTGCCCTAGCACTTGATTTTCCAAGTTTTTATCCCATGGATTTTGATTGAATAGATGACTAACACTCAATAATAATTTTTATTTACTTGTTCCCTCAAACCAACAAACACCAATGCTTGAATTTAATACATCAACTATAGAATCTATTAAAAAAATAGATCCTTAAAAAACAAAATCTAATAAAAATCGACTGTTGAAATTTTCTATTTTAATAAAAAATAAAGATGTACTCACATTTACCAAAGAAGAGTGGTGGTAAAATATTTATAAGCAACATAAAATAAACATGGACACTATAGGATGTCGCACAAGTACTCAATATTGGCATGCAACTTTTGAGGATCACCAGATTTACCATTAGTCATTAGATGCCTTTCCATTGTGAATACTTGCATAAATCACAATAGAACAATCACTTTATATGATGAAATGATAATTAGTAAATAAACAAGCATATCAACATGTAAGAGATTTTTAGAAGACTAAAGGGGGATAACTTAATGAGATTCTATCGGTTTCAAGAATAATTTATTTTGTATTGAACAAGGCCAATCACTTGAAGGTGGAAGCTCATATGGCGCCTCCCACCCCTCACATCACTCTTGATTCCATATACCGAATCTATCTATTAAGAAATAATTAAAACTAACATAATGTCACAAAAATATAATATTCATGCACAAACGTAAAAAACAAACCATAATTATAAATAGTTTATATTCATAAATTTGTAGTTAAAATATGTTGTCATTGTATAGTGTCTCTTGCTATATACAATCACTTCCTTCTCATATTCTCACATTTTAAATCATTGATAAGTGGCATTTCAAATCCTTCTTCCTCTTCATTTGGTAGATGCTCTTCTCATACTAATTCAAGTTGTCTCTTGTCATGCAATACATGCCTAGTTGTTTATTCACATATAGGATGAGTGCAACCAATATCGATTGCAAAACATGAAAATTATCAATCCATGATATAATGGTACTTGAAACTTCAACATGAAAAATAGTTCATAACTACAATTATAACATTATAACATTATAAATAGTTCATAAATTAACATTATAACATGAAAAATAGGTAATGTTAAGCTCTACCATTATAACATGAAAGATTAGAATTATGTCAAATACAACTAAATAATGAAAACTATCAATCCATACATATGATTTTATAGTCATAGTACCATCATGGTCGGGATGCTCTCCACTATTGACCTAATTATCGTCGATTCTATCCTGCTTAAAAAAAGGAGGCATTAATTTAAAGGAAATAATCAACCATGAGTTAGCTTTAGAAATAATCCACACTTAGATTCCATAAATTTTATTTACCACGTCATTTGATGGGGGAGTTTGTGATTGCCCCATACTTTCTTAGCATTCAACCACTATTTTAAATTCGAGCTTGAGATCTTATTGGGTGGCCTTCAATTTGTACTTATCCCCCTACATTGCATAATATCGTAAATTTTACTTATCGAATACAGTTAAATACAAGTTAAGTGTTCATAGCAATGAAATGGTTTAATTATTTAATACTTACAATTCTGGTTATTAATTTAATTATGGTTATTAATTTAAGGTAACCACCTCAACCAAGTTTGTGTTGGCCATGTCTCTATATTGCTTTGGTGGCATTTGAGGTATATACTAGAGTAGATCTAAATCCTAGGCTCTATCAAGCACCGAGAGATCAAATCTCTCGAGGTGCAAACCTCTTCTTAGGTATCCATTGATTTGATTCAAACCAAAAGACATCTTTTTATTTAAGGTCCACATATAATATTTTTATTATTAATATTTAATATTATTTATGGCCGACATACAATATTTATTATTATTTTTTATTTTATTAGGAACAAACATTACAACATTTCCTCATACATTGTTTTAAAACCATATGCAAGGCCCTCCTACAACCATGGGTTGTTTAGGAGGCATTGCACATGGTCTTAAAACCATTTGCAAGGCCCTCCTAAACCATGTACAATAAAACCATGGGTTGTTTAGGAGGCCTTGCACATGGTTTTAAAACCATGTGCAGGGCCCTCCAAAACCATGTACAATAAAACCATGGGTTGTTTAGAAGGCCTTGCACATGGTTTTAAAACCATGTGCAAGGCCAACATTTTTTTGCGGATAATTCAATTTGTTATTTTTTATTATTTTGTTAGGTAGGAACATTACAACATCTCCCCCATATTGTGTTTTTTTCCTGACCCACATTATTTTTACGGATAATTAAAGTTTTACTTTTTTATTGTTTTGTTAGGTAGGAAGATTACAACATCTCCCCCCATATTAGATTGTTTTTGTGGCGGATATTTATTTTGGCCTATAATTAGAAAAGTTATTTGTTTATTAATAAAAATAACATTACGTAACGTTACATAACGTTATGTAACATTACAAGATATCCCCCATACTGGGATGTAGAGCGCCTCTTGGCGCAATAAACTACCAAAAGTTTTGAATAGATTATATATTGGATTTTTTATGTACAACTAAAAACAATTCAACGTATTCATGTAATATATTATATACCTTCCTCCACCTAGCATAGTCTTCCCTTCTTTTCTCATTCTCTTTTCCCTTGCATCCTTTAGTAAATTCCTCCACTCCCCCACTCCCATTCCTCCACTCCCCCACTCCCCCTCGAGAATCATTGAAGGGTGCTCATACATAGGGTTACTTTGCAAATTAACCCTATATGTTTCCCTTGTATATTTCAAATAAGTATAGGCCATAAACGTTACTTTACTTTGGTTGAATATTGTATCACCAAAGAGGTGACCATGTGGTCCATAAGTTCTATTTTCAAATTAGGATTTAGTTGTTCCAACATATATGAATGGAATTCTCAAAAGTTTCTAATTCTTTGTCACTTAAGCTATTCTAGAACAACTTGTTTTCTTCCAAATGATATGATATTTTTTTAAACAAAAACAGTTAAGATTTATATTAGAAAATCAATGGTTACCACTGGTACAGTTTCAGATTTGCTACTGCTGCTTAAATCTTCAAGTCTAGCATGATAGCTTACAAATTTCTTGGAATGCCTCTTAACTGAGTTACAACTCTGAAATTCTAATAATCTTTTTTTTTGTAAGTTGGATGCTATTCTATTAAAAAAAGAAAATAATGGTACATATGAAGTTACAAAACAGAGATGCATACTTGCTCATGGGAAGTAGGAGACATAGAATATCAGTGAAGAGCCAGACCCTCCCTCCAGGAGGGAAAATAGATCCAAACAGCCAGGACCCTCCTTCTAGGAGGGAAAACATGCCCAAAAAGGAGAGACTTATACAAAATGACACACAGGTTCATGGAGAAGACTAGACCATCAAAATTCAAGTTTGAAGAGACGACATACAATCCGAAAAAGACATGAAACCATAGTAAAACTTGATTATGGCTTGCAGTAAGGTTCTTGTACAATGGGGCAACCAAAGCCTGTGGATGCTGGCTGAGTTGACTCGTCTAGTGCATCTGCTGGATCATCACTAGAAGAGTTCATCGCCTCTTCGCTGGTGGTGTTGTCCGCAATGGTGCTACCTGCAAGGGGATTCTTTGTTGGGAGAGGGGCGTTCTTTTTGGCCAAGACTGGGCTGGAGATACATTTTCCCTCCGTAAGAGTGGAAGCACGGCGCTGCAGAGTAGGAATGATGGTGGAAGGAGGAGCAGCGGTGGAGGCTGGGGAAACAATGGAGACATCTAGAGCAAGTGGAGGGGGTGGAGCAGTTGGAGGAGCCATCAGCGGGAGAGGAACAAAAGGTTCAGAAGGGACATGAGCCAAAGGTTGGGAGTGAAAACAGAGGATAAGGTGGATGAGGATGTTCTTTATGACCCAATAATTTCTCCTTCGTTCTAGGGTTCATCTTGCAACATTGGCAGCTCTGAATAACTCGTCCTCCTAGTAATTTACCATCATCCAAACCACATCAGGGATTTCAACATCAAAACCTTCCCCACTTGCCTATGCAGAGAAAAAAATTTGGCATTTTGACTGGGCACCTCTACCTTGACGACCACGATGTGGAGTGTCACATTGCCTTTTGGACATGGTGGAATGGCAAAGAGGACTAGTAAAATCAGATCCGAGAGCAAAATTACAGAGGGTGGTGAAGGCGGGGAGCATCAGAAGGAAGAGCTGCTGGAGAGTCGGGAGCAAATGGTCCATCTGGAGATGGAGGTGGAGATAATAGTTACAGGCACGTCGACCAATACAACAGGTTGGCACATTAAAACTGCCCTACGTTGAGTTGATGGCCAAGTACCATTGGCAGTCCTGGAGCAGGTCATGTCCCGACCTCAAATAAAGGCACGCAACCAAGTGTTGATGGCATTGTGACATCACGCGGGAGGAGGGTCGGCCCTGTCAACGTCCCCCGTGTCCATGTTGACGTTGCATGCATCCGTATCCGGGTGAAATTCTAACAATATAATAAGCATATACATATTCAATGGAGGATGAAATTCCTCTCGAGTTGCACTGATTCGTCCCTAATTACTTCAACCATAAATATGAGCTGAAGGTTATCCTTGTCTACCTTTCCAAACTTGTGACCCACTTTAACATCCAATTGATTGTGTTTCTGTATCCTTCAAAGTTGCCTTTCAAATATTTGGATCCTACGATTCCCATCCATTTTTCTCGATTGACCCTGGAATAGATGTGAGCGATTCAATATTCCCCTAATTCTCATGCAATAAGTACAAACATTGGGATTTGACGGTTCCCTTTCATACTAGTTTGTTCTATCATCAAGAGAATCATAGATTTCATTATTCATATTCCTTCATGTTTCCATAGTAGCTTGGGTATTTTCCTCTGGGGGTTATATTGTCCAGCTGAGCGATTTGATGCCAGGCGGTTTGTTAAAACTATTCTGCATGCGTCTACCTATGATCTGCCACTCGGGGTCATAAGGAAGCCTTAGAATTGGAGGTTTTCCCAATACGCTAGGGAGGTGGTACCCACCTTCATTCATTATTGGTGATAAGCTCGCCATAATTTAGGGTAGTGGCTTTGTTTGCCTCTCCATCCGATTTTACATTTAGAGTTCTAAGTATGTGATAATATTCAAGCTTCTTAAACGAGTGAGAAAGATGTTGTATCTGAGTTGTCCTTCGGGATAGCTTCGTATATTTTCCTATTTTGTTAGTATTCATAGCTTAGATAACGAGTCTGGAATCTCTGAAGATCAAGGCTTCTGTTATTCCTAAATAATTTAGCTAGATCAATCCCTGCTAGAGGGCATAAGCTTGGGCTAAGTTATTTGAATTTATGCCTATGTTCCAAGCATATCAAAGTTCATCATTTCCCTCGGGGTTCATGATAATCCCTACTCCTCTCGCCTCCCTAGGGTTTCCTCTCGAAGCTCCATAAAAAAAAAAACTGTGAAGATTTTTGGATTTTCGCCATTGGACAAACTATTTGGAGTCCATTATGATTTCCCAACTTGAGAGGGGGATGGGTGCTGGTCGAATCTCCTTTTCTTCAAAGTTAAAGGACTTAACCCATTCTTCTTCCTCTTGGAGTAGAGGGATTTTATTTTTGGGAAGGGTGAGGGAGTGAAGACAAGCTCCCATTAGACCCTAGAGTTTAATCATTACCTGGGTTGCGGATGAGGCAATTTATCAAAATATGTGAGTTGCGTTCTAACCAAAGATTCCATAGGATAAATTTTAGAAGAGTCAACTAGTAGTATTTGAGACTAGGTTTGTGAATCAAAGATAATGGATATAGAAGTTCCCACGATTTGAACAGGTATGAAGGACTATCAGGAAGCGTGATCTTTGAAGACCAAGGATCTAGAGCTAAAATCCATAATTATTTAGCGAATATACAACCAAGGAAAAGGTGATCCATGGTATCTTTATGGTTGAGGTAAAGAGAGCATTGAGAGGGTCCTGCTAACCTCTTTTTTCCAAGTTTTCTCCAGAAAGGATGCTTCCATGGGAATTTGACCAGTTAAAGATATCAACTTTCAGGAGGCTTTTCTAGTTCCAAACAGAAGTACCTAGGGGTACATGAGGGATATTAGAGAAATGGATATATTCTTGAGCAACCGAATATGCTCCTGAGTGGGTTCCCCAACCTCTATTGTCTCTAAATAAAGCGTTAATAGGTGAGCATCCTTGAAGTTGAGGGAATAGTCTAGATTTTTCATTTTCCAAATGGCACAGGCATTGGGGGAGATGCTAGCTCGACCAGTCATCTTTAGAATTCCAAAGGGAAACATCCCATAAGGTGTGCATCCTGTTTCCTTGCATTCAACTTCTGATATTTTCCAAATTTTGATCGAGTACAAGAGGGGGATTCCCCATGATTGAGTCATTCCATAGATTGATCAATTTTCCATTCCCTAGGATCCAATGAAGAGATTCTTTGAATTTAGGGAGGGATTTTAAACAAATGGATAATATGGGAGATCCTTTCTTGGTGACGAGATCTTGTTCTAGATAGGTTTTTCGATTTCCCTGAAAGTTTTTTTTCCAAAGTACTTTGATGCTCCATGAAAGTTTCCCTGAGATAATATTCCATAGAAGCTTTGCACCAAGTGCTAAATTTTGAACCTTAAGATATCTCAAAGATAATTCTCCTTCCCTTATTGGTTTTATTATTATCTTATTTCAGCTTACTAACGTGAATTTTTGACCTTCTATTTTCTTTCCTCGCCATAGAAAATGCCTTATAAGTTTTTCAAAATACTGGATGAAACTTGTTGGGGCTAATAACATAGAGCACTAATAGATATGGAGGTTGTTTAAAAAAAACTTGATTAAAACCACTTTCCCTGCTAGGTTGAGCCAAGAGGCCCCCCAAGTGATAATTTTGGACTTGAATTTATCTAGAAAAGGTTCCAAGTGTCTTTTTTTAGGAGAATATTTGAAAATTGGGACTCCTAAGTACTTGAAATATTCCCATTGACAATTTCCTTCTATTTCTAGAATTCTGGTGATAACTAGAAGCTCGCTTGGATTGAGATTCCAAATGTAGATATGGATTTTCCTATGATTAAGTTGACTGCTGGATATCTTGTAGTAGAGGTCTAATTCCTTTATGTATTTCCTTGGTGTCATCTGCAAATTGCGCATGATTGATGTATTTAGTCCCTCGAACCATGCAGAGCTTTGGTAGGTATTGTTCCTAACAAAATTTTTCCAGTTGGAAGCTAAGTGAGGCCGCTTGTATGGAATACAAGAGGGGGGAGAGCATACATACCTACCTTAAACCCCTAAAGGCTTGAAAGAATGAGGTCGCTCTTCCATTAACCAACAGGGAAATCCAAGGGCCTACTCTGCAAGATTTAACCCATCGTATAAAGAGAGGATTAAAGTCGAATTTCTCATTGACCTGAAAAATAAAATTCTATCGCACTCTATCAAATGCATTAGCTAGATCAATTTTAATTACGATACCTTTTTCATGATTGTTGAGATTGGAATAAATAGCCTCTTGGACAAGAATAATGTTGTCCCGAATTTTTCTTCCTTTTATGAATCCTCCTTGATTTTCTAGAATGATTTTGGGTAGCAGATGCTTGAGTCTCTTGGCCATGATTTTTGTGATAACTTTGTAACCTATATTGCAAAGATATATTGGCCTGAATCGGTTAAACGAATTTGCATATTTTTCCTTCAGTATAAGGGTTAGGAAGGATGAGTTTGTGCTTCCACCTATTTTATCACTTTTTTAATATTTTAATACCATATTATGGAGATCATTATTAATGATATCCCAACATAATTTTAGGAACCTGAATTTGAAACCATCCAGTCTTGGAGCCTTATAATCTTCCATGTCATCTAGCGCTTCTTTGATCTCTTCTAAAGAGATCCATCTAATAAGTATCTGATTAGTGGTACTACTGGTTTTCTGGGTATTAGATCCAAAATATTCCTTGAATGAATGGGTGTAGCCAGAGTGTATTTGGTGTATATTAAGCTGAAGTGCATCACAACTTCTTCTTTAATTTTTTCTAAATTCGAAGTAGTTTGGCCTTGACTTTGAATTTCATTAATTGAGTTATGGTGCTTTCTAGTAGCAACTTGCTTGTGAAAATAGGTTGTGTTCCTATCCCTAGATTTGAGCGATAGCCTTTGTGATTTTTTCCTCCAATATTCTTCTTCCTGTTTATAGGCTAAATGAAAATCATGATGCAGATATGCTTCTTTTCCTAGCATCTCCTTAGTTATAGCTTTGTATTCCATATTGGATTGATGTTCTGCGAGACGATGCATGCCCATTCAATTTTGGATCATAGATTTTTTCTTCTTGGTCCATTTGTTGAGTGTTCTTTTTTAGTGGTGTGGAATGACCCATTCTTTGAGAATTTTATTGTGATAAAATGCAGAACATTACACTTGACCCTTTGGCTTCGTCAGGAGTTGAAGGAACCGTATCAATGTAGCCTCAAATGGTTGTGAAAGGTTATCAAAATCCTCTTGGCATACACAATAGTTGTCTAGGTTCTACTTTCAGGGGCAACCTTTTACCATGGAATGTTCATATTCCTGGAAGAAATAATGCACCTTGGAACACAAATGCCAATTGGAATTATCCTTCATCGATGGGAGGAAATGCCCCAGAGGGTTATCCTATGATTTATCCTAGCACAATGCCTAGGGGCAATCCACCTATAAAACCCATTCCATAATGGAGTAGTCATGTTTTAGAAAGTAACCAATATTTTTGGGTCCAACCTCCGCAAGGAGGAAACATACCTTGGAATTCCAATCAAAACCAAGGACATAATCAAGGAAATGGTTGAGTCCTAGTAAGTAACTAATCTTCTTGGGACCCAACTCCATCAGGAGGCAATCCACCCAATGGTCAAGTTTTAGGAAATAACCATTATCCTTGGGACCTAAATCCATCAGGAGACAATCCACCCATTTATCATGTTCCAAAAAGTATCCAATATTCTTGGGGGAAGCCTTCACAAGGGGGCAACCCACCTTGGAATACTAGTCAAATACATGGACCACCTAAATGGTGTGGTCAGATTCTAGGAAATAACCAATCTCACTGGAGTCTAACCCCGCAAGGGGGAAATCCACCCATTCATCAATGGTGTGGTCATATACCAAGAAATATCCAATCTCCTTGGAGTCTAACCCCATAAGGGGGAAATCCACCCATGAATCCTATTCCACAATGGAGTGGCGAGGTTCCAGAAAGTAACCAATATTTTTGGAACCATCCTGCAATAGCTGTGTTTGATCTAGTTAGGCTTTCACATGGACCTCATGCCAATGGTATGATTGGTTTTGTCAACAACCTTGAGCAGATCACTCAACAAATGTGACAAATGTTTGTTCAAACCTCAGAACCTACAGCTGGTCAAGATATGCAGCAACATGCCAAGCCTTCCCTGACTTCTGAAATCCTCATAGTTCAATCCATGGACCTTAGGGGAAAAAGAAGAAGTATAAGGGTAAGCACAGTTTTGCTCCTTCCCAAACTCCTGGAAAACTCATCGTTCAATCCATGGAACTTAGAGGAAATAAGAAGAAATACAAGAGTAAGAAGAATGCTAACTTTGGGGAGGGAGATACACTTAATCCAACTCAATACAGTGGGAAACAACAATCTGTTGTATTAATGCAACCCTTTTTGCAGCACCATCATCAAATGGTTGCTACAACATTGGAACCTCCGCTGGGAGGAAACCAGTTAAAATCCCTGCAAGAGGGAAATGATCCCAATACCAATGTCTTCATGTGTGATCATGAGGTGAACATTAAAACAAGATCTCATCCTTATCATGTCCCTCCTAGTACATTGGACCAATCAGAATCACAACCAAGTGGTTCTCTCACCATTGAGAAACCAACCATAGATATAGTACCGCACCCCCCCAAAGGTGATCTATGTAGAACAATGCATAATCCTAATGCACGAGCTGCTCATAACAAATTTTTTTTTGAGGAAATAGCTCAAGCACCATGTGCCATGTCTACCATGGAGGTGTTGTAATATTGTCCTGCACAAAGAAATGAACTATTGTCTTCAACTAGAGATGTTGATCCATCTGATGCAACGTTTATCACATTAGACTTAGACCAATCAACCTGTAGGATTCCTTCCAAAGTTTCTTTTCAGATTAAAGTAACATCTCATGGAAATAATATCTTTCAAACATAGTTGATGAAGGGACCTCAACCTTTGTCATGTCATTTAAATGTTGGAAAGAATTAGGATCACCCACCTTAGTTCAATTCCATAATGTGCGGAAAGCATTTGATGGACATTTGTTTTCTCCTCATGTACTAATTGTATATTGCCCTATTGAATGGGGTGGAAAAACAATCATAGTGAATGTTGAGGTAGTAGATGAGCCTATAGATTACAATTTTCTATTAGGACGTAGTTGGATACATGCGATGATGGCTATAATGTCTTTAGTGTCCCGAGTGATTCGGTTCCCTCATTGGGGGAAGATTGTCATGATCAACCAATTAGATTACTGCATGCTTTAAACTGTTATCCAATCGAATGTTCCTTTCATTAGGGATGCTCTAAAGGAATTTCAAGCATTAGGGTAGTATCGTTAAAAAAAGATTCCCTAATTGGAAATTTTGTGATCCCGCAACCTTGATCTACTATAGAAGTGTCATACCAAGCTATTGAAATGGCTTTAGAAGATTTGGATCAAAATCTTCCCTTGATGGAGGAATATGATCTGGTTACTTGGCCCATTTTGGCTGTGAGATCTCCCATCTCACTTGATTTCTTGGACACAATTTTATCATCAGATGAAGCAATCCTTGAAGTCATAAACATTTGGTTGCACCCACCTAAGGACATATTTTGTGGGGCCACTAGGATCATATTTGGTTTAAATCCACCCAAGTATATGAGCATCATTTGTATGTTCCTTTATCTTATCAGGTATATTTGTAAGCATGCATCTAGGTTTAGGTTATCCCTCTGTGAAGATGCATTTGAATCTTTTTCAACCCAAACTTGTTGAAAATTGGCAGGTCAACCCATCATATCTGTATTTTCCACCATTCTGACAGAAGAGCCTACTGAACATGGGACACCCTATTCAGCACCTCATTTCCATTTTGGTGCCCATGCTGAGTTATTCTCATAGGATTGGAGCCCAATTAGTCCCATCATGACCCGGAGTTTGAGACCGCATACTTGTCTTCCATATAGTTCTGACCATTTCCTGATGGGATCCCTATTTTGTGTTAGTTTACATAAGCATGTGTTAAAATATCCGCATGAACATTTGTGCTTACTGCTTCGGTGCTTATTGCTTATCTTGCGTATATGCCTTTGTAGTCACTTTTTGCTCAAAATGCCTATAAACCATTGCTTTTGTTTCAGTTGACCTATACATGTGAGAACTATTTGATTCAGGTAGTTGATGGACCATGATTCATTGTGATTTATGATTTTGGCATTTTTCACAAGAATTAGCATGAAGTAAACCACATTCCCCCCTTCCTACTTATTCATCGCATCAAATTGGATAACCACAGTTACTTGGTTCTATTTCACCGTCCGTCGACACATAATCCTGCTTCAGATAGCCAACCGATGGAGGGAACATCCGTAAGAGTGTGTACAACTAGCTCAACCCTTGTTTGCAATATGTACCTTTGCCTTGGCCTGACCCATGCTCTTGAAAAACAAAGTACACCCATGCAACACTCATTCCCTCCCATGTACCATAACATTCTTTATTCTTTTTTCAAGCTAATAAATGAAAAAAATTAAAAAACACAAAAATCCAAAAAAAAGGGAAAATTGAATCGTTTCATATTGAATCTTTGAGATAAAGGCAATAGTTAGTAATAGTCGCCCTTGAACATGACACATAATTTTGTATCCGCTGTCAGTACACCATTTACATTTTCGTTGAGAAGCTGTACTAGTAATTTGAACAGATCTCCACTGATAGGTTATCTTTCCTGTCATCTATGGAGCTTTTGTTAATTCATCTGGAGTTGACGAATTTCACAATGGTTGGTTACTCAAGTATTATGTTTCCAAGTGTCCATTTTGCATTGTGTTATGTGTTTAAGGGAAGTCAAACCAGTGTCGGCCATTCCTCAAATGTTCTTGACCAATCATATCGGCCTTCCTTGTGTCAGTGTACAATGTTGGATCTCGCAGCTCTACCAAATTATATCACCCTATTGATCTAAGTTTCGTGTCAGTTGATGTGGGATGCCTCATTCCCTACTTCTGATGGATATGTTCCTATTGACGCCAAATCATCATCTAGGAAATGGATCTAGGAACCCTAATGAGTACCTTGGATATTGCAGTCATTAGTGGCGGGATTCCTCGCAGACGAAAGTGGATATACACTAATGACCCCTGGTTGTTTGATTCTACTAGTGTTCGACTTCATAACATCTATTCACACTTGTCAGTTTGTACTCAAGTACCTTGGAGTCCATCATCATCATCAGTGGGCCTCCTCGCATCTGTTAACGATATACATCAATGACTGGTAATCAGATTGTGTTTTATTATGCTCGACATCGACTCATTTATTCGCATGATATCAACTTGTACTATCGTTGGTTTGCATTGAATACCTTGGGAAATACAGTTGTATCACTCATCCATGCACTTCCTGAGTTGCACAAGATTAAAATACCATGTCAAAGTACCATAAAGACCTGGATATGTTGCACTCATCAAATGTGCGCTTTTATGTTTTTACAAAATTTACTTTTGACATGGATCCACTATGTATTGNCCATGCTTATTTACTGCTGAGCATGGGTATACCCGCCTCAAGAAGATATCATATATTTGGGAAATTTCTTTGTTTGATTTGCAGGTGTTTCTCTGACTCCTACGTTCATAAACTACCCTTTTTCATCATGCCTCGATCATTAAAGAGTATCAGTCCAAAGAGTATCGGAATGAAAGAAAAAACAATGTATTTCGACCCTCAATACAGCTTCGGACCTCACACATTAGGGGGCATCTGTCAACAATAAAATTAACACCCTTGAAGATGATGGTCCAAAAACATATCTTCTTTTCGCCTGCAACATGAAGACCAGAATTTGGAACAAATTGAGAGCTTTGATCTCTCATCGAACCACTGCTTCTGCAAATGAATAAGTATGTGAAGACAAATGTTTCTCTAAAGAATTAAATACCAAGACTATTTAAGGATCAAAATGTAGTCACCACAACTCCTGGAGTGGAAATAATACATGGCATATGTATTAATTGTCCTAAAAACCTGGAACTTCAAGTTAAATTCCCAAAAACTATAGAAAGTGGGTTTTATTAAGGAAATAATAAAAAAAGATTCAAAAAGATTAAAACCACATTCATGGTGAGTGATTGGAAACACAAATCCCAATGCTATAAAAGAAAGGCATATGAGGTGAAAGAAGGAGGACAAATTAGAGAGCAAATGCATGCTGGAGGAATGAGAAGATAGATAGAACCTTTCTTGTACATCATAGTTTCTTTGATCATTGGCATTGATGGAGAGGGGTAGTTTAGAGCAAGGGAGAATGGGATTCACCCATCATTGGGATATAATCACTTTCCTCTCAATTTAATATGATGCAATTCAAATTTCCTCTAAATATTGTGTTTCAATCCATGTTTGTTTCATGTATTTTTTCAACATTTAGTAGATAAATTTCATGCTTTCTTTGAATTATTTTAAGAGCTATAGGAAAGGAACTAGCTAGCTGCTGCTCATGGAGGCCTAAAGGCCATGGAGGCTGGAGCAAAAGGATCTTCACCAGACGACACGCTGCAAAAGGTAATCTCCTCCCTCCCCTCTCTCTCTTTCGTTTGAAAAAGTGTAGAAATTTCAGGAGATTGTCCATTATTGCATATATTCTATCAATAGGATTCACCCCCCCGTAGTTAAGGATAGATAGGCAGTAGAGAAGTCCCTATGGTCAAATATACCAACATAATGGCTCATTGTTAATGAGTCTCCACTGTGTATTGTTTGTGGCCCATTGTTAACAATAAAATTAACAACCTTAAGAGTGTTGGAATGAAACAATATTCTACTTTGCCCGCAACATGAAGATCATAATTTTTGGAACAAATTGACCACTGCTTCCACAAAGGAAGAAAAGTTTTGGAGACAAGGTGGCTCTAAAGAGGCTAAGTCCATGACCACTTAAGGGCCAAAGGCCTGTTCCTATAGCTCACACAATGAAAAATTCCTAACAAAGGCATTAATTTTCCTATAAATATTGAAAGTAAAGTTGAAATGCCTAAAAGGTAAGGAAAATGGGTTTTTTGAAGGAAATAATCAAAACCTTAAAAAATCCTAAATCCCACATTCATAATCAAAGATGGGATGCTCAAAGCCCAACCCTATAAATGGAAGAAATAATAGGTGAATTAAGGAGGACAAATTATAGAGCAAAGGCATGCTGGAGGAATGAGAAGATAGATAGAACCTTTCTTGCACATCATAGTTTCTTTGATCATTGGCATTGATGGAGAGGGGTAGTCTGGAGCAAGGGATTCACCCATTATTGGGTTGTAATCACTTTCCTCTCAGTTTAATATGATACAATTCAAATTTCCTCTAAATATTGTGTTTCAATCCATGCTTGTTTCATGTATTTTTGCAACATTTAGATAGATTTCAAGCTTTATTTGAAGTTTTTTAAGAGCTAGAGGTAAGGAACTAGCTAGCCGCGACTAATGGAGGCTGGAGCAAAAGGATCTTCACCAAACGACATGCTGCAAGAGGTAATCCCCTCCCTTCCCTCTCTCTATTTCCTATGAAAAAGTGTAGAAATTTAAGGAAATTGTCCATTATTGCATAAATTCTGTCAACAGGATTCACCCTCCCCATAGTTAAGGATAGATGGGCTGCAGACAAGTCCCTGTGGTCAAATATATCAACAGAATGGAAACCATACTAGGGACCTAAGGGTATTTTCTCTTGAAACAATTTTTCTTGAGAATTTCCCCTTCTTTGGGTGTGTCTTTCATTTCAAATCCTTTGATGCATTCTTAATTTTTGTCTATGAAGCTTTAGATCATATCTAGAGGTTAAAACCGGCATGATCCCACCTTTAACTTTGCATTTTCAAAACAATTGGATTAGATCTAGTGTTTTTTTTTTCCCTTGAGCATGGAAACACCTTTACCTAGTGTATACAAAGCGTTACCAGTCCCATAAACACCCTTTTTGGGTTTGAGCGGTGCCACCGCTTTGGTATTCAATACAGACAGCGGTGGTCGTAGTGAGGTATAATCACGGTTCTTGAATTTTTTGAGGTTCAGATCTGCATTGTTGGGTCATTTTGATTGATTTTTTTTGTTGTAGGTGTCTTAGGAGTTTGATAACTTAGGTATTCCACAACATTTACCTCCCTTTTAGCAATATTTAAGGTCTTTTTTGAAGGATTTTGAAATCTTGCATGCTGTTTGAAAAAATTCATGGTTCTTGATTTTTGATGGTAAGATCTACAATGTTGGGCCATTTTGGTTGGTTTTTGCTGCTGTAGATGTCTTAGGAATATCATAAATTAGGTTTCATATAATACTAACATCTCTTTTATCGAATTTTAAAGATTTGTGGAAGGATTTTTGAAGTTTTGTGTGCATATAGCTGGAATTTGATTTTTTTTGAAAACTCTGTTTTTTGGCTTTAATTTGAATTCTTTGTAGACCTTTCAGAACCTTAATTGACTTTCAAAAAAATGATTGAGTCTTCCTAGGATATTTTAGGATCATTTTTGAAGGCTTTAGGACCTTTTTCTTTCGAATTTCAAAAGCTTGCAAACCTCCTTGAAAAGCTAGAAAAAACACTTTAACTAGTAATTTTTTTTAGCATTGGTGAAATTTCCTTTAAAAAATGATCACATGTGAAAGTTTGTGAAAAGATTATAATTTACGTTCGTTATTTCATCATTGAACATATGAAATTTTTTCTCATTGTATAATTTTGATCTCATACTTGCATAAGTAAAATCTTGGAAAATTAAAAGACATGACACATTATTGCAATGTATGAACCTTTAGGCCCCAAATTTTGAAGTCAAATAAACTTGCTAACTTGCCACACAATTTGAAATCCTAAGTAAGAAATTTCAAATACCACAAGTATCCTCTTCACTTGCGCTTTCAAGAGATTTCGTGAACGAGAAAGTGGTCCTTAAGTGTAATAGTGAAGATCACCAAAAACCAAAAAATTTGCATCACCCCGTTTCATTGAAAATTCTTATTGAGTTAGGGATATTTGTTTTTTGTGGAAAAAGGAAATACATGCATGTGTGAAAGTGTTGTACAGGAATAAAATCCTTATAACCAAAGGTTTGGGGTTACCAACATGCTCTTAAAACTTGCAGACAATCAACTTTAAAGTACAGAAAGGAAACAAGAAGATAGGATAGACTCACCCGATTCATGACGGTCGATCCTAGCTTTGTCTTCTTTTGCTTTGTTTCTCCTCCAAATATTTCAAGGATTTTTTTCCTTCACCTGTAAAGAGCAAATCCTCCAAGTGAAAGCTTATACATGTATATAGGACAGGTTAGATAAACAGTATATGGAGTGCTTAATCATAAATATTCATTAAACCATAATACATGAAATACATTCAAAACACATTTGGAATAAGGATTCTCTTTATTAACAATAGTGAATGACTTAAGGTTACAACCCAACGCTTGAAACAAGGACTCCTCTGCAACCAAAGGATTCTGAGTTTTACTGCTCCAAAGACTTCTGAATAGATACCACCAGCATAAATTTGCTCTCCAAGTATGATTGATTAATACCCTCCCTAAGGCCTTTATTTATACTTAGTGAAATAAGGCAGTTTCGAGGGTTGAGGAGGCTGAGACAGTTAAGATGGTTATAGTTAAGGGCTTAACAAATCTTAAATAATCACGATTTATTATTTTTAATGTCAAAGGAAAGCGTATGCGAGTATTGATACTGGCAACTCGTGTATGATACGCGAGTTTCTCTAAGGGAAACCTGCGTACAGATCTGTATGCGGGTTGCAATGACAAATAATCGCGTACAGTATACGACATGCTGTAGGAAAAGTCACGTATGTACGCGGGTTGTATATAGGAAAAGGCATGTATAGCAATTGACATATTAAAAGGTAAAAATGGCAAGCTGGATGGATAATGAATGTATTTCATAACATGCCCATCTATAGTGATTTAGGCAACCTTCAATCCATAAATGTCCTTTTGTGCACCAACATAGGAAATGTCGGCACTTGGACGAAGAAGTGCCATTTGGGTTGATAACATAAAGGCACTCTGAAAAAAATCTTAACCTTCTTTTAGTATAAAGAGGTCATCGAATGAAAAGTTAGGATTAATAGCATATGTGCATTGGTTTGGTTTAGTAGCATAAGTCACAACATCATCAGTTTCACCACCACTCATCGAAACTAATCGAATTACCTTTAAAAATCAACGCTTAATCTAAAAAAAACCAAGATTTTATATTTTGATATCACCAACAAGATTAGGCTAGGTATTTGGGTTAAGATGGCGAGTTAACACTCCAAAGCCACGAAACTTTGAAACTAGAATTAATTAAAGAGAGCTAAATCCATTAGTAGATAAAAGTGCTAGCCAAGAAAGCGCTTCTAACACAAGTGTCAAGCACGTGGTCAATCCAAATTAGTAAGGGTGGTACCCCCGCTCTTTATTATTTGGTGGGATATGAGCACATTACATTGTCTTGGTTAAGTGACAAGTCCTCGGGGTGACATCACTTTTCTGAGATAGCTAGTCTATGTGAGTTATCTTGGACTAACGACTGGTCTACCCGGTCGCCAATTGTGAAGTGGTAACCATAGTTTGTTTTCCTAGGGCATCACACAGGCGGTTGTGAGAGACACAAGGTTGTTTCAGCTCCTTGGGAGGGTGAGTAGCCAAGAGATAACACTTGCACCCTTGGTGATTTAAGAATAGTGTAACTATTTCTTGTACCTTCACCATTTAGTAATTCTTGAGGCTTAATGTCCCTCAAGGGCTACTAGTTTTGGAAGGCCCTCTAAAAATTCAACTTTCCACTAAACCTCGGTTTTTTGGGGAAGAAGCTTGCTTGTTGCTTCCTTAGGGATTTTTTTTCAGTGGTGTGGACATTTTTGTTTCTGTTTGGAGTCTAGATTGCCTCTAGAATTGATTGATTACATTTTTGATATATATTTTTCAATTCTAAAAATTCAAAAGTCAAAGTGGCTTCTCTCCTGATCTGCCAATCATGGCGGCAGTGAGGTGAGTCACCAGAACTTGAAGGCCCCGATAAAAAATGGAGACAGATACATAAAGAGTGTGAAACTGACCCATTTTTAATTTCAATTCACAATAATAGAGAATATCAAAATAAACCCAATACTGAAACATTTACAGAAACAATTGATAATCTTGCTCCAATTGAGATTGAAATGATAAAAAACCATACAACTGATCCAACTAATCCTTCTTTGAGTATTTAAGAATGAGTGATACTTGTGGTAAATAAATCTTCGACTAATCTCAATCCTCTTTTCACATATTCGAATAATATGCAAAATCCTACATTCAATCTTATTCAACCCCAATGACGATCCCAATAGTTAGTATGCTTTCTATTAATATAAGTTCAACCAACACTTTTGTGCCAGTTGGTACAGTTCTAGGTTCTAATCCTAGAAGTACATCCACTTCATATGCAGGTATCCCTGCTACAGGGTGTACCTTACCAAATATGGGTTTCCCATATGGTGGGGTTAATCAAGGTCAAAACTTACAAGGGATAAATTTGAATCCTTTTAGTCAAACTAATCCTTGTCTAGGTTTCACTTCTGGAGGAAACCCCACACTTTGGAATGGTAATATTCCTAGTGGCAGAAATGGACCTTGGAACATGAACACTAATTGGAGAAATCATCCACAAATGAGTGGAAATGTCCCAGGAGCTTATCCTCCTGCTAATCTTAGCACAATGTTAGCCTAGTAACCCTACACCTCCAACGACCACTATGCTAGGGGGCATTCCACCTATGAAACCTGTCTTAAACTCGAGTAATATGGGTTTCAGAAGTAAGCAATATTTCGGGAACCTTCCTCCACAGGGGGGGAATTCACTTTGGAATACTTCTCAATTATAAGGACAATATCCTTGGAATGGTCAAATCCCAAAAAACTATCAACTTTGTTGGAGTCCACATACACAAGGAGGTAATTCACCTTTCAATGTCATCCCACAATGGAATGGGAAAACTCTTGGGAATAACCAATCTTTTTGTGGTCCTTCTAATCAAGGAGGCAATCCACGATGGAACATAAATCATACCCCAGGTCAATGGAACTATCAAGTTCCACCCACATATCAAACACCTATGACAAAACCTATTAGATCACCATTTCTAGCCACATTGAATCTACCGAATTTATCCAAGCTGACCAATGATCTTGTTCTACATATGAATGGATGGCTAACCATACCAACCAAAATTCCTTCAGATATACCCAAATTCTATGGATGACCAGGGGATGATCCATCAAATCATGTGATGACATTTCATTTATCGTGTTCCTCCAATTCCCTAGTCGATGATAGTATTAGGTTAAGGTTGTTTTAGCGAACCCTCACGGGAACCACTGCAAAATGGTACATTGAATTGCCACGTAATACATTCACATATTTTTCATCTTTAGACATAGTATTTTTGACACATTTTCAATCACCTATCCGCTATGAGATGAGTACTGAACTATTGACTTCGCTTAGGAAATCCACTTCTACTTACATCTCTGATCATATACATGAGTGGAGGAGGCACCGAAGGCCTATCAAAGCATAAATCTTGGATAATTTCTTAGCAGATTGGTTTGTAAAATCACTATTTCCTACTCTTTCCAAAGATGTAGCTATGTCAGGAGCCATGACCGAAGAGAAACTCATTTAGAGTACCCAACAAATGGATTTGATAGATTCACATTCGGGCACACTCTATGATTTGATACCTCTTGCTGCGAAACCCGCATTCGATCCAATAAGGTCATCGAAATAACCTCATGCCGATGGTGTGATTGCTTCTGTTAGCCAAATTGATCAACTTACCCAGCAAATGGGACAAGTGTCGGTTCAAACTTATCGACCCACAGCTGGTCAGGAAAACTAGCAACATGCGAATCCTACCCAAACTTCAGAAATCCTCATGGTCTAAGCCACAGGCCAAAAAGGAAAAAAGAAGAAACAAAAGAAAAATCCAAATGCTAATGTAGGGACAGGAGATGCACCTAGAATGAATAATCAACCAGAAGGAAACCAGGAAAAATAGAAAAATAAATATCCTTGCAAAATTTGTCAAAGAGATCATCCTACTCACCTATGCCCTCATATGGATGACATTCATCAAATGTTGTCTCAACGCAATGGTCAACAACAACATGCTGTGTTGACTCAACCTTTACCAAAACAACAACAATGGTTGTTGCAGCATCGGTACCCCCACAACGGGGAAACTGAGCAAACCTTCCTCGAGGAGGTAACCAAGCAAACCCTCCGCAAGGGGTAAATCCACCCATTTCCAACATCTTAGGACTAGATCATGAGGTTAACATTCAAACAAGGGATCATTCCTATAACACACCACCTAGTGTTTCAGAATCATCGGGATCAAAACCAAATGGCTCTCTCACTATCAAGAAGCCAACCATTGACATAGTGCCTCGACCCCCAAAAGGGGTGTTAAGTAAATCAAAACATAATCGTAATACAAGAGAAACTCAAAACTATAGTATAGCAGACTTATCTCAAGTACCTTGTGCCATGTCTTCCTTGGAGGTATTACAAAGTTGTCCAACTCAACGGAAAGCACAATTATCTTCCATTGGCACAATCAACCCGAATGATACTAGTTTGATCACCCTTGATTTAGAATAGCTAACAAGCAGGATTCCATCACATGTCGCTTTCCAAATCAAAGTGCTCTCACATGGGATGAATATTTTTCAAATCATTATAGATGAAGGAGACTCCACTTGTCTCACGTCTTTAGGATGTTGGAAAGGCTTAGGATCACCCACTTTTAAACCATCCAACAAAGTCCTTAAAGCATTTGATGGACACTCATTCCCACCTTATGGACTCATTACGGCTTTCCCAATTGAATTGGGAGGAAAAATAGTTCAAGTTGATGTTGAGGTAGTGGATTCACCCATAGATTACAATCTATTATTGGGCCGTAGTTGGATACATGCAATGATGACAGTAGTGTCTTCAGTATTCTGAGTATTTCGGTTCCCCCATCAAGAGAATATCATTATGATCAATCAGTTATATCACTGCACACTTGAAACTGATATCCACTCAAATTTACCCTTTGTGGAGAATTCAAAAGTATCAATTCAAGATATAGAAGTTGGGATGTTCAAAGACTCTTCCCTCATGGGAACCTTCACAATTCCTCCAACAATATCTACCACTGAAACTGCTCCAGTTTTCACCATCACATCGGAAATTTAATTTCCACTAACCATTTTTACCGAATCCAATATGACGATAGGTTCCACTTCATCAGATGGAACTATGGTAGAGGACATCCAGACTCAAACTAGTCAAGGAAAGTAAATACATTCAGACATACATGATGAAACTAGGAGTAGTACCCCACTATATGCTTTAGAAACTCCAAATCAAGCAAATCAAAATCATTCTCCATTGGAGTAATATGATCCATATACATCACCCATATGGGCTATCAATACTCCCAACAACCATGACAAGGATTAGATCAAACATTTTCATTTGATCATGGAATTCATGAATATCTCAAAATGACCTTGGGAAGACATGCATCATAGAGCATCATTTCTTTCTAAACCAGATTCCTTAGAAGTAAAACATGAAATTTTTTACCTTGATGATGATATGGAAAGGTACCAATTCCCTGTCCAAACACACAATGTGATTTTGGAAGGAAATTTGGAAAACATTTCAAAAACCATCGCCATCAACACATCCATTATGCTGGGCATCGTCGAAAATATCAATATAGGTGCCAATTGCTCTTCGGAAGAAATCACACAATATACCGCTTTATTTAAAGAGTTTCATGATGTTTTCGCTTGGTCATATGAGGAAATTCCATGAATCAATCCTAGCATCATCGAACATGAAATAAAAACTATCCAAATGTCAAACCTGTACGACAAAAATTACGTCCAATGAATCCTAAGAAATCTGTTGCCATTAAAGTAGAAGTAGGAAAGTTGTTGAAAGCCAGCTTCATCTACCCTGTAGTGTTGACTGAATGGGTATCCAATCCTGGTCCAGTCAATACAAAACAAGGGACAATTTGAGTCTGTACTGACTTTAGGGATTTAAATTTGGCTTGTCCCAAATATAATTATCTGACACCCTTCATTGATCATATTATAGCCGAGTGTGCCGATAACGAAATCTTTTCATTTATGGATGGATTCTTCGGTTACAACCAAATTCAGATTAAGAAAGAAGACCAACACAAAACAACTTTCATTTTCCCATGGGGCACTTTTGTGTAATGGAAAATGTATCTTGGCCTTAAAAGTGCTGGGGCTACTTTTCAAAGAGCCATGTCATATGCTTTTCATGAGATTAAGAGAATTGTCGAGGTTTATCTCGATGACTTAACAACCAAATCTAGGAGAGGAGCTTAACATTGTGCACATTTGCATGTTGTTTTCCTTCGATTTTGACAATATAAAATTAGATTGAATCCACATAAATGCATATTTTGCATGGATCCTGGGAGATTACTTGGTTTCATTGTATTCAAGGATGGGATACAGGTAGATCCCCTTAAGGTTGAGGCCATATTGCAGTTGTCTTCCCCAAAAACAATTAGACAACTTCAAATCCTACAAGGAAAAGCAACATTCTTGAGAAGATTTATTACTAATTATGATGAAATTTATAAAGGTTTTATGCGTCTCTTAAAACAAGATGCGATGTTCATATGGGATGAACAAGCTCAACACTCATTTGATGCAATGAAAGAAGCCCTCATGTCAACCCCAGTGCTTAGTCCTTCATACTATACTACATATTTTTTGCTATATTTTGCGGCAACCAAATCCACTTTAGGGATGGTTTTGGTCCAAGAGGATGATTCATCTCAAGAACATGCCATATACTATCTTAGTAAGGGCCTGGATGGCCCTGAATTCAGATATTCCCAGGTATAGAAGCTAGCCCTGGTAGCAGTTCATGTTGTCCAATGACTTAGACACTATATACTTCCAAGAAAAATGACTATAGGGTAAAATGAACCCCATGAAGCACATTTTGTCCCGTCAAATCATCGGGGGAAAGTATTCAAAATGGATAGTGATTTTGCAAGAATTTGATATTGAATTCGTAAATGCTAAGGCTAATAAGTCTTTAACATTTGCAGAACTAGTGTCTGAGTTACCACGCAATAAAGAAGAAAAAGTTGAAGACGAGTCTTGGGCAAACGGACATTTATTTCTCATTGCCACTACTGATCCTTGGTATGGAACTAATTACATATCTCCAAACCCAAAGGATAGATGCTCATTTTTCTAGCATTGAATGACGTCGCATCCAATACCAAGCACAAATATACCTCATCATCGGGGATACTTTATACCGTAGAGGAATAGATTTAGTTCTAATACGTTGTTTAGTGCATGAAGAAGCTGAGCAGGTATTAAATGATTTCCATGTAGGAGCATATGGTGGTCATCTTTCTGGGTGGGAAACTGCACAGAAAATATTGCGTGCAAGATACTTTTGGTCCACAATTTTCAAAGATTGCATCGATTGCATTAAAAAGTGTCATCCTTGCCAGATTTACACAAGAAAAATGCGTGCACATCCCACTCCGTTACACCCTATAGTAACCGTGGGTCCATTTTCAAAATGGGCCATTGATTATATGATGATCAACCCACCTTCATCTAATGGACACCACTACATCATAGTAGTAGTGGACTACTTTACAAAGTGGGTTGAGGCAATGCCTACATTTGACAACATGATAAAAACTGCAACATATTTCTTATTCAACCATGTGATAACTAGGTTCGGTGTACTCAAAGAGATCGTCACAGACAACGGGAGCCACTTTAGGAATTTCTTTATGGATGAACTTATGACCTAGTTAGGGTTGCGACAGGATTTTTCCTCGCCATATTATCCCCAATGCAACAGTCAAGTAGAAGCCATCAACAAGGTTTTGAAGACCATGTTGCAGCGAACGGTTAATAAGAAAAAAACTAACTAGCATATGATGTTGTTCTCTGCTCTCTGGGATTACTGTACCTAATCTAAAACAACGACTAGTTTCACTCCTTTCCAATTGGTTTATGGAGAATAAGTTTTTTTCTTCTTTCGATTGAATGTGAGATCCTGTCATTAAAACTGGATATCGAACTCTTACCTAACACTTCTACAAAATAAGAATGACTCCTACACCTTCATTCTCTTGATGAAACTAGAAGAGAGGCATCTTTAAACGTAGAAGCACACAAAAAATGAGTCAAATCCCAACATGAGAAAGCATCCCGTCCTCGAGTCTTTTCAGAAGGCGATTTGGTTTTGGTTTGTGACCAAGACAATGATAAAATAGGAAAAGGGAAATTTGTACCTAAGTGGTTTGGCCCACTTGTCGTCAAAACAATATTAAAAATAGGTGCATATGAGCTAGTCAATTATGATGGGAAACCTTTGTCTGAGATCAGAAATGGTCTCTATCTTAAGAAATACTTTGCGTAGGCACTGAGGCCTCACGAAATTATGTTGTATGATATGTAAAATTTTTTTGTACAATAGTTATTTCGTGCACTCTCTTATCTTGCTTGGTACTTGTACTTGGTAGATGTCATTAGAACCTTTCACTTGTTTGGGATTTGCAGATGGCGCCAATCATGGCTCTCGGAACATTGCTTCCGCCGCATGGATAATATTCAAACCCGACAATCAAGTCCTTAGTTCGGGAGGCTCTTTTCTTGGAACTGCGACCAATAATGTTGCATGATATAGCACAACCATTGAGCTTTTGGCTGAGGCCAACACCCTTGGCATCCAATGAATAACTGTTAAACTGGACTCACAACTTGTTGTATCTCAGTTAAATGATCAGTATCAGGTTCGCGATCCTATACTGTTTAGAAAGTTTCTCTGAGTTCATCTTCTAGAACGTTAGTTTGAATTCATTGAATATATTCATGTTCCTAGAAGTTCAAATAGTCTAGCTGATTCCTTAGCTAGCCACGTCCTTGATTGGCATCTTTGTCATACATCATTTCGATAGAGAAAGCATGTATTTTGAATGCATGGCACCATAATTGAACAAATCTTTCAAAGCATAAGTAAATGTCAAAATAACATTCCTTTGTATAACGTAAAAACTGCTTACATCATAAACTAAAACGTGTGTTTAAGTTCAAAAAAAATTGTTGCAGTAACTTTGCACACACCAAAAAGAGTAGTATACTCGTTTTCTCCCTTGGTATATTTTTCGTCAATAAAAAGGTTCACACAAATTTCGTAAAAATTCGAATACATGGAAAATCCAAAAAACACTTTTCAACTGTTTTGACATCCTGATCCAACATGAAGACCCATCAGAACTGACATATTACCATGTAAATGGTTTGTTGCTTTGAAGATATATCCATGATAGAGGTGATTCCTACAAGAATGGTAAAAAACAAGTCATCTACTTATCTTTGTTATTTCAGATATTAAATGCATGTATTGAGGCCTATTAGTTTCCTAAACGGTTGTGTTATGGTTACTTTTACAGGATTTTGGTGGATTTGACATGTTCAAACTATTTGATCTAGGATTTGAACGACAGACCACAATCCATGGTGTTGATATTTTCACAAGAATCAGTATGAAGTAAAAGCATCATTCCTTTTTTCCTACTTGGCCAAGATCCCATATTGGATGAAAACCGCAGTTAATTGGTTCTATTTCACCATTTGTCGACACATATTCCTACCTTGAATAACCTACCTATGGAGGGAACATCCGAAAGAGTATGCAAAACTAGCTCAACCCATGTTTGCAGTACATATCATTGCCTTGGCCTGACCCATGCTTTAAAACGAACGCCCTTGCAACACTCGTTCCCTCTTATGTATTATAGCATTCTTTATTCTTTTTCAAGCTCATACATGAAAAAGCATTAAAAATTAAAAAAACACAAAATGCAAAAAAAGGGGAAATTTGAATCGTGTCATATTAAATATTTGAGATAAAGGAAAAGTCAGTGGTCACCCTTGAACACAACACATCATTTTGTATCTGCTGTCAGTACACAATTTACATTTGACTTAGGAAGGTGTACCGGTAATTTGAACAGATCTCCACCGATAGGTTATCCTTCCTGTCATCTATGGAGCTTTCGTTGATTCATCTAGAGTTGATGAATTTCACAATGGGTGGTTACTCAAGTCTTATGTTTCCAAGTGTCCATTATGCGTTGTGTTATGTGTTCAAGGGAAGTCAAACCAGTGTCGTCCATTCCTCAAATATTCCTTACCAATCATGTCCGCCTTCCTTGTGTCAGTATATAGTGTTAGATATCACAACTCTACCAAATTATATCAGCCTATTGATATCCATTTCGTGTCAGTTGATGTGGGATGCATTAATACCTTCCTTCTGACAGATTCGTTCCTATCGACACCAAATCATCATCTAGGAAATGGATCTAGGAACCCTAGTGAGTACCTTGGATCTTGTAGTCATTAGTGGCACGATTCCTTGCAAATGACAGTGGGTATACACCAATGACCCCTGATTTTTTGATTCTACAAGTGTTTGATTTTAGAACATCTATTCACACTTGTCAGTTTGTACTTAAGTACCTTGGAGTCCATCATCATTATCGGTGGGCCTCCTCGCATATGTTAACGATATACATCAATGACCAGTAATCAAATGGTGTTTTATTATGCTCGAAATCGAATCATTTATTCACTCATCGATGCATTGCCCGAGTTGCACAAGATTAAAGTACCATGTCAAAGTATCATGAAGACCTGGATAGGTTGCACTCATCAAATGTGCACACACATATTTTTTTGAAAAATTTGCTTTTGACATGGATCCACTATGTATTTTTTGTGGCCATGCTTGTTTACTGCTGAGCATGGGTCTACCCGACTCAGGAAGATCTTATATATTTGATAAAATCTCATTGTTTGACTTGCATGTGTTTCTCCGAATCCCACGTTCATAAAATACCCTTTTCCATCATTCCTTGATTATTAAAGAGTATTAGCACAAAGCGTATTAGAATGAAAGATAAATTAATGTATTCGTCCCTCAGCATCGCTTCGGGCCTCACACATTATGGGGCATCTGTTAACAATAAAATTAACACCCTTAAGAGTGTTGGTCTGAAACAATATTCTACTTCGCCCGCAACATGAAGATCATAATTTTTGGAACAAATTGACCACTGCTTCCACAAAGGAAGAAAAGTTTGGAGACAAGGTGGCTCTAAAGAGGCCAAGTCGATGACCACTTAAAGGCCAAAGGCGTATTCCTATAGCTTACACAATGGAAAATCCCTAACAAAGGTATTAATTGTCTGTTGTGCCCCTACTCAACAGCCTTAAAAAAAACATGTTTCATCAAACAAAATCTTATTTTGTTTTGATGAAATGTTTGAATTTCTTATGACAAATCTAATGAATCACCAGCTACTGAAAGGATGACATTCCGTGAGCTACTAAATCAGAGAAATTCCATGTTTTTTAACAACCTTTGTAAACTATGGTTAGTGGACAAAATCATTACATTAAAATAATTACTTGGATGAATTATCTTTCAGATTATGGGGTAAGTTCTGGGTTTTACGCCTCTTATCATAAGTCTTCATTTGAATATTAATCAATGGACAAGTATTATTGGTTATTTGTAACTTGGACAAGGTCCTAGAGCATCGAAGGCTTAATAATTTATACAAACATACCTTATCCTGAGTTCATCTCCTAAACCTTGAATCATATTTGCTCATACTATAAATGTTTAATGTCGATTTTTATAATATGTTCCATATTATGAAGGTTTGATTTTTGGTTTCATGGTTATGTCACGTCATATGCCCGCCACCTTCGAAGGCTTACATAATTATATAGTAAGGTGTATGTGCTAACGTCCGAGGATTAATTCTTATGGTCGTTTCAACTTGTGTCATCACCTCCGAAATCGATCCACCTGCCGCAAGGTTGATTTGGCATTATTGCATTTGTACGTAACACTGTAAACCGCATTTATACGCAGGTACATTCTCAGCATCGTGGTCGTCTGTTAGTTGAACACCTGTATCGTATGCGATGAGTGGTTTGATGTTGATAAGGCCGAATAAATAATGGCAACTTGACTTCAATATAGGTTTGTTTGCCATCATCTCTTATTTTGATTGCCTCGTTATGTTATCATTCCCCTTCATGCCGAAATTTCAGGGTTATTGGCTGCGTTTTCTCATGTCTTAGTTTGTTTACGAGAGCGTTGGGTTCCATTGCCTATGTTTTTTGCTTGGTCTACACCCTAAGTGCTCAATCTCCAGTTGACTGTCGTGTTTCAACTTGTGGTGTCTTCTCTGTGTGCGGTTTCATGCATTTGCACATGTAGTCATGGCTCCTGTGGTTAGAGTTGAGCCCAATCACACAAAGATCCTTGACGAGAACCCTGAGCTTTTAACCAAGGTCGAAGCTGTGGGATGGCTTCCATTTATTCACAGGTTTTCGGACTCGAACCCAGAGGTGACGAGGTTGTTTTATTTGTCTCTGGCTGACTCTCGGGTTAAGGTAGCTGATCTCCAGTTTAGGGTTGATGAGCGTTTAGTTGCTCTTGCTACTGGTTTACCGATGACAGGAGAACGATGGTTTAAGTATAAGCAGATGGAAGTGACTGAGTGGCGGCAAATGTTGAAGAATCCCTGTCAAGATGTATCATTCAGAACTGGTGTGTCCCGGAAATACTTTAAGAAAGAGTGGCGACCAGTCTTGGATGTTATACACAGGTACATGACCTGCGAAGGTCGTCTCTCCTCAGCTTATGTATACCATCTCCGGTTAATGGCTGTGTTTATTGGTTTTCCTCTTAATTTGCCTCATTATCTAGTTAAGAGTATAATAAAAATGTCCTCGACCATTAAAAAGGGTCCGAAGAACATTAGTCACAGCTTGTTTCATCACGGCTTGGTGAGGATATTAATAGAGAAAGAATTGTCTAAGAATAATCGGTCCTGGGATGACTTTATCGAGTCGAATGGTTTCTTAGCCTTCTGTCACTGTCAATTTGACTGCCCTGAAGAATGTGGAAGACACCCACAGCCTAGTCCAGTTTCGTTTTCACCTATACGCGAGCCTGTGTCAAACCCTACTGGCCGTGTAAACCCTAGTGTTTGTAATGACTCTGTTCCTACTCCTGTGAGTAGTCCCGGTACTCCTCTTCCTTCTAAGAGCATGAGGAAGTCTTCAAATCTATCGCCGGTTACACCAAAGCGTAATGTTGATAATACTTGCAATCAGGAAGGCGATAGGCTGAAAGCCAAGGTCTTTGGTAGGTTTACAAGGAGCAAAGCCAAGGGTAGTGTTGTAAAGCCTCCCGTAAGCAAAAACATTGATGTTGAAACAGTCATGATAGATGATGAAGAAGGGGATCCTGTTTTGCCTGATGATGGTTGTGACATTGAGTATGAGTCTATCCCGAACCCTGCTGATAGTAGTCCTCATGGGTCTGGTAAGAATATGCAAGCTGATCCTGTGGTTGATTCTCCGGTTAAGGACAAGTCTATGGAAGCAAACTTACCAGGTTCTTATCGACTTGGTGAAGCTGTTCACCCACTCTTTGTCAGTTTTCTGCTAGATAAAATACACAGGATGGAAATAGAACTGACAGAGATGGTGACACGTGATAATGTTATCAAAGCTGAGAATGTGAGGCTAAAAGAGAAGGTAGATTCAGATGATAAATATCTTCTGCGCCTAAAAAAGCATAAGAATAGGTTGATTCGGAGAGTCCTGAAATTGCAAAATGAAAATCATAAGAATGAAGAGAAAGTACGTGAGCTTAATGCTCAGGTCACGCTAATGCAATTCAAGGGTCAGTCACATAATCCATCAAGTGGTGTGAACATTCAGGTGTTTAACGCTCCTGTTAATTTATGATGTGTTGGGCGCATTTATTTGATTTCAAGTTTGAAGTTGTAATCAAGTGATAATCAAGTTTTTTGTTACAGGTATTGGTGTGTTTTGATTTTTACATTATTTAGTTTATTTTATTTTAGTTTTGCGTGTGTTTTAATTATATTTCTTTTCTGTGTAGTATCACAGGTAATGTTGTAGATGCTCTTACTCGGATTTTGATAATCGCTGGACGATCCCTAGATGATCGGGAACAAATCGATTGACAATCCTATTTCCCAGTTGTCAATATATTATTAGTGCTTTTGTCGTTTTCGATTTTGCACTATCAGTTGAATCTCTTCAATTTCAAAACATTATTACGTATATTAAAAATGACATATTTCATTTGTCATTTTTGATGAGATTGGTTGAGATTTAGATTAGATAGTTTCCAGTTTTGTAGAACGATTTCCATGTGAGATTTGAGGTATTTAAAAGAGACATGTTTGTACTGGGAGGGGGGTCGATAGTGGTGAAAAGGGACATGACAAGATCACTGTTATTTTTCCTGTGACTTCAGACAATTTGTTGTCAGCAACTACAACACTTTTAATTGGTGATATTAATATATATATTCACAGTATTTATGCTATGTGAATGTGTCTATGATATCTTCTGATCTTGTCACTTTTTCTACAGTATTTATGTTTGTCATGATTTCTTTAATGAATTATGCAAATACATCATGTAATTGTCGACTTATGCTAGTTTTGATTTGCTGATATATGTCATGTTATAAATTTGGTGTTGTCATCAATAAATATATGTGATTTACGTGTTTACTGTGTAATCTTGTTTAAATTTTGAATTTCTTCTGAATACCAACAAGACTATGAGCACAGCAGCCTTATTGGCAATTTGATTCCAGGTTAATGTTCTTCTACGCTCCTGATCAGGATAGGATTTAAAATAGATAGTTTTCTTTTAATTATTTTATTGAAAATCCATTGAATCAGATTTCTATATTTATATCACTGTTAAAATTATTCTCTGATCTTGTGAGTAGTGTACATATGTTTATAATGTATTCCTTCTGTAATCTATAGAGCATGTTAATATCAGTTAATTATTTATTTTTGTATTATGAAGTAACTGATTGAGTAGATTAACTTTTAGTGATTAATTTTGTAATATTAATTAATTAGCAATTAGATCAGTTAGTTTTATTTGTACATTCGTAGGTATAATGTAGATCTAATTCCCAAACCGTAGTTTAGGGAGTCTTCTCCTATAGCTAGGAATAATTTAGGAAAGGCAACGGGGCCTTAATCCTGTCAGGGACAACTATTTAAACGACTGAGAGCATCTCGAAAACTCTTGGATCTGGTTGTCTCTTGGTTGACTCTTGTGCCAATTTCGGCCCATCAACATTGTCCTAGAAATATTGAAAGTCAAGTTGAAATGCCTAAAAGCTAAGGAAAGTGGGTTTTTTGAAGGAAATAATTAAAACCTTCAAAAATCCTAAATCCCACATTCATTATCAAAGACGGGATGCTCAAAGCCCAATCCTATAAATGGAAGGCATAATAGGTGAATTAAGGAGGACACATTATAGAGAAAAGGCATGTTGGAGGAATGAGAAGATACATAGAACCTTTCTTGCACATCATAGTTTCTTTGATCATTGGCATTGATGGATAGGGGTAGTTTAGAGCAAGGGAGAAAGGGATTCACCCATTAATGGGATGTAATCACTTTCCTCTCAGTTTAATATGATGCAATTCAAATTTTCTCTAAATATTGTGTTTCAATCCATGTTTCTTTCATGTATTTTTGCAACATTTAGTAGATATATTTCATTCTTTATTTGAATTTTTTTAGGAGCTATAGGTAAGGAATTAGCTAGCTTCTACTAATGGAGGCCTAAAGGTCATGGAGGCTGGAGCAAAAGGATCTTTACCAAACTACACACTGCAAGAGGTAATCCCCTCCCTTCCCTCTCTCTCTTTCCTTTGAAAAAGTGTAGAAATTTCAAGAAATTGTCCATTATTGCATATATTCTGTCAACAGGATTCACCCTTCTTGTAGTTAAGGATAGATGGGCTGCAGACAAGTCCCTGCGGTCAAATCTACCAACATTGTATATTGAGATGAAGTGCATCACAACTTCTTCTTTAATTTTTTTGAAATCCAAAGTAGTTTGGCCTTGACTTTGAATTTCATTAATTGAGTTATGGTGCTTTCTAGTAGCAACTTTCTTATGAAAATAGGTTGTGTTTCTATCCCCATATTTGAGCCATATCTTTCATGATTTTTTCCTCCAATATTCTTCTTCCTGTTTACAGGCTAAATGAAAATTGTGATGCAGATCTTCTTCTTTTCCTAGCGTGTCCTCAATTATAGTTTTGTCTTCCATATTGGATTGATGTTCTGCGAGACGTTGGTGCACGTGCATTAGATTTTGGATCATATATTTTTTCTTATTAGCCCATTCTTTGAGTGTTCTTTTCTATATACGTAGTTTTTATTCCCACACATAAAAGGGAGAGCCTTCAACATACTGATTCCAAATTTCTCGAACCATGTCCATGAAATATTCGTGTTGGAACCAAAGAGGGCTGCAGCGAAAGGGAATTGGTCCTAGATTGGGTTCTCTTCTAAATTATAGCAAGATGAATTTATGGTCACAGGCGTTAAATGAAATTATATTGGAGGATGGCATTAACCCAATCATAAGGAAGGAATTTTGAACCAAGAAGTGATCTAGCTAGGAAACGATGTGGGCCGATCCAATTCTTCTTTTTCCAAGTGAAGGAACCCTTGATTGGTTTGATATCAGAGAGGTCTAACTTGACAATTATCTCATCCAACCATTTCCTTATTGGATATCTGACTATGGTTCCTCCCCTTTTTTTGGAGTGATTCAATACTACATTAAGATTTCCTTCTAAAACAAAATTTTATAATCCCATGATGTCAATGGTTACTTGGATGGATTCCCAACATTGTTTTTTTCTATGAGAATAACATTGAAGAATATATATTGAAAAGACTAACCCGATTTCTAGTTTCTTTGTGGATCAGCTAAGAGAAGATCCAATATGTGCATGATTTGATGGTTAATGTATCAATAAAGGTGGCGTCCTAGAGGGTGCTTATATCGCCTGATGCCCCTCTGGAGCTTACAACACAACCTCCTCCCTTTCTACAAAACTTGGATCTTCTCTTGAGGAAATCATTTTCGCCCATTTTTGTCTCCTGGATTAGTAGTAGGTCTGGGTTTAATATGTGAATTAGATCTTTCATTGCTTCTTATTTATTCTTACTTCCTAGTCCTTTGCAATTCATTATTTACCTTTGCTAGTGATTGGGGTTCCCCTTTTGGGAGCCCCCTGTTTCCTAGTGATTCAGGCATTTCAAACGAGATTGATTAGTGTGGGATGTGAGCCTTGAACCACGCCCTTAAAAGTAACCCGTTCTTTGGTTTCTTTATTGGTTTTCCTTCCTTGTGTAGTTTTTTTTACTTGATACTGCTGCGTCGATCTCTCCTTCCTCTTCTTCCTCTTCTTCTGATTTTCCTTGGTCCGCTACCTTTCCTATTACTAAATTTTTTTGGGGTGCGGGGTTAGAAGCCTCTATTCTCAGAGTATCTAGATGGATTACTTTCGGGGCTCTTTGCTCTTCTTCCTCGATTAAATTTTCTAGAGATTCGAAGCTATTCCTTCTAGGGCTTGGAGGGATTTGATTTTTTTGGAGGTCATGTCTCTTTAGGCTTTGGTGCTATCTTCTTCCCTCAAGCTTAAGGTCCTTAAGGAAATTTTGGATTTCCTCAGGATTTCTTGGTGGCATGCCATCCTTCGCTTTTATCTGCTTTTGGATGATTTTATTGATTTTTAGGGAAATTTCGCTGGAAGTGCCCATATTTTTGGCATCCTTGAAATTTGAACGGGAGTTGTTTGTAGTCCAACTTCTGATAGTGTGTCCAATTTCATACTGGGAGTTTAACGGTTTATGGAAATCCTGCTTCCGAGTCCACTTCAATGGATATGCGAGGGTGAATTGGTATTTGTGGTTTGCAATATCGACAAACTTTCCCAGTGCATTTCCTATGGATAGGAGTGAGTTCAGATTCTAGCAATGCATGGGTAGATTAGGTAAGTGAACCCACACATGGACTTCTTTAGGTGTGTCTACTGCTGGATCAAAATTAGGTGTCCATCTATTCAAATAAAGCCCCTGCGGTCCCATGAAGTAAGGGCCATTTCAAGAAATAAGATATTTGTCTTCCTTTGAAACAAAATCAAATAAAAATAACCCTCGACCGATTGAAAAGTAGGCTACATTATGAGATATTAGAGGTCACCAGTTTCGCTAAATCTAATTATCAATAGTCTTTGGTGAGGGCCATATCCCGGTGAATCTCCCAATCAAAGCCTGATCCGCTAAAGCTAAAGCGACCTGAATGGTTTTCTCTGGTGGGAGGGAAACTACAGGGACTTTGTCTAATTTCTTAATGAATTTGGGAGGGGCATCTCCAAATGTTTTCTTTCCTTGCGAGGATATCATCCGGGCGAAGTATATGACCTCAGACGGTAGGTTAGAGGAGGAGGGGGTCGAGGATCCTCCCTTAGGATATGCCATGACACGCTCAATATCAAGCTAGGCACCACATAGATCCAAAATGGTAGATCTGTCTACACGATCCACATCCCTAGCCTCAGTCTCCAGCCGCAGTCAGCCAACGATTGCCTCGAAAGTGAGGTTTTTAGATATGCGATCATGCTACGGTCCAACAGAGTTGTGATCAGATCGAGGAGTCGTCCTAATAAACCCTTCAAAATGATATGATCATTAATATAAAATAATCTTTAAAAAATATATATTTCCATCAAGTAATGAGAAATAATTAAGACATTAATATTTATTAGTGAATTTTGGCAACTTAAATGGAATAGGCTCCTGATCCACCAAAAAATAAATTGACGATGTTAAATTTTTATAAAACATGTGTTAATATAGGAAAGCAATAAGATGCAATAATAGTGGGGATATCTCTGCCATCATGTGCATGATTTGGCATGCTATAGTGAGGGGTTTCAAGGGCCCCTCCAGAATTAAGGATAAGGGAGTACACATATGGAGTAGGAATGACAGAGGGATAAAAGAAGGGGTTGCGAGCACTATAAAGAGAGGAATATAACCTTGTAGGTATGTGACTATTGTTGGGATGCAATGTCGTAAGTGTGTTTCTTCTACTAGAACCAACCTCAGGAATATGCTCATGCGTTGGTCTAAAAAAATCTTGTATATATATTTTTTGTTCAACTAGAAGAGTACTAAACCGAAATTCATAAATCAATACATGAGATAATATAATCAATTTAAGAATTGTTGCATACTCAATATGCTCTTATTTCCTCCATCAAAACATTGTTCCTTCGTGCAACCTCCTCTGTGTTTTCACATTGAAACAAAGCAATAAATTCGTTCTTTTCCTATTTCATAGCCTTTCCAATAGTATCCTTCTGGTAATGGAATAAAACAAGCCATCATCATCACCCACATTGTCAAGATTTGGGGTGGACAACTACATATACAAACAAATAACATGGTAATTCAATTATATCATTATTGATAAATTCACATTAAAAATTATATGGATAGAAAGATGAGATATAATTTATATGACCTTTACTGGTTGCAAGGCAGGTGCCTTCCGACAATCACCTTGCCACAATATTTAGAGGAATGTTAATTGCATTGTAAGAAGCACTACAAGGAAAAGTCCCTCTAGCAGAGGTTATAGTGGAAGCCCATTAAAAAAAGGCTGAAAATCCATTTATAGCGGAGGTTACTAGTGGAGGTGAGAGAGCGGAGGGTGTAGCAAATATTTTTTCAATTAGTGCGTTTTCTTTGGAAATGCACCAGTGCGTTACATACAATGTCGCATGATGCCGAATAAATGATACTGCACGAAAATCGAGGAAAAATATAAATCAATGAAAATTTAATTTAAATATCGTGTTATTTACAAAATTGTTAAGTGGTGCGTTTACATGTATTAAATGCACAGATGTACCCAATGCATCACCACTCAGTATGTGTACTACTCTTAAATGCATTGTTGTTTCAATTTAAATTTTACTAAGAAATCTAATATCGGTGTGCATAATAACACATAACACACCGGTGCGTGTTTAATAAATAAATGCACCGTATTTTGCTATACAAAATTTCAATGCAAAATTTGTTTAAAATGTAATTACAAAACCTTGATTAACAATGTGTTTTTATAATATAAGCACAGGCATGTTTGCATTTTCCCAATGCACCGGTAGTAAACATAAAAAAGTGATTGGAAAACCCATCAAGTTTAAAAGAAATCCTATCTCAATTTGTATTTTAACATGAAATCTAATATCAGTGCACACTATAAACATAAACTCATTGGTGCTTGGTCAATAAATACACACACCATACTCTACTATACATAATTTTATTACAAAATTCATTTAAATTGAATTTACAAACCGTGATTAACGATGCATCTTTATAATTAAAGCACCGGTGCATTTGTAGTTTACAAATGCATCGGCTTTTAACATTAAAAATATCGACGAAATACGTGTAAATTTTTTTAAAACCCTATTCGTTGGTGCGTCGGGTTTTGTAGCACACATCATTGCACTTTATCTGAAACCCACCAAAATATGGTTTAATAAAAAAACAACCAGCGCTGTAAAATTCATTTTTACCATTTCTCAGTGCGTTTTCACCCAAGAGGTGCAAAAACTTAGCCACTTGGACTTCTTGACATTCGTGGTCCACGTGGAAACAATATTCATTCGTATTTGCGGCTGAAGTTAGTTTGAATTTTGACAAATGGTGGTTAAAATTTTAAATTTTCCATACATCGTCAATATGCCTTCCCGAAAGGCCGTTTAACAAGTTGTTTATAGACTCATAATTGAATTTTTTAGTGGATTATTTTGTTGATTGAAGCATTAATTTGTTGTCTTTAAAAAAAAATTAAAAAATTCTGCATGGTGTGTTTGTGCCCTTCGGTTCACACCACAACCTGATGCACCGTGTAAATTTTTATAGGGCACATCACCAACGTTGCGAGCTGAACATACAGAATGCATCATGAACTCGTAAAGATTTAATAAAAAAAACATAAAACCTAAATAATTTGAAAATAACAACTAAATTATCTAGTGCACCTAGGTCATGTTACGACACCGTTTTAAGTGCTCTGACATGGCCTGGGTGCACCGACAACATGTGCATGGATTTACGATGCGCTTTAATATAATGAAGGCACCGGTTAACATAGTATAATAAACAAAGTAATAATAAAGATGTGTGTGGAAATGGAGCATACAATTGCCAATGGTCTTAAATTTCTTAAGCACACTGTGAAATTCTTTAAATTTAAATAATAGTTGTGCATGAACGATGCATTTGGTTGAAGTAAACACACCATTGACGTTGCACTTACTTGAATTGAACACAAAAAAAATGTATTCATTAACCATTTTAGACAAATTTAATGCTCGTGTGCCCATTCCATGTTAGTGTACCGGTGTCAATGCTCTGTTGTGACATGGCCACACTGCAAATTAAATTTATCGAAAATGGTTAACGATGCTTTCATAAAATTGGATGCACTGGTGCACTAATATGATTTTGGTGCACTGTTAGGCCCATTTTACAAATTGTAGTGGTGAGTCAGATATTTGACGCATCGTTTTAATTAATTTTAATAATGTTAAATATATTATCGATGCAATTTTATTGTAGGAGAGCACCACAAGCGATGCATGCCCGAAAATAAAGCACCGCCCACGATTCACTTCTATTATCATGGCGCACCACTTGTAGGTTTTTATTTTTTTCACAAAAAAATATTGTTAATGTTACTAAATATTATTTTAATTGTATGGAATATGTGATACAGAGACATGAGTGATGACATGCTGCTCAACAGGACTGTGAGAAGATTGACCAATATACCATTGTCAAATACTGGAGGTATTTTTACCCTCAAGCCATTACTACTAAGACTAGAGAGCTATTGAGGATTGTTGGCCTTCTGAAGTTCTATCAAGAGCCTATATCCCTTAAGGGAAACAATGCATTATTATGTCAATTGATCTGACGTTTGGATCTCTGCAGGTAGGCATTCAGTGCTGGTGGTGGTCAGTGGTTTTGACCTACCGAGGAGGATATTTATTTCATCATAATGATATCTAGGAGAGGGAAGGATTTACCCCAGTTCCCCGATGTACTAGCTGGTGTTGCAATAGAGATTCAACTACCTTAATCTCATAAATATATCAATGATGCAATCGTCCATCCGTCTGATTTTCAAGTGAGAAGTGGGAAGCTTCAGATATATTATTTTGGTTGAGAGGATTTTAGTTGCCTCTCTCTTCTCCTTATGATGCTGGCACACTCCACTTGTGATGGGAAACGCATTAGTTGCCCCTTAATGTATTATGTTGACCTTTTAGTGCAGAGACTTAGATGCATTAGGTGGTCTGCCATTTTTTTGTAGCAGTTTTGTTATGCTTTGGATAGATTTCATGCAATCATTAATGGGAGGGTCAAATTCTCTTTCAGTTTAGAGATTTTTTTGTTTATTTTTTAAGATGTTTCCTACCACTAGGCTATCATTTGAGTGCCTAACTACTAGGATGATGACTGAGGTGTGTATGTGCATGTGGGGGGATATGATTCCCAAGAGGGGAAAACATGAGTTTCCAACGAGGATCACCTTAGATGTGATAGAGATATTTCCCAATGAGGACGACCATGCACTTGACATGGCTCCATATCCATATGCCGACATGGACTAGAGAGGGTACCTAGAGATCTTCTTCACACCGGATGAGCCACTTGATTAGAGAGGGAATATTAATGTCATGTTTAAATTACTTTAGTTGCATTTTATTATCTTTGTACTTAATGCAGATGAATATGTTATAAATATTAAAATTTTCAATGGAATTGTCTAATTATTATCTTGTACTATATATTTTGTAGATATTGGAATATTTGATGTAGAGGTAGGCCCACTTCCTCCTGCTCATGATGATGAGGATATGGAGGAGTAGGATTAGGCCAAACCACATGAGGTGGCTCGTGGACATCTTGGCCACCGTCCACGTAGGCCACATGATAGATATATCTAGGATGTGGTAGACAGGTTGGTGAGATTGTTGGCTGATGTAGGTGTACAACTTGTGTGGCCAAATGAGATTCATGATGACCTTGATATCACATATATATGGAGGATATATTTCCTCATTATATGAGTTTATTTATGCAGTATGTTGTCGTTGCACGTTTTTAGTCGGATGCCTCCTTTTCACATCCTCCTTAGCCTCCACCTTCGACATATCATGCACCTTTGATATCTTATCCACCTTCGATATCTCATCCACATTTGGAATTTTATCCACCTCCTACCACTCTACCTTCGAAATATCTTCCACCTCCTCCTCCTCCACCTTCGACGTCTCATCCACCTCCTGCTCCACCTTCATCATCATCTAGTCCTATACTTCCAGTTGACATTCCATCTGATCCTACATCACCATCATCTCCTCTACTTGTGGTCAACCGACCCTTCAGTCCTAATCATTGGCCCAACCATCCACCAGGTTCTATTGCACCCGTTTCTATTTTAGATATTCCTAGGGAGGGTTGTACACTTCATCTTGATGGACCTATCCTTCCTCCTGTCAGACCTCTTTTTCTTTATAGTATGGGTACTAATGCCTCTGGATATGTTGGTAGAGGTGCATATATTGTATTTGGCTCTATTGGGGGAGGTGATGATGCATCTAACTCTAGTAGGAGAGATACTGATGATGCCTCTACTAGCAGAGGTGGAGCAGATATGTAGTAGCAGTTATTGCACTGGAGGGATATTATTATATTTGATGCATTATATCATGAGTGTTATGTTATATATATTCATATCTATACATATACTAAATTTTTCACATTTATGTTGATGTCGATGTTTATGTTTCTATTTATTTATTTATGTGATAAAAATGATGATCATGGAATGTTAATTATGTTTACATGTATTATTAGTTATGTATGTTAGATATGGTGTTTAAATATGTTAGTTGCAGTATATTTTACATGAATATGTGGTGTAATTTTTATGATGGTATGTTCATGCTTATTTTAGATTTTATGTTAATGATGGTATGATGGCATGTATGATGGTATTTATTTTTATGTTTCTTAGATGCTGACAATGATAATATTGGTATGTTTATGTTTATGTAGTGAAAATGACAATGATGCATTTACATTTTTGTTAAAAATTATGGTTATGTTTATGTTTTTTTTGTAAGCAACAACAATATAGATTCATATTCAAAATAAAAAAATAAGTGTACAGAGCATAAAAGCTTGTTACGGGGGATTTAGACTAACATACCACCCGCCTAATCTGTCAAAATTACTTGAGTTTGGGTTAAGAGAAAAATGGGAAACTTTGCTCTCTTTAGAGCTATAAACCTTGACATACATATTACAAATTAAAAACTGACTGTATACATACATGAAATGGAAATATTTTAAAACCAAGGAAACCCAAAAAAGCTGCGAGTCACAGAGAGACATAGAGATGATAATGGAGCTTCTAGGTTGTTGCATCATCCACAAAGAAGTTTAGTGTCTCCTCCAGGATTGGGAAGGGTCAGTAATCATCCAATGGCTTCCTCAGTTGCATCTCATGTATTGGCTAAGTGACGAAGACTTCCGTAGGAGATTTGCATCCATGCTTAATCGGCTTAGCGATTCTTGTGTTTTCCTTAGGTTCCTGTAATAGACTAGGAGAATTTCACACCGCTTCCGAGGTCTCACCCTTCCCACGCTGGTCCTTCTTGCCGTCACCGTCTTTGTTTCTTTCACTGGGAAACACCGATTAGTGCCTCATGCTAAAGTTTGCTTCCGGGGCTCTGAGTTGCACATATGTCTGGTTGATACCAGTGCACATGCATTGGTCCAACTCCCTGGCCCCATTCCACTTGACCATCATGTCCTCCATCAGTAGTACCAACATATTCTTAACCATCTATTAATGGCTAATATTTTCACCACTCCGACCAGATGCAAGATGATCAGAGACCACATTGGATTCCCACTCATCAATCATACACCGAACTGGTAAGGAAACCTATGCTACGTAACCGTTAGTATCCCCAATATTTGCCTTATGGCACCCACCTCCCCGACCGATGCTATATCTGCGTGGAGTGCCTCTTTTTCTGGGCATTTTTTCCTTCGACTTTGCATAACTAGATTTGAACATAGAGGATTGAACAGAGAGCAGAGTCAGGAGAACCAGAATGCGCGTAGGAAGGAGGTTAGAGGGTCTCATAGTTTGAAGTGCCGACATTATAGAGCACTGCATTAACACGTGCATGTATTAATTTTCCAAGTTACGACCCAAAATGGACATGACTAGCTAGCATCTCGTAGGGTTGGCAAGCATTTCACCACCCTCCACATTTAATTCACCTACGCCACCACCCGCCATGCTTCTTGTGCCGTCGCCATGTGGTCTGGGGTATCATGTGTCATCTTGCTTGTCACCCACATATGGGGTTAGCATATCTTGGCTGGAAATATTTTTACAGTCTTTGAGTAGAGCCTCTAAATTGAGAGTGGCAAAGTTGCTATAAATCAGAGCTGAATTACAACAAACCCCCTCTTTGGAAAGTCGATCGACCAATGAATTGGGTTTTCGTCTAACGTGGTGGAAGGTTATAACTTTGTAGTTTTGAAGGATTTCATCTAGATGGTTTAGTTTGTACTCCATTCACCAGCTAGGTGACATCTTCTCCCTGTGTGTTCCATTCTGCAAGCATATGGCCAGCGATAGTATTATTTGTGAATCTCCTTCAAAAATTAGTGGGAGGATATTTAGATTCACGTCCATCCGAACTCCTTTTGTTAGCCCAGATAGTTCTACACCATTTTTGTTGTCATGTCCCATGTATCCCCAGTAAACATGTTGGATAGTTCCAGTGCAATCCCATATTTATCCCCCTAATCCCACTTCTCTTAGGTTTCCCTTAGACGCACCATCAAAATTGAGTTTGTAGAATCCTGACGGTGGTGTCTCCTAGTTTTCTGGGCTGGAGATGTTAGATTGGGGGGGCCAGCGTGGTGAGTGAAGTGTTTTGGATCCATCCCCCATATGAGAAGACTGTCCCATTCGGATTGAAGACTGGGGAGATCAATGTTATTCCAGTCACCCAATAGTAGAGTTTCTTGAATATTTTTCTGGATGCCTATCCAAACCTCCTTAGCATTGTTGTACTTTTCATGGAAGATGCACTTATTTATTTCTTTTCAGATATTCTAGACAACAAATCCTGGGATGAGTTCCCATAGCCTATAGAGGAGCTTACTTTGATAGGGTTTCTCCCCCCACAATTAGAGAGTTTGGATCACATCGCCTTTAACTCTCTTCGACAGTTTGCATTTTTCCTCCATGAGATTCCATATAGTATCAACTAGGGCATAAGAATCCAATAGGTTGTCGATTGTTTTAGATTGTTCCCTGCACACAACACAAAAGGATGGTCCCTAAAAACAATTCTTTATCAAATTATCCTAGGTTAGGATTTTGCGGTGAGTGAGCAACTGGAGTAAAGTGGATATTTTGGGCCAAAAATTTGAATCCCAGATTCTCCTCTAGAGGAGATTAGGAGGTTCCAATTGGCTCTAGGGTTGGAGTAAGTAAGATTATTTGGTCGTGAAGGTTCCTTTTGTGTTGTGTCCCCATATGATGACGTCATCTTCCTCCCAAAATTTTATGCGTCTCCTCTGAAGTTCTGACCAGATGGTTTCCACAGGTACATAATATTCCATTTGCCCCCACTCGATGGGTTCTTTCCAGATACAAAATGGTTTCAAGCAGTGTCCTTCCAAAAGTATTTGAGTATTGTTATATCAATGCTATGCATGATGTTCTACTGGTCCTGCAAATTGAAGAGGTCTGACAATTTGGGTAACTATTGCTAGGAATCATGCCAAAAATTGGCATGGGCTCCATTTCTGATTTCCCAGAAGCTGTGTTGCTGGATTAAAGCACCATGACAGTTAGCTGCTCTCCATATCACCGATACTGGCAAGTCCAGGTCATAGAGAATTAGTGTTGGTGTGGTCCAGTCCTATGAGTATTTTTTATTCCAAAATAGCACCAAAGGGGTGGTGTTTTTCCAATCCAATTCACCAAATTTTGGCAGAGAGGATCTCATTATTTATTTCAGGATCCCAAATACCCAGCCCCCCTTCCTATTTGGGTAGGGTTAATGTTTGCCATTTTTCCAAAGCCCATTTGTGTTGATTAATTTCCCCACCCCAGAGGAAATTGCGCTGTAGATTGTGGATGGCTTTGAGAACCTATTTAGGGGTAACCAAAACAGAAAAAAAGTAGAGGGGCATAAATTGCAGAACTGATTTCAGGAGGGTGAGTTTGTTGGCAAGATTTAGGGTTCTGTAGGTCTAGGAAGAGATTTTAAGTTCCAGTTTGGCTAAGATATCTTTCCATGAAGAGTGTTTGATGGAAAATTCAGAAAGTGGGGCACCAAGATATTTGGAGGGAAGAGAGGAGATTGAGAAGCCAAGAATGCGTGCAACATTACGTTGAGTTACAAGGTCAGTGTTAAAGAAAAAGAGCTTAGATTTTTCAAGGTTTATAGTGGTTCTAGAGGCCTCCAAGAAAGTGTGAAGTACTTTGGAAATGCATCGAGATCCCTAGACAGAGGGATGGCCAAAGAGAAGATTGTCATTGAAAAACTATTGGTAGACGTGTGGGGGGTGTTGATGTATTTGTAGCTTCATAATGTATTCACTTGTATATTATACCCCAATGTCCCTATTGGGAGTATCAGTGATGTAATTGTGTCATGTCATACCGCGATGATCCTATTGGGAGAATCAATAAAGTAAACAAGTCATGTAAATTCATTGAGGGTAACCCTCCTTATTGTTCAAGGGTTAAAGTCCCCGCAGTTGCGGGGCACTTGGGTTATTAGACTCTCCTAGAGAAGTTGGCCCTGGTGAGTTAATTTCAAGTCAGGAATTAGTATAAATAGAGAGTGAGCCTCTCTATTTACCACATAGTCATACACTCTCACTTGTAGCACATAATAGAGAGAGAGAAGAAGCTGGGACAAGAGAGAGAGAGACTATTGATGTCGGGAGATCATCTTTGTATGTTTGGGTTTTACTTTTGGTGCTGATTCTATCTTTGAGGAAGTTTCAGGGTTTTCTCCTTTATGGTTTCCCTGAGGAAAATATTTGTGTTCATTGTCTCTTATGATTGATTGCTGTGCTTGTTATTCTCTCAGATAAGATTCTAATATCATATAGCTTAAATGTTAAAAATCTAACATGGTATCAGAGCTAACCTGAGAAGAAGACACTGTGCAGCTGTTGAATCTAGGGCTTCCTACTTTTTGGATCTCTCTCCATAGATTTTCAGCAAAAGGAGGCTAGGCTGACTCTCCTCGCTAGGGCGCATCTTTCTGTCGAAGCAGAATCTGATTCTGATCATTTTCAGTTTTTGACCTGACACTGCTGCGAGAAATTAGGGATTTCCACAAAAGTGGAATTTTTGAGTGAGCTCAGGCCTGGATTGATATCCTCCCCAAAATTGAAGTTTAGAGATCAAGATCAAAGTTTTTAGTTGGGTAGAACTTTGGAAAGTCAAACCGTAAATCTGCTTCTGAACCAGAAAACCAACTCTGCAAAAGTTCAACTCCAGATCCAGTTCCGACATCTTAACCTGGTACGATCTAAATATTTTACATTTCCATTTAAGGTTCTCTGTTAATATGTCTCATCATAACAAGCTTGATGAAAAGTTTGAGGGAGCTGATAACTTCTAAGCTTGGAAGTATAGGATCTCCCTGGTCCTGGAAGAAACTGAATTGGACTCCTACATAAGTGGAGAAGTTCTAGTTCCAGAGGGAGATAAGGCTAAGGCCTTACACATAAAGAAATTGGTAATGGCTAAGAGGATTATTGCTGATTCAATCAAGGATCATCTCATACCTCAGGTGTCCTCCCTAAAGACACCTAAAGAGATGTTTGTTGCCCTGACTAAGTTATTTGAAGGGAAGAACATAAACCAGAAGATGACTATGAGAAACCAATTGAAGAATGTAAAGATCCAGAATGCAGAGACCATCCAGTATTAGTTTACAAGGGTCTCTCAGATTAAGGAACAATTTGAAGATGTAGATGAAGAAGTAGAGAATGCAGAAATTGTGATGACCACCTTGAATGGTCTCATTGGGGCATGGGACTCTTTCATTCAAGGGATCTGTTCCAGATAGAAGCTAGTCAAGTTTAGTAGACTGTGGGAGGAGTGATCACAAGAAGAAGCTTGAATACTAGCTGGAGATTAAATGATGGGAAGTGAAGATCAAGCTCTCACAATACAATCCAAGAAAAACACAGCAGACCATCACAGAGGTAAGCACTCTCACTGGAGGAATAACACTAGAAAATATAACAAAGATTTGTCTAAGTTCATTTGCTATACATGTGATGAAAGAGGACACCTTGCAAGAGATTTTCCTAGAAACAAAGATAGATCTCACAAGAGGAAGGGAAACAAGAGAAGACATCATGCTCATGCTGTAGAAGATGATGATCCTTCCAAGAAGAGAATCAAACAAGACAGTGATGGCTCTTCAAGTGATGAAGGATATGTGTTGATCTCTGCCCTTACGGGAACTGTCACACATGAAAGCAATGATTGGCTTATTGACAATGGGGCTTCCAAACACATGATGGGATTTAAGTAATCCTTTGTGAAACTATCATAACATGAATCACCCCATAAGTTGAAACTTGGGGATGACTACCAATATCCAATAAAAGTTAGTGGAGAATCCTCCTACAAATTAGACTCTGGAAAGTCTATGAAAATTAAGGATGTCCTATTTGTACCAGGACTAAAGAAGAACCATCTCTCCATCTCTGCATTATATGAAAAAGGCATAAAAGTTGCATTTATAGATGGCCAAGTCCTCATGTGGCCAAAAGGAAAGACTATTGACGATGCAGTAGTAATTGGAGAATAAGAGGGAGGACTATACAGATTAGAGGGCCAACCAGAACAATATTTGGTTCATGACTCAGTAGAACCAAATGAACTTTGGCATAGAAGGATTGCACATGTGCACTATAGGGCACTACCACTTACAAGAAAAGCCATTGAGTGTCTTCCAGAAATGTAGACAAAACATGAAGGAGTATGCAAGGGATGTGCGAAAGGAAAGAACACAAATAAGACATTTCCAAGTAGCGAAAGCAAGGATAAAGGAATATTGGAAATCATTCACTCTGATGTATGCGGTTAGATGTCATCTAGTTCATTAAGCGGGTATGTATACTATGTTTATTTAATTGATGATTTTTATAGGAAGGCATGGATATACTTCATGAAGAACAAATATGAAGTATTCAACAAGTTCAAGGAATTCAAAGCCTTGATCGAAAACCACACGGAGAAGAAGATCAATATTTTTCGATCAGACAATGGCGGAGAATTCACATCAAATGAATTCAAGGAATTATGTAGAGATTCAGGGATTAAGAGGGAGTTGAACACTCCATATAACCCACAACAGAATGGGGTTGCAGAAAGGAAGAATAGAACAATCATGGAAGCAACAAAGGAAGGCAATGCTCCATGATTAAGATCTTCCTATGCATCTATGGGAAGAAGATGCGAGGACAGTTGTGTATGTATAGAACCATACTCCACATAGAGTACTCAAGAACAAGACACCTGAAGAAGTGTTTTTTAGAAAGAAGCCAGAAGTTAGTCATCTCAAAATATTTGGCTATCCAGTGTACATACACATTCTAAAAGAAAAGAGGGAAAAGTTAGATCCTTCATGAAAGAAGGGCATATTTGTGGGATACTCTAAAAGATCGATGTCACGTCCCCATGCCTCCGACCGGCGAAGAGGGCGCGACTACGAACTTCAATCACCCGGGCTAAGAGCCCCATGAACATGTAGAGGCATAAAATTTGCATAAAAAAATGCTGAAATAAAATGCGTTGCAGTAAATCATGCACATATGCAATTCAGTCAACACACACAGTGGAAAACATCAGCACTCATACATGCATGCAATCATTTAACCTGTTCATCATTTTATTTACAGAAAATAAGGTTGCAGAAGTAAAATGGACAAAATCACTTATCTTATGATGAACTCAATCCGCAACCAGCTACGTCGCTACAACGTTCCACCCAACCATAGGCCAGCGTGCTCCTTAATCTCTCAGCAGCGCTGCAACCCCCGAGCTGGGCATGATTCTCCAAGGAATAAGGGAAACTAGCAGGCTTACACATAGCCAGGGATAGACAAAACACAGCCAAGCCAACACAGTTGGGTTTATCAGGCCATCAAGGAGTGGGAAAGGCTCAATGCTAAGCTGGTGGGCTCATTACAGAGACAAGAACACCTACACCAGAACTAGCCTGACCTCTAAGACACCCAAACACACCCAACACAAGGAATCAGTCCCTTCTCTGCTACACAGTCCCTCAGGCCCTGCATTCCCTTCCAGTGCTATTCAGGGGTGATGGAGAAGAAGGCCAGCCCTCTAGCTTCGTTGGTGTGGTTTCTGGCCACCAGGTTTATCAAGCAAATCTAAGCCAACATCCCTGCTCCTCTCATAGTCCGAAGACCAACCATTGCACGTATGCAATCAATTAACTATCACAGCTTAAACAGGGGAAGCCAAATCCTGAATCATTCTTGGCCCTATCGTGGCCAAAACGATTCCCAATGAGTTATCACAGTCTCCCAAACGTACCCTAGACACAACTCACGACATGGGAAAGCAACAGTCCCAAAAGAGGGACGTATCAGCATACATTACCAGCAATGTGGGGAAACAACAACCCGTTTTGGGAAATGAAGTCACCGGAATAAATTACACAGACCACGCTGGGAATGAATTTATAGTCTTCTGACCTGTGCGTGAGGAACAACAACGTAGAGCCCACGAAACCACCTGTGAGGAAAGGATATGCCCACACCATCCACAAATCCGCAGAAGAAAACCATGTGGGTAAAAACCAGGGAAAATCCGGTGCGTGGAAAACAATCCGACCCTGTGAGGAATGAACAGACAATGGAGTTCCTGCGTGAGGAAAAATAGCTCCGTTTTTGTCCGTGGATGAACAAGCACCAGGAAGGACGCGAAAATTGGAAGTGCGTGAGTGAAGAGTGTGTGAAGGTTTTTCCTTTGCCATGGTGAAGTCAAAACGCTATGGGTGGAGTGTGTGTGAGGGTGAGGACTGACAGTCCTGCCACCCCACTCCCAAAGCAATTAACTGCCTCAACCACCAGCAACAATTCTTTAATGAGAGTGGTTGGAAGAAGACACATGGGTTTTTCACCCGTTTGGCCAAGGTTTGACAAATTCCCCCCCCCCCCCACATCCTTATCCTTGTGAAAATCATGCCCCTTTCAATTTAGTTGCCGTGACCATAGCTGGTTGTGTTCATTCAATTAATTATAGATGCATATTTACATGATGACCAACATAATATACATACTGCATGCCCCGATACGCCATCGATGACAATTTAAATCCAAAACTTAGCATTACTGATCAATGGTGGGGCCTTGGCCTTTAACTCCACACCATGATCATTTACAATATACACATCATATACATCTAACGTAACGGGGTTAAGATCGGGACATGACATTCCCCTCCCCCTTCAATAGCACTGTCCTCAGTGCTTTACAAAATTGAACAAAAGTTACAATGGTATTGCCTCAGTGTTTCGCAGAATTGAACAAAAATGGATGTGCTAATTGCATGGCATCCTCTAGCTCCCATGTAGCCTCTTCAGGCCCGTAGTGCTCCCATTGCACCTTTACCTGCCCTATGGCTCAGTTCCGGAGCATTGTGACCTTCCTGTCGAGGATACGCATTGGCGCGATTCAGAACTCTCCCTCAGGTTCCACCTGAATCACATCCCAATTTATCACATGGTTAGGATCATGTACATATCTCTTAAGCAAAGAAACATGAAAAACATTATGAGCCCTAGTGCTAGCAGGAAATGCAAGTCTATATGCAACAGGCCCTATCCTTTCAAGCACTTCAAATGGCCCACAATATCTTGGTGACAACTTGGCACAACTTCCAAGCTTCAAGGAACTCTTCCTTGCCCTCACTCTGAGGTAAACATGATCCCCAACACTAAACTCCCTGTTCCTCCTATGCTTATCCACATAGCTTTTATGTCTGTCCTGTGCGGCTTTCAGATTCTGCCTGATCTTTACAACCTCTTGCTCCATTTCCTTGAGCAACTCTGGTCCAAGCACAATCCTGTTCACTGGATTATCCCAAATCACTGGTGTTCTACACCTTCTTCCGTACAAAGCTTCATATGGACTCATCCCCAAGGATGCTTGATGTCCATTGTTATAAGCAAACTCTACCAAGTGTAAGTAATCTTCCCACTTGGTTGGTTTGTCCATTACGTACATGCGAAGCATATCTTCAAGCACCTGATTAACTCTCTCGGTCTGCCCATCTATCTGAGGATGGTATGCAGTGCTGAAGTTTAGCTTTGTACCTAAATCTGCAAACAACCCCTTCCAAAAGTTGGAAGTAAACTTGACATCTCAGTCAGAGACTATTGCCTTCGGCAATCCATGCAATTTGAATATCTCCTTCATGAAGATCTTTGCAATATCATTATTCTGATGTGTAGACTTCACTGGTATAAAATAGGCTGCCCTATTCAACTTGTCTACTACAACCATGATAGAATCATGTTTCCTCCAAGTCATCGGCAATCCTGTAATAAAATCCATGGAAATAAATTCCCATTTCCATTCCGGAACTGGAAAAGGCTGGAACAAACCTGCTGGGTGTTGATGCTCAACATTTACCTATTGACATTTCATACATCTCAAAATGTACTCAGCCATGTCCTTTTTCATACCTGGCCAAAAGTACTGCTTCCTAGCTGTAGCAATTGTCTTCTGATATCCTGGGTGACCAGAATACGGAGCTTGATGGATTTAATCCATGACAACTCTCCTCAAATCTGCTACATCTGGAATATAAATCCTACCTTTATAAGTGAGAAGCCCATCTTCTCCCAATCTATATCCCTCATACCTCTTCTCAAGGCTTTGCTGCTGTAACTTGTCTTTTACCTGCTCATACAATTCATCTCCAGCAACATGATCAACAATCTGCTGCCTCAAATCTGATTGGAAAATACTAAGAGATGCCACATGCATTTGTTGCATCTTCCTGCTGAGTGCATCCACTACTTTGTTTTCTTTCCCCTTTATGTGCTTGATTTCAAGATCAAAATCACATAAAAACTCTAGCCATCATGCTTGCCTAGCATTCAGAGTAGGCTGATCGAATATATACTTCAGACCACAGTGGTCCGTTCTGAGCTCAAATCTCCTACCCATCAAGTAATGTCTCCACATCTTGAGAGCATGTACTATGGCTGCAAGCTCTAGGTCATGAGTGGCATAGTTCTTCTCATTCTCCTTCAACTTTCTTGACTCATAACATATCACGTGGTTGTCTTGCATAAGGACTCCTCCAATCCCTTGTCCACATGCATCGGTACATACCACAAAATCTTTTTCTGGATCTGCAACCTTCAATACTGGTGCACTGGTGAGAAGATTCTTCAACTGTTGGAAGCTTTCTTCACACCTTGATGTCCATTCGAACTTCATCCCCTTCTTTTGCAAAGAGGTGATGGCATGTGAAACTTTGGAGAATCCCTCAATGAATCTCCTATAGTATCCTGCAAGTCCCATAAAAGACCTTACATCTGTCACATTTCTTGGAGTAGGCCAATCCACAATGGCTTCAATCTTTTCAGGATCCACAGATATACCCTCCTCTGAGATAATGTGACCCAAATATTGAATTCTATCTCTATAGAAGTCACACTTGCTTAGTTTTGCATACAACTGATGCTCCTTGAGCAAATTCAATGTCAATCTCAAATGATCTTCATGCTCCACCTCATTCTTAGAATAAACAAGAATGTCATCAAGGAAAACAAGAACAAACTTGTCCAAATATCTGCTGAAGACACTATTCATAAGGCACATAAATGTAGCTGGTGCATTTGTGAGGCCAAATGGTACCACTACAAACTCATAGTGCCCATACCTTGTCCTGAAGGCTGTCTTATGAATGTCTTCATCCTTGATTCTCACCTGATGGTAACCAGACCTCAAGTCAATCTTGGAAAATACCTTTGCTCCTCTCATGTGATCAAAGAGGTCATCAATCCTAGGCAAAGGGTATTTATTCTTCACCGTAACCTTGTTCAACTGTCTATAATCAATACATAACCTGAGTGTACCATCTTTCTTCTTTACAAATAGAACTGGTGCTCCCCAAGGAGACACACTCGGTCGGATATACTTCTTCTCCAACAACTCTTGTAGTTGCATCTTCAACTCTAGCATCTCCGGTGCACTCATTCTGTAGGGTGCCTTGGACACTGGTGCTGCTCCTGGCATAAGTTCAAATGTGAAATCAATGTCCCTCTTTGGAGGAAGCCCTGGAATCTCATCAGGAAACACATGCCTGAATTCCTGTAACACCTTATAGTCTTCCAACCGAGGAGTTTCATCTCTCTTTTCCTCCAAAATCTGAGCTGCATACAATTGGAAACCCTTCCTACAGAACTTCTTTAACTGCAGTGCTGAAACTTGCCTCACTGAAATCACCTTTGGAATGCCTTTCACAACTACTAGGTTTCCTTTTTCATCCATGTATTCGAAAGTCTTATTGTAGCAATCAAGCTTCACCCTGTGAGCTTCTAACCAATCCATTCCAATGAGAACATCATAGGATCCAAGCGGTAGAACATTCAGATCTACACAAGTGACCAATCCATTCATGACCAATGGACACTTCTCTACCACTTCACTGACCTTCCTCTTAGTTCCAGTGGCTAGCTGAACTAACCAAGACTCCCTATGCTTTACTTTCTCAAAAGCACAAATATCCACTACTCTAGGAGTAATGTAACTGTGAGTAGAACCAGGTTCAATCAAAATAGAAACATATTGCTCAACAATCTTACCTGCTACTTCAACCACAGCTGACTGGTGATCTGCCTGACGGTCCTCCAGTGCTGCATAGATCCTAGGAATTGCCCTTGCTACTTGACCCACTGTTTCTGCTTCTTGAACATTATAAGATGGCCTTGCACCCTCGTTCTCGAGTGGACAATTTCTGTGCATGTGGGGTCCTCCACATTTCCAACATTGAAGTGGTCCTCTATTCTATTGTAGATCTTTAGGCTTTTCTTCGGTCACTCCAACTGGCTTACTCACATCTTGGGATGGCTGCTTCTGCTGATTCCTGAAGCTAGAAGGTTTGAAACCTTTCTTCCTTTGGTCAAATTTCTCGTTCTTCTTGTCCTTCCATGCTTTATGGAAATATGGCTTACCTTTGCTTTGCTCATAGCAATACTTAGCCTTTCTTATTGCTTCTTCAAGAGTTCTAGGTTCATAAAACTCAATTCTATCTTTGTAAGACTGAGGTAATCCACTCAGAAAATGCTGGACCTTTACTTTTTCATCTCTGATGTATCAGACATACCTCAACAGCTCCAAAAACCTATTTGCATACTCTTCCATGGTCTGCTATCCCAATCGTAGTTCATGGAATTCTTTGATCTTGTCATCATAATACCTGTCAGATAGGTATTTCTGCTTGAAATACTTCTTGAACTGCTTCCACTTCAGTCTCCTTTCGCTGATCCTCTTCACTTGCTTGAAGTGTTCCCACCAAATGGATGCTCTTCCATTCATATTGAATATGGCAACTCTTTCCTTCATGTTTCCTGAATAATCATGCACTTGAAAGTACTTCTTTATCCCAAGAAGCCAAGCCTTAGCCTCTTGTCTAGTCTTTACCTCACCGTCAAATGTAGGAGGTTTAGCTTTCTTAAATTCACCACGAGAGCGATCCCTATGGTGTCTCTTTATTTTTCTTTTATGAGAAGAAGAACTTGAATCCCCGCTGGATTCTTCAGAATCAGATGATCTACTGGAAGTCCTTCTCCTTCTCCTAGTACTGCTCTTACTGCCTTCTGGTCTTGCTGTATCTCGTCCAGAGTCTATCTTTCTTTGCAAATCTGTCAAACTCTGGAGCATTACAGCATTCAACTGATGCTGCTCTTCCTGGGATTTAATTAAGCTTCTCATAGTGGCTGCAACATCTGACGGTGTCTCTTGGAATCTCCTTCCATTAGACTCTATGTTGTCATTTCTATTACATACATTTTCTCCCATGGCATCTTCTGCTCGCTCGTAGGAATCCCGAGCACCATACCCATCATGGGTTCTCATACTGAACTGCAACCTACTTACCAAACTGCACTACCTGGAATACTTCCCTTGAAGGTGACTATAATTCTGTAAACGTGT
>LPNX010642172.1:0-20814 GCA_001517045.1 Pseudotsuga menziesii | reverse complement strand
CTGATCAATGGTGGGGCCTTGGCCTTTAACTCCACACCATGATCATTTACAATATACACATCATATACATCTAACGCAACGGGGTTAAGACCGGGACGTGACACTCGAAGTCTTACAGAATATACTTCCCAGGAGTCAAGAAGATCGACATCAATAGAGATGTAACATTTGATGAAGACACAGCTTACAACAAATCCAGGAAGAGACCAGTTGAATATCCTGAAGAAACTAAAATACCCAAGATCTGAGATACAACCATGGATGAAGCAATTCCAGAAGAAGATCGAGAAATAGAAGAACCTCAAGAACCTGTAGATCCACCTCAGGAGAAGAATCCTCACAAGAGGAAACCTGCATGGGTACGAGAGGCTATCCAAGGTGCAGAGAGATATGAGGCTCCAGAAGAAATGCACAGAGAAAGGAAGAGAACTAGGACCTGCTTCAGATATGTAGCCCTATTATGTGACATCATCGATAAAGAACCTTCCAGCTATGAAAAAGCGGCATAAAATAAAGAATGGAAGGATGCTATGATCGAGGAGTATCAGTCGATCATGAAGAATGATGTTTGGGATGTTGTCCCAAGACTAGAGGGGAAGTCTGTTGTGACTTCCAAATGGATCTATAAGATCAAGCATGATGTAGATGGTAGCATAGAGAAATATAAAGTAAGATTTGTGGTTTGTGGATTCTCCTAGAAAGAAGGGATATATTATGAAGAGACTTTTGCACCTGTAGCCGGATATACTTCCATCAGATCAGTACTTGCTTTAGATGTAGTAATGAAATGGAAAGTACACCAGATGGATGTCAAGACAACTTTCTTGAATGGTGTAGTAGAAGAGGAAGTATATGTGGAGCAGCCACTCGACTTTGAGACACATGATAGGAAGACTCATGTGTGTAAATTGAAGAAATCCCTGTACGATTTGAAACAGGCACCCATGACGTGGTACGACAGAATTGACAGCTTCCTGACTAGTTTGGGCATTACCAAAAGTAAAGTAGATTCCAACCTTTACTACAAGGTTGATGAAGGGAACCCAATGATGCTCCTACTGTATGTAGATGACCTGTTTTTAACAGGTACATATGGGTTGATTACTGACACGAAGAGGAAGCTGGCTGTTGAGTTCGAGATGAAGGACTTAGGTATGATGCATTACTTTCTAGGCATGGAGGTGTGGCTGAATGCGGATGGAATCTCCCTAGGACAAGGGAAGTATGTGGTCGAGATCCTGGAGAGATTCGGGATGATGGAATGCAAGGCCATGACCACACCTATGGCATCAAATTTGAAGCTATTGAGTGATGCTTCATCAGAGTCGGTCGATGCTATGATGTATCGTCAGATGATTGGGTCCTTGATGTACTTGACGAATACGAGACTAGATATTTTCTTTGCTGTGAACACATTGAGCCAGTTACTAACATATTCGAGACATGTTCACTTCATTGCTGCAAAGCATATTCTGAGGTACCTAAAGGGTACGGTTGATTATGGGCTCAAGTATGAGGAAAATCAGAAGATTAACCTGGAAGGTTATGTGGATTCGTATTGGGCAGGCAGTGCCATTGATAGGAATAGCACTTCAGGGTGTTGATTTAGTATGGGATCAGGTGTGATCTCCTATTTTAGCAGGAAGCAATCTCGTCTGGCACTGAGTACAACCAAAGCAAAGTATGTTGCAGCTTGTTCGGTTAGTTGTGAGGCAGTGTGGCTGAGAAAGCTAATGTCTAACTTATTTGATATCCAGCTAGATGCTACTTGTATATATTGCGACAACCAAAGTTGTGTGGAGTTGTCGGAGAACCCAATGTTCCATGACAAGTCGAAGCACATTGAGATCAAATACCACTATATTAGGGATATGGTGCAGAGAGGAGCAGTGAATCTCCAATATGTTGCGATGGAGAAGTAGATAGCTGATGTGTTGACTAAACCATTATCTAGAGTGAAGTTTGAGTACTTCAGGGAGAAGCTTGGTGTTCTCCAGATCGACGTTCCCTCCAAAGGGAATTGATGTGTCCGTTAGCCTTTCTGACATGGTGGAAGGCTAGGCTCCACATGGTCAGATGTAAGTGTAGAGATTATCTGATGTGATTGTGGGGTGTGTTCCCACATGATCAGTGCAGAGACATTCTGATGTGATTGTGGGATGTGTTCCCACATGATCAGTGCAGAGACATTCTGATGTGATTGTGGGATGTGTTCCCACATGATCAGTGTAGAGACATTTTGATGTGATTGTGGAATGTGTTCCCACATGATCAATGTAGAGCCATTTTGATGTGATTGCGATATGTGTTCCTACATGATCATATATAAGTGCAAAGCCATTCTTATGTGATTGCGGGATGTGTTCCCACATGACCAGATATAAGTGCATAGCCATTTTGATGTGATTGCGGGATGTGTTCCCACATGATCAGATGTAAGTGCATAGACTTTCTGACAAGATGAGGTTGGATGCAAGTGTAGAGCCTTTCTGACAAGATGAGGTCGGATGTAAGTGTAGAGCCTTTCTGACAAGATGAGGTTGGATGTAAGTGCAGAGACTTTCTGACAAGATGATGTTGGATGTAAGTGCAGAGCCTTTCTGACAAGATGAGGTCGGATGTAAGTGTAGAGCCTTTCTGACAAGATGAGGTCAGATGTGAGTGCTGGGTGTGCCTTTCTGACATGGTTCTTGGATGTGTTCCTCCCATGGTCATATGTAAGTGCTGGGTGGGACTTTTTGACATGGTTCATTACATGGTCAGATATAAGTGATGAAGACGATGAAGACCTGCATGGAGGCTAGGCCTACAACCAACATGAAAAAGGGTTGGCTCTGTATAACTTCTTGTGATGAGTAGAATTGAGAGATAACACCATTTGTTTGAGATAGCGGAAGCAGTGATGATGATATAGTGATGATCCAGACTTGATGATGATCCAGTGATGATCCAGACTTGATGATGATCCAATGATGATCCATACTTGATGATGATCCAGTGATGATCCAGACTTGATGATGATGACTTGATGATGAGGACTTGATGATGATCCAGTGATGACCCATAGAAGAATACTTGTGCTTATAAATTGCGTCGAGAGAATATACCCCAATGTATTCACTTGTATATTATACCCCAATGTCCCTATTGGGAGTATCAGTGATGTAATTGTGTTATTTCATACCCTGATGATCCTATCGGGAGAATAAATAAAGTAAACAAGTCATGTAAATTCATTGAGGGTAACCCTCCTTATTGTTCAAGGGTTAAAGTCCCCGCAGTTGCGGGGCACTAGGGTTATTAGACTCTCCTAGAGAAGTCGACCTTGGTGAGTTAATGTCAAGTCAAGAATTAGTATAAATATAGAGTGAGCCTCTCTATTTACCACACAATCACACACTCTTAGTTGTAGCACATAACTGAGAGAGAGAGAAGAAGATGGGACAAGAGAGAGAGAGACTACTGCTGTCGGGAGATCATCTTTGTATCTTTGGGTTTTAATTTTGGTGCTGATTCTATCTCTGAGGAAGTTGCGGGGTTTTCTCCTTTATGGTTTCCGTGAGGAAAATATTTGTGTTTATTGTCTCTTGTGATTGATTGCTGTGCTTGTTATTCTCTTAGATAAGATCCTAATATCATATAGCTTAAATGTTAAAAATGTAACAGGGGGGAGGGGGGGTTATCATGTATGGTGAGACCTTGTAGTGCTCCTTCCGAGAGTTTGCTTTTTAGAAGTCTTCCTAGACTTTCATGTCCCCATATTTTTGGACATAAAAGTGTTGACCATGCCCAACACATTGGGGGGTCAAACATGCATTAATTACCTCACCTAGGGATTTTTGTCCAAATATCTTTTATGAGGCATTAATTAATTAGCCTAGGGAATTTTTGCTAAATAATTATTATTAAGGCATGTACTTGATTTTAATTATTTCCATTAATTATTGTGCAAATAACATGCGGAATTGATCTTACCATGTTAGGAACAATTCACAAGCTAACTTGCCAAGGGAGGAGATTAAGAAAGTGGAAACTCTATGACAAAAGCAGTCAGAGAGAAAAGGGAAAGTGCCCAAAAGCTATGACAAAAGCTGCCATAATAAAAGCAGGAAACAATTGACTAAGGAGGGTGCAGTTTCCTTTTGGAGACTCAGAAAAGCTGTCAGAACAAAAGAAGGAAAGTTTTGGCAAAGGAGGGCACCGTTTCCTTTTGGAGACTCAATCTCAAAAGCAGGGAAAAGCATAAAGTTGTCAAGATAAAAGAATCAAATATTTGACTAAGGAGGGCATAGTTGATAAGTCAAATGGATGACTTGGACATGGAAATGTATCCAGATGGTCCTACATTCCAATTTTCTCAAGGAGGGCACATATGTGGCTAGGGTTAGGGCTTCTAGGTGGATGACTTGCTCTCACAGGTCACCGATTGCCTTTACTTGCTAAGCAAGTCAACCAGAGATCTATTAAAGAAGAATTAGAGCTCATTTACCCAATTTGGTTGATGATTTATTGGTACATGCTTATGTGAAGCATACTTTTCTGAGTGATTCACCTCAGCGCTTTGGGAGATGAGCCCCAAAACTTTCCTTCCTCACTCCTCCATTCCTATTCCCTTCTATTTACAGGTATGGAGCACATATCAGTCATATTTTTCATTCTCCATCTCAGTCTAGTCAAGCTCCATTGAAGCCCAAGCTTCACCTACGCTCTTAGCCTTTCTCATGTCTGATTTTGGGCCTCCTGCCCACTATTTTGATTCCTCTGATGTGATGGTAAGTCAATATTTTAGTTAATTATGTGTATCAGATTATAAATACTGTTATTTATCTCTTTTAGGTCGCAATAATTCTGTCCATTAAGCTACCTATTAAATTTTCCCATGTATAAGCATGATTTACCATTAAAATGGGGGATTTGAGCATTCTAGTGAAATAATAAGTGAGCCATGGTTATGGAAATGAGTTTGGAAGGTTTAATATGCTTTTATAATATGTATTAGACTCATTGAATTTCATTTATAATGTCTGATACATTTCTGTTCTGAAATTCATGCTTAATTCTTCACCCTAGCTAGATCATTAGTTATACTTAACTAGTTTTACAGTTTTTTCAATTAAAAGAGTTACACTCACTCATTTCAATTCTGCAAGTTTTTATGTGTCACTGACAGACCCATATACCCAAAAATACTTCCATATTGCAAATTCCTCAAGGCCATACAATGTTTTTGGAGCCTCCATTGCGCAAGACTTCCCTAGTCCAAAATTGCATAAAAACCCCAATTCAGTCCTAAACTCTTCAAAATTCTCCAAAACTGTCCAAAAATGTCTTGAACCTTATTTGATGATACATAAATGTCATAAAAAATCTCTGTGCCTTTATCCAATCCCTTGGTCTAAAGGACTGAATAAATTTCCCTAGTTTCATGGATGGGTGACCTAGAAGCGGGGGATCAAGTTTTCGCATAGAGAAATATGAGACCTGAATGGTCCCCAATATAAATGTGTTAGGAAAAATGAATTCACTGTTATGAAAATTACCTTTGGTTTCTTTTCCCTGTCTACTCCCATGCATACAAATTTCTCAGTAAAACACCTTTATTTGCCTAGTATGAAACTTCACTGAGTGTCTGTAAGTAATAGCAGAAATTTTTATTAATTTGACAACATCATTAGTGATCTGATATGAATATCACACATCATATCATTACATATACCCTCAGCCATAAGAATGAAAAGGAAGGGTGATAGTGTATCTCCCTGGCGAATGCCTCTGGAAGGGGAGCATGCTTCAAATTTGAAGTCTCCAGAGCCCTTCAAAGGCCATTTTACCCTTCATAGAAGGCCATAAGGAATTTTACCATGCAAAAAAAATTTAGTTTCATTTCTAGCCCGTCAATAATGAAATTGACTAAGCCTGGGTAAATTTGCAACAGAAGGGCAGCTACAAAATTTTCCCTTCTAGGGGTTATCAATGATTCAATGGATTCAGAGTCTACCTAAGTTCCCTCAAATAGTTGGATAATGGATTAGGATCTTGGTCCCAATTGGAATAGACCACAATGGGCCAGTGTGCTTCCCAGTGCCAAGTTCAACTTGATGAGTCGGGACTGTGACTCAGGATTCGATGTTCACTTTTAAAGCATTTAATGGCATTGGCATGCATTACGGACTCACCAAATTCATTAAATCTTGGTCTTTATAGAATGCCACCTTGCCAACTTGGTTTTGCATTTGGCATATTCTTGTTCACTGAGTCACGTGATCTCACAAATTACAACTCACTTGAGTATTTGAGTGAATGATGTGAAATTAAATGCTCATATGAATCATATCTATGGATGGTGAATTGATTTGAAAACCCTCCACTATCAAGGCTTCGTGAGGAAAAACTAATGGTGTTGTTTTTTGGGTTACAACTTACAAGTTGTAATTTACAATGCATTGAGCAATATTTTTTGGATTCAAACCTAACCTGGTCCAATGGGTGTGTAAGTTGAAAGACCAAGGTTTCACCCAGTTCCATACATTTCTATGACCACCACAGGACTAGGATGACAAATATTTGGTAGCAGGCTAGAAGCAAGTCACCTTTTGTTTGTGTTCCTGAATCATATCCTATACTAGTTAGTCCAAGTTTCCAAGATTTATTCCAATTTCCATTCATTTACTAGGGTCAGAATCATTTGAATCAACACTCCCAGTCTCGCACGGTCCACCTAGGATGCTTAGTCTACCCGTCTCATTGGAGGAAGAGGGTTAGTAGCAAAGACAAAGGAAACTAGAATGGAGTTCTAACCAAAGAGAAGGGTTGTACAATATGCATATAATCAGCTCTAAAAGAAATGAAAGAATTTATCATATACCTAACTGAATATTATCATTACTTAATTTTCGGGATGCTTACGCAGTAAATCCTGCGCCCAAGCTGATTATGAGGGTTTCATGTGTCGGTAATGTATACGAATTGGAGAGGCTCATTTCCATCATTATACCACCAGTGGGTTGCTCCTACAAATATTGCTATTACGTCTCCCCTCCTCATTCACCTCACCTTTTGACATGAGTCCTCTTATTCTTCTTCCTCTTCTTCCTGCGGGCTCTCTGGTATGTGCCCTGAGTGCCCTCAAAACGAAGAATGATCTTTGAAATTCTCGAGACACTAAACGAAAACAATACTCCTTTTTCCCTCACCTGCACATATATATCTATGTTATGTAGAAGCAATTATAAAATGATTTTTTTTGTAATCATGTGAAATACACAAACATGCATTCACCTAACTTGAGCAAGGTAAACCAACTTAGGAGCGTCGAGATCTTGGAGAATTGAGATGGCATGGATTTCAATCATCTTTTTGTAGAAGGAAATATCTATGCTTTCTAATTCCACGTTTCTTCTGTAGTGCACAAATCGAAGGTGCCACCTACGTCACATGTAGGAGCAAGAGAAGTAAAGATAGAACGTTGGGTAGGATGGATTGAGCTTCCCTGAACTTAAAGAGATTGGCGAAGTCTATGGGAGAATTTTTTTTTATCCTAGGTTTACAAGTATAGAATAGTCAGAGGCCGAATCAGACTCTCAACTTTCCAATTCCATGTTTCAGTGTCTCCCTAATTTCTATTTACTCTTGAATATTTTGTAGAGATAAGCTTCTGACTTGGTTGTCGTGAATTTACAGGTATGTACAATATTTTGTGTGTAACATTTTATATATGGAGAAATGTTAAATGTGTTGCTTGTTGGAGTTCCTTCTCGTGTTATAAATATAAGGGTTTAAAACTCTCCATCCAAAATGTTGTTTGAAATTTGTAATGTATCATGCGATTGTGCATCCGGCAGACTAAGTCTCGAATACTCAATGGATGTAAACTTAAGAATCCCAGTATATAAATGAAATCGGAACCAAAATAATGTATACTTTTCATAGGCTAGGACCACAACTTCATTTAGGAAGAGGAGCAAGCAGAAAGAGCCTGGTATTTGAGTTCCAAATATGTCAATGCTCTTTATCTGCCGTGAATTGTAAACATTAGGTTGAAAGAAAGAAAAATAATTGAATAAAAATGTTTGAATTATTCCAATTTCCTTAATGAAATCCAAAGGTTGAAAGGATAAAATATCTAACAACCGACACTGCGAATGTTGTAGACTCTGACCCCTCTGTTTTCCTGTTAGCCATCTAATAATGTCAACAAAAAGCAAAAAATGTCTACCAATATATCTAAACAAGGGAATCCTCGACAGACATTCATGAATATTGAAGGATTGGGAGTGCAGTGCGCTAGAAAAGAACATGGTTTCAACAGCCTCGCTGTCGCAAACCTCCCAAACATGTTTTTATGATTCGTCTTCCTTGTTGACTATGGTAGACACTAGACACCCAACTTGTAGTGATATTTTTTGGAGAATTTTAAGTTCTTCCTTATAGTGGACTAATAAATACTTAACCTTTCCGATAGGGCTGATATACTCGATATAGATTGGAGGGACTATCCATAATCCAACTAAAATTGGTGCTTTTGTTTGATCACTTTGAATTGGGTGATAAACTTGATATACATTAGATGGACTATCCATAATCCACCTAAAATTGGGGATTTTGTTTGATCACTTCGAATTGAGCATTTGGGGAGGACATGATTCATAGCTGCTGAATTTAGGGTTGACAAAAAAAGCTGCGGCCTGAAAGCATTAGGTATTACATTCTAGGGTTTTTCTTTTAGGTAGGACTAATCACACTTGACCAATACGGCCACCATCGAGCGCAATCAATACACCACTCAAAGGTTCTTCCAAATTTCAATACATTATTTTATCAACGACCTAATGATCGACTTTTTCATCGACCCAACAGAGTTGTCCCTTATCTAAGTTCAATAAACTATATGCTCCAAGGACCATGAGAGTAGAGACTTATTTATATATGTATGGACTTGTATTAGCTAAAATAATGATAATGTTGTATCCGCACGCATGTCTCCATATTTGTACGAGATCTTGCTCCATGACATGAATGGAAGAAGATGCCCCAACAGTTGTCAATGTGAATCATGTGAGGGCCATAGAGATTTGAATTATAGGTTTCCACACAATAATCGAGTGTGTATTATAGTCATCTCTTGTGGTCTCTGGGAGTTTGAATAAATAGTTGTTTCTCCTAAAACATTTAGGTGGTGGCAATGCTTTTCTTTTTATTTCTGATTTACAATTATTTTGTGTGCATCCGAAATCCATAAACCATGATAGAACAAAACAAAATTAAAATTAAAAGTTTAAAATACTTGATATTTGTTGGAGAATTTGAAGTGTTTCCGTAAATTAGCTAGGATAAGATGCCAATATTGGAGAGACTTGGAAATGATTTTATTTTATTTTATTTCCAATTTCTAGGATTTATATAATTAAGGGTATATAAGGTATTTACTTTTATGAGGATAACCCCTACATTAGGGAGGACACATCGATAAGAACGTGCAATGTATGCATTGGATGTAAACCATTTCAATTTGTATTGACTTTGGTTCTTGCTTTGTGCTCCCTCCCCTACTACAGTCTACCTACTCACCTACTCTTTCTTATGTCATGGATAGATGTATTTGTTGATGAATAGTTCATGAATAGATAGACTGAACCATTATAGGCACTATGGGCATTCCAACTCAATTTCATTACATTATAGGAACTACAGGCATTGAAAGCAATATATAGCAATATATAGGGAGCTGAGAGTTTTCTATTACATAGGTAAGATAACAAGTTTTTCATGGTGCATCTCATCTAGAGGGGTATATCCCCCTCTTACTATTGTGACTAGTCTCAATTGTTATTCCTTTGAGGTACTCGCTTATTGCTTCAAAATGAGTTTATTTTCATTTCTAATTTCCAATAAGTTTGTGTACATTTGAAATTGACCATAAACTATAAATTATAATAGGGAAAAAAAATAAAAAAATACATTTGAATATGAAAAGAATCAAAGAGATGAATTCCTAAAACAACTTTTTTTTTACCAATGATTGACCTCATTTACATCGTTCTTTAATGAAATCCAGGTTAAATTTTATTATAAAAAGATTAGATAGCAATACAATATTAAGTTGTAGATTAATCTTAAAGTTTTAATTTTTATTAGAATTATGCCTTTTAGTTTATACTAGAGTAAATGAGATATGATAATTTTGGTTGTTTTTTTACATTAAATATTTCCTAGGTTATGGCCAATAACTCACTAATTATTAAAACCTTCTCTTAAATTATTCTTTTATATACAAATTTGTAGTATTTCTAGGTTAGAATTAGATATTACATTTAGTTCTATAATTTATAAAAAATATGTTAAGTAATTCACAATTTATTCGTTAAGAAAAATATTTAATATTAATAAATTTAATTTAGGTTTTTATTATATTCTAAGTGTAGATCATTGTAGCAATTTAGGGTGTTTATTTTAATCACAACTTAGACTTCCTTATTATCTATCTTAGCATTTTTAGGGTTTGGGTTTGGTCTTAGTTATATAGTCAACATTATCAATTTCCTAGTTTTCTCTTAAAATGTGTTGTTAAAGATATATTAATAAATCTTTATCCGTTACTCAACTAGACTCATTGTATTGATGATGAAACTTGATAAAGGTTTTTAATATTGGCATATCAAATAGAGTCTACAATTACCTTGGATACCACTCAAACATATCAACCCATAATTTAAGAGGAGATTGTAAGTATGTTTTTTTGTCAAAATGACATTTTTGAATCATGTAAGGTTCACAAAGAGATTACAGTATATAATAGTCCTTGTTTTTTTTCTAACCTTTTCACATAAATATAAGATGGAATTTTGAAAAGATAACTGTGGAAGCCCTCTCAAACTTCTTCTTGTGTGAGATCTAGATACTAGTAATATCCACATTGAAGTTTGAATGATACTTTTTCAATGTGTTTGAATAATAATTATATGCACCGAGTTTTGAAAATAGAAATGGGAATTCCTATCAATCCATATTATTTGACATCTAGATGTTAGTAGACTCAAGACTAAAGTTTGAAGGATAAAATTTCAAGTGTTCTAATACTTAGATTTATTATGTTGAAGACGATTCTTAGGGATTAGGTGGAGTTTGAAATTGAATGGCTAGTTACTCACGAACTGGGTCCATATGGACAAACATATCAATTATCTTTGTGATGATATTTGTAACTTTTTTTGGCTTTTAATGGAAATGTGGATTGGAAAAAACTTATGTCTTTAGTTAGAAAGATAACAATCCAATGATTTTAATAGCATATAGAAAAGTTCATTTCAAAACATGTAAGGTAAAATGGCATGGAAAAGTTATTCTTCTATTTTTTTTACTTTCATGTTGTTTCTTTAAACCATTGGTTATGGTAATGATCAAGTGGTCACAACAAGGATCGACAATTTTAAATCTCCAAGGGATGTACAATGTTAGAAGTACACTAGTTTTAGGTGGATACGTTGGCACTGGACAAAAATCATCTTTTTAGTTTTTGTTATTAATGTTAGGAATCTCATGCATGATCTCTTTTGGCCTTGTAACATATCACTTCTAGTAGTGGATCTCTTCTCAAAACAATTCTAGACACGAATAAGCTTTAGTACCCCATGAGGATACTTTCATCCCCAATTTCATATTATGCATTCAGATAAGGTCGCGAGTAGTTCTGAACTACTCTAATCACTTAAGCATGATAGGAAACAAACATTTCCCTTCACAAAATAATTAGGCCAAAGAACAATGCAATACAAAAAATCAATACTCCTAACAGTTATCACTATGTTCACATTAACAAAACAAGTGCACCAATCTCTTTCTAAATGGGCCTTTTCCCAATCTCATCTTCCATCACCGCTACATGTTCTTCATTCTCAACCTTTATTTTAGTCTCTCCTCCTCTATACTAACTCTTGAGTAATCCCCATTAAAAAAATTTGGATGTGATAAATCATCATGTACATGGTTTACCTCACTAATTCAATGTAAATGTTGAATCACTTGGGATTCCTTTTTATTATAATTTTTTTCTATACACAACTTTTAATAAATAATGAAATTTTGTTGTACACTTACATTTTCAAATGAAAAGAATAATTTATTTTTACATGCCAACATTGAAGGGTTCAATTTCTCACAACCCTTCAAACTGAAATGGGACCCTACCCTTCAAATTTGATACCTGAAGGGGAGAAAGTGGTAGAGGATGCTCTGTTGACCAGGATGGAAAAGAAGGGGGAGGAATTGAGGGATAGGATCCACTTGGTCCAATCTTGAAAGAAGCCAAAGGCAAGGAACATTTTTTCCATAAATTCCCAGCTAAGTTTATTAAAGGATTTGGAAATGTCAAGTTTGATAAGCATTCCAATTTTTTTGGTAATCTTTAAAGAGTGGGTGATTTCATGGGCGATTATGATTCCACCCTTGATATGTATCCCTTCAACATAGCCCGTTTGCTAAGGAGAGATGAGAAAAGGTAGGAGGGATTTTAATCTATTGTCTATGACTTTAGTAATGATCTTATAAACCACATTGCATATAGAAATGGGTTGAAACTTACTAGGAGTCACATCCCCATTCTTTTTTGGAATTAGGGTGAGAAATGTTGAGTTGAGAGTGGGAAAAACCTAGAGTTTTTGGCATGATTCTTCAACCAACTCCCATATTTCGATTTTTACAATGTCCCATCAGTGATGGAAGAAATTCATGGTGAAACCATCATTCCCTGGTGCTTTGTCATCTTCCAGCTAATTGACAACCATCTCCACTTCCTATAGATATATGATTTCCATTAGTGCAACATTATGATCCGTAGTGATGATTTTAGGAATGTGATCTATGATTTTCTTAATGGCCGACGCTCTTGAAGGAACCGGTTCTGTAAGCAGGCCTTAGAAGTGGTGAATGTGTTCCTGCTCGATTTCTTCATGCATTTCTAGCGTAGCACCATCCTCCATATTAGGCCTGGATATGCGATTGTGTTTGCGGTGTTGGATGACCGAGCGATGGAAGAAGGATGTGTTCCTTTCCCCATTTTTAAGCCACTCAATTACTGGACTTTTGCTTCCAGAAAATTTCCTCTTGTTCACATATTTTGTCAAGTTTTGCTATGATCTATTTTTCCTTGATTTTATTATCCACCATTTTTCCCTCATCCATGACGATTGTTTGAAGTTTTTTGAGCTCTTTCTCTAGATCACTCTTGTATTTGAAAATGTTCCCAAAGTTGTTGTGGTTCCAACTTTTGAGTTTTCCTTTGAGAATTTTTATTTTTTTCTTGCATTATAGCCATATTAGAGCGCTCCTGGGCGTTCATGTCCTCCCACCATCTTTGAACAAAGTCTTGGAAGGATGGGTGGTTAAGCCAAAAAATTTTGAACTAGAAGGGTTTGAATTTGTGGGCTTCCGAATTCTTCCATATGAAGGATATGGGCCAGTGATCTGATCCTGTTGAGGGAAGTTTATAAGTGGACAGAAGGACATCGACATTCATGAGATTCTCAAAGATTAAAAATCTATCCATCCTTTAGGCAATGATATTATCTCCTCCTCTTCTATTGTTCCAAGTATAATGACCTTCTAAGGCGGGGAGGTCCACTAACTTGCTATCCTCTATGAGTGTTTTGAAGCTGAGATCCTCAGGTGTTAGTGTTCTTATCCCTCCTTTTTTGTCATTGAGAGTAGGAATCATGTTGAAGTCTACTCCAAAAATGACATAGGAGTTCACTTGCTGTTGCTTAAATCACTCCATATAATGTGTCGGATCTAATTTCAGGGCAGGGATTTGAGGTCCGTAAATATTTAGAAGAAAACCCTTGAACCCAGTTCCCAGAATGTGGAAGGAGGAATATAATGAGCTTGTAGTAGAGGAGAAGTTGTTTAAGGATAATATGGAAGGATATAAGGCTATTAAAATTCCTCCAAAAGCTACTCGAGCATATATTACTATACTATGGTAGCCTCACCATAGTTTGGATATTAGGGTTCGAAAGGTGTGGTTGGAGCATTTGGTTTCTTGTAAGAAAATAAGTGACATACTGTCTTGAATAATTTTCCTTTTAATCATCCTGCGCTTGGAGCATCCATTGAGGCCTCTTATATTCCAGGATATGCTGTTCATTGAGAACACGGGGATAAAGAAGGAAATAATTTAGTTAGTTGGGCATATTGGCCCGATTCAACTAACGTTTTGCCAAGCATGCTGATTATTTGCAGATTTGTCTTTATGCCTTTTTTTTTTATTGTCTCTTTGGGAATTTTTTTTTATCTTTCTAGGGTGTGCTCTGGAATCCAAGCTTGTTTTGAGTTTTTAATTTTTCTAGGGCCTCCTTCAAGAGTTGGATCTAAGTTGGGGGTATTGATATGAAGGCCTTCCTAGTACATGCATATTCTAGACTTAGAAGATCCATGACTCCTATCTCTATCTCCATCATTTCTTCATCCATGTGTATTTTCGGAATACTATCTTTTTGCTACTGCGACAATTCAGAGTTGGTTTGCTTGGATTTTACCCTGTTATGTGGGTCATTGGTTATTTCATCTTTTTTTGACTATTTTTGAACTGGGTTATCTCCTTCTTCAGTTTCATGTTCCTTTCAATCTTCGTGGAACTCCTCCAATATCACCAAGTTGTTGCTGGTGGCAGACATATATTCTTCTCTCTCCTTTGGAGGGTGTCTACGGTTGTGTTTTTTTTTCCATATTTTTGAAAGCCCTCCTCATCTTTCTCCATTGCTAGTTTGAGGTTTGGGTTTTGCTAAATAAGAGAGAATTCCCTGTACAGGTGGTCGTGCTCATGAAATTTGCGGCATTTGAAGGGGAGATGTTCATAATCAAGCGATTGAATCCATTCAGAGTCTTCATGCATCAGGTTGATTGAATCTGGAAGTGCTTTTGTGATGTGCATGTAGACAAAGATCCTTGCATAAGAAGTATATTTTCTATGTTTTGTCTGTTCAGCCGCTCAAACATAGCTTCCCAATGTATCTTCTATGTGTCTTATGGTTTCTTCATCCTAGTATTCCAATGGCAGTGAATACATGCAAATCAAAATTGGGGCCCAAGTAAAGTCTTCCTTATCTGGATTGAACCGCTCAGTCCAGTTCTTGAGATACATGCGTGTTGAGTTGAAAAAATATGGGCTGCCATATTCTACATGGGCCTTGTCCTCTAACATGTGGAAAATGATCGTGAAGAAACCTTTGGATCCTAGTTGGAGGTCATAGTGTGATTTTGGATTCCATTTTGATTCAATCCAACCTAAGAGTGCTTGTTCTCAGGGCTAAATACCTATGAATTTGTTGATTAAATCATGGTCCCGCATGCGTTGTGCTTGTGCATTGATTCTTTTTGCAGGTAGGGTTATGCATGGCCTCTTTGTAGTTTTTGCGAAGCAGGTGCTGGTACTTTGTGGACCATTACTCAGTTCACCATGGTCCTTTTGGATTTCTTACGTTGTTTTTGTATCAAGAATCAGTATCTCTGTGGTACCAATGGGTAGGATTTTGACAATAGCAGGGTTGGGTGCATTAATTTTGTCAGTTTGGTCATGGATAGGACAAGAGGGGTCTGTCGCTCCTCCCTTGGAAGCTTCCATGTGACCAGTCAAGAGCATTGTGCAGAAGCTTGTCAGAATACGAGGCAGAGACAGGGTTTATAGTACTAACGTCGTAGTCATTACAACCGAACCCTAATCGATCTCCTTGCAGAATAGTCGTCTTGCAGAGCGCTCATGTTCAAATGTATTATGTTTTCCCATGGTTATGTTTATGTTAGTATGATGATGTTTATGTTTATGATGCCATAATCATGATGTTTATGTTTGTTAGGTGTTGAAGAATGACGATGATCGTATGCTTATGTACTTAAAGAATTTTGTACTATTCAAAATCACATGGGTCTTTAAATAACCAAGTTTTTATTTAGTCGGCAACAAATCACAAATTGCATTGTAAATTATGGATGGATTTGTGGTAACTCGATGATTTATGATTGATGTATAATTTGTCAAAGTATCATGTTTATGATTTTTTTTATAGTTTGTTGTATTATCATGTTTATGTAATTTTTTTTATAGTTGGTATTCATATTGTTCTTATCTAATTTCTATGTATATTATAATTTATTGTAATTTTCTTAATAATGTAGTAACATTTGTCATAATATTATACATATATAGTAATTTATTTATTTTGTTACAACTATATGTTGAGCATTATGACATTATATATATATATATATGGAAATTAACTCTTCCTCGTGAAATGTTGTGTATAACTTAATTATATATTCAAATGATAAACATAAATGAATATTGTTTAATTTATAATTCTAATTGACAAACATCATAAAAAAAGTCAAGTATCACCATGTAATATTATTATAATATATGAATAAGAATATGACAAAAAAATGTAAATATGAACATCAATATGACCTATTAATTTATCATTGAACATTTTAAATATTTTGACAACTCACTTTACAATGACAAATATCAAAGCTCTAATCTGAAGAAAGACAAATACTTAATTAAAAGAATAACATTTTCTCTCAATGTAAACCCAAATGTTGCATTCTACAAACTTATTAATTATTGTTAATCATGATGATCTTCATTGTATACTATAACTTTAGTGCACATTCAAGGAACACATTTGATACCCTCTAAAAATGAGGTTTTAAGCTAGCTAGTGTTCAAAAAATCGGAATTAATTAGTGATGTAATAATGCTATTATTTTTAAAGGACTATTGTATTACTTTGCTAACATTATTTTTTGCAAATTTTATTTAATAACCTTGGAATATTTTTGAATTGAATAATAATTTCAAAACTATGCAAAATTCAAGATATCAAATATTCATGTAATTTGAGTTTGTCAATGAATATATCTAATTTCTAAAATAGTATAGGTTCATATTAGTTATATAAATGATTAGATTAACATAGATCATGTTATTTTAAATTTACATTAATTAATAAAATCTAAATCACTTATTCTATATCGATACATATATCAAATATTTTTAGTGAAATCTATAACCATGACTTTAATTTAGAAATTAAAACTACGTACCTATTTACGAACAATAAAATAAGGTCATGTACAAATATTAAACATACATCTAATTTGTTAATTACTTCATATAATAAATCCTTACTGTCTAATCCAATTCTAAGATGGAGTTCAACCTCCTAGAAATATAGAGATTCAAGAATTCAATACAACTTAATTAATATAACATATTTTTTCGTTAACAAGATTCCATACCTACACCTTCATCCTCAAAAGCCATTCTTTTGTAATTTTTGCCATTAATTTTTTTTGCAAACATTATAACAAAAATTTCATAAATTAATACAATTATAATTCTTAGCATTATAATTTATAACAAAAACATCATGAAATACAAAAAATCAAATAATGATGGAAAAATCAGAGACCACCTTAAATTTTCTTGTAAATTGCATTCTTATCAAGGCCATACATTAAGTCATTTGAGAGCACCTTATCTTTTCTTGTAGATTAGGTTGTTATCAAGACCATAAAATAATTAATTGTTATAAAATCCATAAATTAATTGAACTTAATCTAATCATATATATATATATATATATATAAACATTACATTAATCTAATAGAAATGCCATAAATTAATTCAAGTATAATTTTTAACATTATTCATAACAAAATCATCATAAAATACAAGCATTATTGCAATATTAATATAGAAATTAGAGAACACCTTCAACTTCGGAAGAATATGTTAGCCTTCATTCACAAAAATAAATTAAAATTGAATCATGTAATTTGTTTTCATGGTGTATTTATATGTATACATAAGACACAATAGGAGAAACTTGGACAATGACATATAATCATTCTATACAATCATAAATTGCTTCAAAGATATCAACCAGATTTCACATCATGATTGGTTGTTAACCAACTAAAATAGTTTAAACATCACTACATCCAGTAATCAACTTTTTATTTCCACCATGATAACAGGAAAACAAACAATATAATTAGACAACCAAAGATAACAGTAACATAATGATATCTCAATGTAAATGATGAAATAAAACATGTACATATCAATCTCCGTTGCCATCACCCACATTGTATTCATGTTGGAGATAATGTCGAAATGATAGGCTGCATTATAGAGATTGGTTTGTGTGTATCTCGTGAGGTCAGGAAATAGGTTTGAGATCCATTAGTGTAGGATCTAACAGATAAGTTTGTTAAAAAATGTTTCACTATATATTGTAATCATTTCTCTTTAAATAATTGAATTGGTGTTTACCATTCTTATATGAGCGAGCCTATGTGGTCTGTGATGCCTACCTCTAATTCTAAATTGGTATCAGATCCATGAGGTTGTGAGTTGAGGCATTGAGAAGAACACTACTATGTGAAGGAATCCACTGCTTGAGATTGAGAAGAACGCTGTCTGTAGAGAACTCGTGGAGGAGTCCCTATTATTTAATTAATTTTTGAGGAGTTGTCTTTGAATGCTGACTGAGCTGCGTGGAGTAGATTCCACCATTTTTGTGTGTGGAAAAACCGTGAAGCCACTCTTGAGCTGAGCATCCCATCTATGTGAGTAAGGGTCGCTGTTTGTGGAGCAAGATATGCAACTGTAAGAAGCTACTTCGACAGACTAGTACTAAGGAAGGATCAAGCTACGTGAAGGTTTGTAGCGTGAGATCGTTGATGGAGGAGCTTGCTGAGGTATGCGGAGTCTAACGTTTGAAATTATCTGTTGTTGATTAAAGTACCAAAGGAGTCATTGTTTGATTAAAGGAGTCGTTGCATGTCTGAAAACATGAAGGTTATCGTTGTCGAGGGTGAGATCGTTGGACATTGGAGCTGAAACTGTGTTACTAGAGTTTGCTGTTAAGGAGCGTGAGGATTACTATCCCCGTGTCGCGAGAACCGTGAAGACTGTGAAGTCGACTTGTATGTCGATGAATATTGGAAAATTATGCATAGTCTTTGATTCCAGTGTTAAGGACTCCTGCGTGGAAATCTAAGTTCTTATTTAAGTCTATGTGAGGAGTACACATGTGACCTTCGCGCGGAAGACTGAGTAAAGAGTGGATCTGTAAGCTCATGTGGGCACGATTTTATCCTGCCCACTATCTGTTCGCAGAGGCTGAGCTTATCCAGCATGTACGTTCATGCTGGTTAAGCCAGCTGGCTGGCGTGGGTCAAAGAGTTCATGGACGGAGTCCCTCCCGGATGCCGGATTTTTTTGAAACTTCCGGCTGTAGCCCAATTTAATGAAGCTTGTACCAAGCGGCAGCTTGGGTGTCCTCTCAGCCGTCACCCATGTCCCGAGGAGCAGAAGGCGCCACCTCCAGCACATTCTACATTCAAACAAAGCTTTGCTCCCTGTTCAAACAAAGCTCTCCTCCGCTCAAGTTTCCAAGAGTGGTTCAAACTGTGTGGAAGGCGCGAGCCGAGGTCGTAGGTTCCAACCTCCAGGTGGAAGGCGCGAGTCGAGTTCGTAGGTTCCAACCTCTGTAATTTTTTGTTGTCAAGCTGGGTTGTTGACACAATGGCCAACACGTCTGTCTGCGCAGTTGGGTTTGTTCCTGTTACTCAAAAAACTAGTGGGTATGGAGATTGGTGCATGCCCTCTTTCCATTTCCGTTGGGAATTAGTTTCCAAGCTTAGGTTTCATGTACTTTCGGCGTCGCAGGTTCGAATCCCTTCGCATCACAGGTTAGATTGCCTTATATATCCCGTTCCGGCTCAAAATTTAATGTGGAATCCGTAGACTACTCCTAAATCTAAACGAGAATAGAACCGCGCTCTCTCGTATCCCTATCTCGTCACTGTTTGGTTGGTCACTGTTTCGTTTGGGTTAGATGGAAAACGACGGGCACCCTGGTCAAGAGTTGCGGCTTCAAGTGCCAGGAACCAATGAGAAAAATTGTGTGAACTGGGATGAAAGTATGCCCAATGTTATACCAAACGGATATTTACCCCTTCTAGATCCTGAACAATTGGAGTCCCTGATAGCTGAGTTGATTACACTAGATGAAGTCCTCATACCAGACCCCCAAGTATGGTTCGTTGGGAAACATCTGCACCGGTTGATTGTATAAATAGATTCAGTGACTTGGATTACTATTGCTATTGAGGCCTCATCTACTCTCATTCCATGCCAGTAACACAGACCACAGTGAGAATGGAACCCTAGTAGATGGCTTAGCAGTATCTTGGCCTTAAATTGGCACCACGTTATCAGCTCTAGATTATTTTGGGAAGATGTTGTCTCTCCTTGTTTGTTTCAATGTGATGCTTACGCCAATACATAGAAGGTAATCTCCTCTCTCATTTGGCTCATGCTAGTTAAAGAGGGTTTAGCTATTGGAGTAAGGTCATATGGGATAAGTATAGCCAACCATTGCATACAATAATATTAACATTGAATTAAATCTTCAACAATGGATATGCCGCTTTGAATTTACTCCCCTCCTTTAGATTGCAGGTTTATTTTACCGGGTTTTAATGTTGCTTCCAAAATATGCTAAGAGTTGCATTTTGTTACATATCCTTTAGCTTTGTGGTCTTTTCCTGGCTTGGGAATCATTTTTGGGATGGGCTCGATTTCCATTTTAATTTTATGTATTTTATTATTGCTTCTTGTTTTGTTTCCCTCTCAAAACCTTGTTCATATTGATCATCCTTGTCATCAAGATGTGGTCTACTAGAAGCATACGGAGCAGAGAAGATGTGGGACTCATCATTCTAAGACTTGCAAGCATCCACTGTCGTTTG
>LPNX010642132.1:0-19675 GCA_001517045.1 Pseudotsuga menziesii | reverse complement strand
TTTTCTGCAACAATGGCAGCAGAAGGAGAATTGAGCCCATTGTTCAAATCCTCTTCCTGAGACTTTTTCTTCCTATTGCGAGGACTCTTGAAACGAGGACTGGGGCTACCCTTCTGCATACTCAATGGGGATTGCAGTCCCTTCATTGCAGGGGAGCCTAAGAAGCTCATTTTCTGCTCGAACGCTCTTCTCTGTCAATGGCTTACGAAATGAATTCTACACTAATGTATTGTATTGATTGATGACCTTGGCTTACGCGCCGTCGCTTAAGCGACGACTATGAAACTATCTGTCGCTTAACCGACGTGTGTGGCTACATTTAAAAAAAAAAATCTTTGTGATCTAATGTATTGTATTGATTGATGACCTTGGCTTACGCGCCGTCGATTAAGCGACGGCTATGAAAAGATCCGTCGCTTAACCGACATGTGTGGCCACATATACAAAAAAAATATATATCTTTGTGATTTTTGGTAGGTTTAAAAGAAAAAATCCACGCGCCGTCGGAAGTAACCGTCGGATTTTGGGTCGAAATGTAGTAGTGGGATATCAAACATGTTGTTTTGGATGTCATTTCTATGCAAGGTTTATGGGTTGCTTGTTTCACAAATGTCGTTTACAATGGCAAGAGGAATGTATGATGGAAAATGAAAAGTAGATGAAGACATACTTGCACAATATATTCGCAAAAATGATTGGAAATGAAAGTGCAATGGTTCGAACTACTGTTGCATTAAATATAGAATTGATGGGCAATAATTTGTTGCATATAATATTGAAGCAATTTTTCAAAGCTTATAATCCCATAAGTATATGTTAATATCTAGAAACTCACATAACCATTGAAGAGAAAACTCGCTTCCTTCTATGCCACCAATTGAAAAAGGCCTCGACAAATTTACAATGTATGCTTTGACAAAGGTAGGTGTCTAAGCACTTCTTTGATCTATTGTCATTTGAAACAAAGAAATTGTAAAAGGTTTGAGCAATTGCTTTTCTAACACCGTGTCCATCAAGAAACATTGTCAACTTGGAAATAGATTTAAATAAAGAGTCATGGTAATTGCAATCGACAACAACAGGTATATCGAATCCTTGTTCTAGCAAGGCTTGTTGACAAGGCGAGATCTCAATTCAATTTTCTAGAAAATTATTTGCACATGTCATTTGAGAATACAAACAAGGTGCATGCTCTATGCTTTTTGTAGCAGTATACGATAGAAGTGGTTCAAAGTGCCAGATGCTGGACTTCGATCATGGAACAAGAGATTGTAGCAATATCTTAGTTGGAGGGGATTGAAATGAATATATATATATATATATATATATATATATATATATATAGAGAGAGAGAGAGAGAGAGAGAGAGAGAGAGAGAGAGAGACCAAACCACAACTGGGACATTCAACCATTTAGAAAACCATTTGACACAAAATAATGTCGTTTTAGAGGCCATCAACATGTTGTTTGTCTAATTGTGAAGCAGATTGTGACATTCGTTACAAATATTCTCTAACACTTGAAATGTTGTGTAATTCTGCCAAAAAATCAATTTCCAATTTTGAACACATTGACTAGAAGGCATCATCATCATTGCGCTCTAGACAAAGACAGAAATGTTTTACAATTGCTTCTCTTATCTCCAAAGTGTATATCGAAAGTGTAACAAAATAACTAATGCATTGAATATACACTCTTCTAGGTCATTGTGGAATCAAGTTAGTCGGAACAAATGAAATGTGGCTAAAGAAACATCAATGTCTTTATAGCTAGAAGTTTTTATGGAAAAACCACTTGCTGGTATGTTGTAACTGGTTGCGTCCACTGTTCTTTGCATATTATCCGGGGAATCGTTGGAAACACATGATTATTCTTGCACTTTTTTTTAGTTTCCCAATAAGGTAGATTGAATGAACAACTCTCTGAAACACACTAGAATTTTTTTTTTTCAAAAAATCTAGGATGAGAAATGAAACTAGGAAATATTTGTACGAAGTGAAAGAAACTAGAGCACGTGGGAATGCAAAGGAAAGAGTAATTCAATTATGGTATGATAAAATGATAAGTGGTGAAATGCCTAGGCCTGAATGGGATTGGATTAATCTTATACATAGTGTGACTATTGGCATTCCATTCTAACCTACAAGATTTTGTTTTTTGGTGTGTTTTTCCTTTCCCTTTGTTAAAGAAATTGGGTTATCTGGCCATCCTCTTGAGATGCGACTACAAAATTTTGCATGAGGACATTCAAAGAAATCGAGTGACAAAACCATTAACCAAATTCAAAGATGCCACAACACACAAAACTGCAAAAAGATGAGTATAAAGGAGCATTTCACTCATACTTTATGTTATGAAACGGTGCAAGTGATTAAAGTATCGGAGATGCATGGAATTGTTTTAGTTCTATATACATCACATCCTTGGCAGTCCATTGTGGTGGCCATATTATACCTTTTTTTTCTTCTTCTTTCCCAAGGGAGTGAGTTAGATAGAAATGTTCTTGAGATGCATGTGCAAAGCTTTGAACAAAGATACAGAAGATAATGGGGCAAATAAATATTTGTTTCACACCCAACATTGTGGCCATGCCATGGCACCAAGTATACTAGCATTCCCAATTTCTCTAAGGCTCGACCTGCATGACTGTTGAAGTTAAGGGAAAAATAAATTTATTAAAATTTTCCATTAGAGCACCTGCAAAGGATATTATGCAACACATGTATGGGTACTTTCCTAGGAAGGATATGTTGATCCTTTTGCATTTTTTGTTGTAAATACTTTATTGTATGGATGTTAAATATAGAGAGGATGTCACGTACCTGCCCTTTTACATTAGTCGTTGGGGAGGAACACGACTTCACTGCTCTGATACCACTTTTGTCATGTACCCATACACCTGCATGACATGCATATAGAAAATTATTTATTTCTTTCGCTTAAAACACATTGATGGGTTATGTAACATTTCCTATCATTCATTCTGAAACTTAAATGCAGAAAAGTCCTTTCTGCACTCAACAAGGCCTTTCTGTCTTCCGCCTTCCGCATTCCTCAATGCGGCTTGCGGCAAGCGGAACTCTTAAATTCGCCACTTCCATTTCTCACCTTTCTGCTTCCTACCTTCTGCTTTCTGCGACAGACTTCGGGTAGCATGAACCCAAAATACAACATAGTCCTTTGTTCACTTTCCACTTTCTGCTTTCCGCAGCGGACTCTGGGTAGCGAAAAACCTGAAATATCTTATCTTTACATTTGGATCTCTAATTTCTGCCTTCCGCATTCAACGGGCAGGCTCCGTGCTATGAAAATACCAAAATACTTTCCTTTATATTTTGGCTTCCCGCTTTCCGCCTTCCACCTTCCGCGATGGATTTTGGGGTGCGAAAAACCAACATTTTGCCTTAATATTTTTCTATTCTTTTTCCTCTCTTCGCCTCATGCCTTCCGCCTTCTGCAGGCGGATTCCAGGGTGCAGAAATTCTTAAGTCAGATGCATTTTGACTCAGTAACTAGGCTCTAGCCTTCATGAACTTAAGCAAAATGCATTGGAAACCAAAAAGCATATGCATATATAAAATGCAGGAAAATACAACTTAAGTAATCTCAACTTGAATCTCTAGCAAGAATTTAACACATTCATAATAATTCTTAAACAATACATTGCAGAATTAAAAACCAGAGAATACTTATATTGAATACGAAGCTGTCCCGCAACTAGCTATGTCGCTGCAACGTTCCACCGAACCATAGGCAAGTTGTGTTCATCAATCTCTCAACACAACTTCCACCCTCGAGCTAGGCATGATTTCCACAAGGAAATAGGGAACAACAGGCTCACACGTAGCCAAAACACATCAAAACACAACCAATCCAACCTACAGTTGGGTTTATCAGGATGTCCAATGAAGCCAATACACAATTGGGTTTATCAGGATGCTAAGGCAGTGACTCACACATAGCTAATATTCACATTAAGGTCCATGCAAGCCAACTAACAATTGGGTTTATCAGGATGTCCAACCAAGACAACTAACTGTTGGGTTTATTAGGTTGTTCTAGCAGTGGAAAGGAAGAATTGCTAAGCTAGTGAGCTCATTCACAGAGCTAGGGACTCCTCCACAATATCTATCTGGCCTGACATCCACAATACCTACACATCCAACACAAGTAAGTATCCCCTTCTCTGCTACATAGTCCCTCAGGCCATACCTTCCCTTACAGTTCTCTTCAGGGTGAGCATAGAATATTAACCAACCACTCTTATCTTTTTGTGAGGTTCCTCTCTCCACTAGGTTTATCAAGCCAATTATGGTCCTCTTCCACTCCCATCAGTTTAGACCAAAACCAGGATACACAAAACAACAAAACACAGTTACAGGGCATGAAGCAAAACGTTCTGGGAACAAAAAACGAATAGGGGAGATGAGGAAACAACTAGGAAAGCATGAAATGGAACCCCTAGCTAGCTCTCGCTGCGTGAGGAGGAAGAACCAAATGTTCGAGTGTGGAAATGAATGAATCTTGTCCCCTGAATCGTTCTGCGTGAATGAGGGATATGGAAACGAGCACACATTTTCTGGGTTTACTTGCCTCATAATCAAGAATACGATTTCTCATATTGCAGGTTGGCTCAGTCACGAAAACGACTACCATGCCTCTCCCTTCCTAAGGCATTAACTGCCTCAACCAACCTCTGGGAGAATTTATTGATTGAGTGCAGAAGTCAAACTGGGTAGATGAGAGATTATGGGTTCTCTCATTGACACTTGGATTAACCATATTGGCTCAAGGGTTTGGGTAACTCCCTTCCCTTTTCCTTGTGAAATCATGCCCCCATCTCTTTCATTGTAGTGCATAGCTAGTTGTTGGTATTTTATTAAATTACATATTTACATGACGTCTCAAAATATACTATTCCTGACTGGCACGAGAACCATAGGAATCGATTGTAATAGCCTATACATAAAACGCCAAATCGATGGCAGGGCCTTGGCCTTGAGCTCCTTGCCACAATTTAAATACAATATATACATCATGTACAATTTTAATACCATGGGGTCAAAATTGAGGTATTACAATCCCCTCTCCCTTAAATTAGCATTGTCCATAGTGCTCTGCAAAATTGAACAAAAATGGATGTGCCACTCTCATGGCATCCTCCAGTTCCCACGTAGCCTCATTAGGACCATAGTGCTTCCACTACACCTTTACATGTCCAACGGATCGGTTTTGGAGCACTATGACCTTCTTGTCAAGGATGCATGTTGATTTATTTGTAACTTCAGAATGTATTCACTTGTATATCTTATGTATTGTACCCCGATGTTTATTCCGGAAGTATCTATAATGTAATTGAGTCATGTCATGCCCCGATGTTTCGATCGGGAGATTCAATAATGTAAACAAGTCATGTAAAGTCATTGAGGTTAACCCTCCATTTTAAGTCGGGGCAATAGTCCCCACAATTGTGTCAAGGTTAACCCTCCTTGTTGATCGGAGGGAAAAGTCCCCACAATTGTGGGGCACTAGGGTTATTAGCCTCTCCTAGAGATGTCGGCCCTAGTAAGTAATTGCTAAGTGGGGCCGACATGTTGGAGTGGACATTAAGTGAACGAAAGCATATAAATAGAGAGAGAGACTCTCTATTTATCATACACACACTCACTCACTGGGGCGCATGAGTGAGAGAGGAGAAGCTCTCTCAAGTGAGAGAGAGAGAACAAGCTGTTGGAGATCATCTTTATGTTTTTGGGTTTTACTGCTGTCGTTGGTGCTCATTCTATCTCCGAGGGAGTTGCGGGGTTTTCTCCTTTATGGTTTCCCTGAGGACCTTATTCTCTTAGATAAGATCCTAAGATCATATTGCTTAAATGATAAAAATCTAACAATGCATAATGGCTCGATTTGGAACTCTCCCTCGGGTTTCACGTGGATCACATCCCAATTAATCACATGGTTAGGATCATGTACATATTTATTAAGCAAAGAAACATGAAAAACATTATGAGCTCTAGTGCTAGAAGGCAACGTAGGTCTATATGCAACTGGACCTATTCTTTCAAGCACTTCAAATGGCCGACAATATCTAGGTGACATCTTGGCACAACTCCCAAGCTTCAAGGAACTCTTCCTTGGTCTCACTCTAAGATAAACATGATCCCCAACATTAGACTCATGTGCACTCTATGCTTATCTTCATAGCTCTTCTGTCTATCTTGGGTTGCTTTCAGGTTCTGCCTGATCTTTGCAACCTCTTGTTCCATTTCTTTAAGGAATTATGGACCAAGCACAATTCTATTCACTGGGTTATCCCAAGTTATTGGTGTCCTACACCTTCTTCCATACAAAGCTTCATATGGACTCATTCCCAATGATGCTTGCTCCCCGTTATTATATGCAAACTCTACCAAGTGTAAATAATCCTCCCACTTGGATGGTTTTTCCATTACATACATGCGAAGCATGTCTTCAAGCACATGATTCACTCTCTTGGTTTGTCCATCGGTTTGAGGATGGTAGGGGATGCTAAAGTTTAGCTATGTACCCAAATCTGTGAACAAATTCTTCTAAAAATTGGAAGTAGACTTGGTATCCCTATCAGAAATTATTGCCTTGGGAAATCCTTGCAATATGAAGATCTCATTCATGAATATATTTGCAATGGATTATGCTTTATATGTGGACTTAACGGGTACAAAATGTGTTGCCTTTGTTAACTTGTCCACTACAACCATGATGGAATCATGTTGTCTCATAGTCATTGGAAATCCTGTAATAAATTCCATGGAAATGAATTTCCATTTCCATTCTGGAATTGGAAAAGGTTGCAACAAACCTGCTGGGTGTTGATGCTCAACCTTAACATGCTGACATTTCATGCACCTAGAAATATACTTAGCAATATCCTTTTTTATTCCTAGCAAAAAATACTGCTTTCTGGCTGTAGCAATTGTTCCCTGATATCTTGGGTGACCAAAATATGGATCTTGATGGATTTCATTTGGAATATAAATTTTGTTCTTATAAGTAAGAAGTTCATCTTATTCCAATTTATATCCCTCGTACTTATTTCAATGCTTTGCTGCTGAAACTTGTCCTTTATCTGCAAGTACACTTCATCCTCATCAATATGATTAATAATCAGTTGTCTCAAATATGGTTGGTGTTGCTGCCTTTCACACACCTGGGTTACGTGGCAGAAATCTTCAAGCCACTCGGTGTGTCCTTGGGGGCAAGTCTCAAGTCAAGGCTGTCACCTTGTTCTTGACTCCTCTGTTTAGGCTCAACTCCTAACAAAGCCAAGGGGGGTAGACCCTATTAAGTTACTAAGGCAAAATTATTTGGTATGATAAGGGTATTAAAGAGTAAGTTTTTAAGGAGTTTCGATTTAACAATTGTAAACAACAAATAACATGATGAGATAATCACAAGTAAGCATGAAAATGACATCCAATCACATATAAATTGAAAGAAATAAACAGTTGACCAGTGCCTTGAAAATGGAGTAAAAAAACAATTAAAAGTGCTTGCAAGTGCTGGAATGAATGTTGTGCAATTGTATCTTGGTTAATTTTAAATTAATGTAAGAAGATGAGTAATTTAACTTAGGCTAGGGGACTCCAGATATACCCAGGGGGTACTTGAAGTATGTCCAAAACTAAACTGTCATGGCTACCCGCAAGGAATATGTGGGTTGAATGGAGTCTCTGAGACTGTTTTTCATAATGCACCGAAGGTGTAATAGAGATCGGCGCCTCAAGGTGACTTTTCATGAGTTCTCGCTTCCTTTGGGTATTTTGCCACCGTAATGGTTTGATCGAGGCGTTGGATTTTCGCCTGATGGTTTGTCAATTTGGGGAGATTGAATCCTAATTATTCTAGTCACTCAAGTGCTTTTGATGCAGCTTGACTGATTGGATGAACCGCAGCCAAGTGCATAGCATAGACACTGAAGTCTTTGTTATTTTTAGTAAATTTTAAAACAGGTGTTCTTGTTAAAAAGAAAACCCTCCAGGAACCTCTTTCGATCCAAGTGGACCTCAATCGGGGAATCAAGGAGGGGTTGATTTTATTATGACTAACAAAACAATTAACGAAAATGGAATCAAAGATACAAAACACTGGTTTTCTAATTAGTCCCACCACGCATCTCTTTCCCCTTGTGGGTCAATCGGGAAGTCGTGGGGTAAGTAGTATGATTACTTTTGAAATTAAAATATGGAATAATGCAAGATTATATCAAATTATACAATCCTACATGCCATTAATAAACTAGAGCAGAAAAAAGGGAAGAATGCAAAAAAGTGAAACGGATGTGGATCCCCCGTGGAGGGATGGGGAGCGGGCTCGAAAGAGCTTACTCAAAAAAAAGATTTCCTTTTATTATTATTGGTTACAATATCAGCAAACTGAAATATCAGAAACCTCTTGATCCTTATACGGGATGAAACCAAGATCTTACAACTTTCCAAAATTTTTAAGATTCCAGTCAAAGGGGAGACCCATGGGGAGATTTGAACGCTCCCGAGGCCACTTTTGAACAGTAGCTTCTTTTCTTTTCTATTACACCTGCTAAAAACCAGAAAGCATGTTAGAATAAAATATTCCCAAAAGCACTTTAAGAGTACCTTTGGGTCAGCCTGCCTTAACTGGAAAGAAAAAAAACAAAAACAAAAAAAACAAAAAAACTAAGTTAAAACTAGCTAAACAGGTGAAAAAGGAACCAAGGAAAGAAAGCTTTCCTTACGATCTTGGCTTGTTGTTTGGGCAGACAATGAAATATGCACTAATTGCTGGATTTTATGTTTTTAAAACAGAAAAGGAAATCTAGAGCATGCAACCTACGGATTTTCTTTAACTTGCCATGCAAAACGGGCGATTTCCTTATGCTAGATCTAGAATGCTTAATGATGCTTTTCATAAATGAGATCTAGACGATGAGATTTGCAATAGTAGATCTATGTAATTTTTACTTTAAAATGGCAAATCTAAATTATAACAAAGATTTTGAACACAGTAACCAGGTGAGAAAATTAATTTTTTGAAGGAGAAAGAGAGAGAAAGAGTGTTGGAAGCCTGGTAATGTTGGGCTTTGGAGTCTGCTTTGGTGGAACACCGAGCAATTATGTCATTCAAAAGATCTTGAAGATGAGGAAGATGCAAACCAGCTCAACCTCTTCTACAAGCAAGATCACCTGCAACTTAGAAATCCTTGCACAAATAGATGGTTAAAACATAGGTGCTGCTGGAAAAGATAATTGGAAGCATGCAATTAAACTTAAAATACATGCAACTCCAATAGATTTGAAACAAGCAAATAGTCAGAGCATAAATCAAACTAGAATAAACTCTTACCCTAACAGGAGGGAGCTCTCTCCTTCAAGGCTAACAATTAACCAGCAAAAGCAATGATAAATAACACAAATTATACCTCATAAGCATTTGACAATCACCATCCACACATGAAGAGCATTACACCATAGATCTTGCCTGCAAAGCTTCTTTATTCCAGAATAATAAACAATAACACAGTACAAGAGAAACAACACCTCAATCCCAGTTCTAACTAGCTTGGAAGAGGTGATCTGAGCTTTATTTATACAAAAAATAGGAGATCCAGCCCAGGGGGGCGCAAATCCCAAGGAGACAGACCACTGCAGCTGAAGGAGAGTCCTTCAATGCTTGATCTAAAGCTAAACAGAGCTTCCACTGAGCCTACTTGTCAATCAGGGGGCTGATTGAGCTGACACATCAACCCATAGACTGAAACATCAATCCAGAAAGCTTCTAGGAGAGCCCACACGTGTGGAGAAGAGAGAGAGGGTGCAATTCCCCATAAAGGAGGCTGAAGTTCAACTCTAGATATGTCCAGATCACCTCCTTTAGTCAAGGATTTGTCAGATCCATTCAATCTGGTGCAGGTCTGACTGATTTCAATCAAATTGGTTGAGAATCCACTGATCTAGGATTTTGGATTTGCTCCATTATTCATCAATTTATTAATTAAAATAATCAATAATTGATTTTTTAGGGTTTTCTGACCTAAGTGATGGAACATCACTCGAAACCTTAAAAAGGTGGGTCCATGAGCTTACATGGCGATCTTAGCTTGAAAATGAGCACCTACATGACTGAAACTGATTATTTGGCCCACTTTTATTACAAAACCAATTTTTCCAATTAAACTATTAAAAAATAGCCTAAGTTTTGGAAAAATTAAATTTTAATAAAAAACACTGAAAAAAATTTAAAAAATTTAAAAAAAAATGAAAAACCTAGGGGGACTTAGACATGTTCATATGACTCGACCATGATGCCTAGCATGTTTATACATTGACACATAGACTCCAATAACCTCAATAGGCCTAAATGCCAAGCCAACCACCCCAACTTTGGAGGTATGGAGTGAAAAACTTAGAAATTATCAGTTGTTTATTCAACAACCAATAATAACCAAGGGAAAAAACACCCTGGGCTGATCGGATTGACAAATAAAGTCTAAGAGACCGAGTCTTTTATAGACATTATCATGCTAGAACATTTATTACAATTCCCCCATGGGCTATGAACATGTGATATAGTACAACAAGCACTTTCGAAGGTCTTCTGAAGTCCGAACAAAGAATCTTTGTTCGGTTCATCACGCTCACTGTGATAAAAAACCACTAAGTACAACTTAGGTGGTAACATTCTGGCTCCGTCTAGGGACACATTCTCTGACTAATATTCTAATTTAAAGAAGGGGATGTGAGAACTCTGGAATCTCTGGGTCCTGCATAGCAATTAAAGTTGTTCAGTAACATGTATATATATAAAATCAACTATAAAAGCAAACTAATGTACATAATTAGTCTATGATGTACAAAAAGGAAATATTTTACAAAACTAATATACAAAAGAAAAATTTTCAAGGTTAGTAACATGGTACAAAACACCTATAATACAACAATATGATACATACAATTTAAAAATACATGCAGGGCAAGGTTTAGAAATTGGCCCTGAAACCACCAATGCCAATAAAGGCATCAAACTGTCTTGGCGAAGAACATTTTGAGGAGAAATCCATTCACTGGTAGGCTTAATCTTTCTCCTTCAATGTCATTTAGATAGAAAGAATTTGTTCCTACTACTTCATCAATGATATACGGCTCCAGCCATAAGCTATCGAAATTTCTGTGTTTCCCAGGTTTCTCCCGTTGTTTGTCCCAACGCAAGACTATGTCAGCTACTTGAAAGGATCCAAGCCAGGTAGATCTATCAAAGGTTCTCTTGAATTTGTCTGAATTTCTGATACTTTGGTCAAGGGAATTTCTTCTACTCTCATCTAACTCGATCACCTGGTTTATTATGTTCTAAATGGCCTCCTGATCTGAGCTGAAGGTGTGGAGAAGCTGATACACTGGAAGCTTTAAATGGACCGGTAAGGTGACATCTAGGCCATTGACAAGTTCAAAAGGGCTCCTCCCAGGTGAACTTTTCTTTGTGATTCTATTGGCCCATAATGCAAATTTGATCTTTCTATCCCAAGCCTTTTTATTGTCACCCACAATTTTCTTGATTATGGTCATTAAGTTTTTGTTACTTGACTCAACTAGACCATTTCCTTGGGGATAATAGTTGGATGAATGGGATAGGAAAATGTCGTACTTGAAACAAAAGGATGACATCTCGGAGGAAACAAATCACGGGCCATTATCTGTGATGATTATGGCTGGCACACCGAATCTTGTGATAATCTTCTCTTCTAAGAAATCAATGACTATAGTATTGGTTTCCTTCTTGGTGGGTATCGCCTCTACCCGCTTGGTGAAATAATCAGTGGCGGTAAGGATCCAATAATAGCCATTGCTCGAGTTATCCTTGAACTTACTGATGAAATGAAGCCCCCATTGCTGGAAAGGGGCTTGGACTACTATTGGATTTAAAAGCAAGGCCTTCATTTGTTGCTTTCCGGTGAATAATTGACACTGGGGGAAAACTCTGACAGACTTGTGCACATCTGAAAACATGTTCAACCAATAGTAGCCTTGTCTAAGGATTTTATGGGTGGTTGTTCTTGCTGCAAAATGTCCACCACAAAATCTTGAATGGAACTCAACCATGAGTTTTTTGGACTCAGGTTCATCGACAAATCTAAGTATTAAACCATCGGGGTTTCTCCAACCGAAACCATCTTTTGTTAAACAATACCTAGTTGCTTTTAACCTTAATGCTCTTCTTTTATGTCCAAGTAAGTGATTAGGGCATGTAAGGTTGCGGAGGAAAAAGATGATGTCGATATACCAAGGGTGCTACTCTAATATCTGAAGCTCGTTTGATACACTTTGTTCTGGCAGATTATTCCTAAGGCCTTTTCATTTCCTTGGGTCAACATCTTTGAAAGACCCTGCCCCTTGATTAACTTAGTATATTTTATCTCCAAATCATATTCTTGAATCTTTGAAACCCGCTTACCCCTGATTCCTAGTCAATCTTGTTGAGACATGATATCCTTGACAGCTGCATGGGGTACATACCCGATGATTTTGGAGTAACCTACATAAGTTCTAAAATGTTTAAGGGACTTGACAAGGGAATAAGCCTGTTTCTCCATGGTGGTATACTTCAACTCTGAATGTTTCAAGGCCCTACTCATAAAGGCTATAGGTTTCTCTTGTCCCTCCTTATTCTTTTGAAGCAAAACACCGTCAATGGTGTTTTCTAAGGCAAAGGAAAATATCTAGAATTCCTTGGAATAATATGGACTGATCAAGACCGGGGACATGGATGGCATCTTTGATAGACTTAAAAGCATATTTCCCTTCATCCGTCCACTCAAACTTATCATCTTTCTTTAATAACTTTTGTAGAGGTTTCATTAATTATGCTAAATTTGGGATGAATCTCCTTATGAAGTTGATCTGACCATTGAAAGATTGGAGAGCTTTTAGATTCTGAGGCAAGGGGACTTTCTTAATGGCTTCAACTCTCTCCTGATCAACCTTGACACCATCCTTAGAAATGATGTGCCCCAACAACTTGCCTTCATCAATCCCAAATATTGACTTGGCGGGGTTCAAGGAGATGCCATATTTTCAACATCTTATGAAAACCTGCCTAAGATGACTTGTGTGGTCAGATCTTTCTTTTGAAAAAATAGTTAAGTCATCTTGATATATTTCGATTATTTTTCCTATAAGTTCTTTGAAGGAAAAATCCATGGCTCTTTGGAAGGTGGCACCAACATTCAATAAGACAAAAGGAATTCTTAAAAATTTATAGGTGCCCCAAGGTGTGGTGAATGTAGTCTTATGTTGATCCTCCTTATTTACCAACACCTGGTTATAACCGGAAAAGCCATCCAACATGGACATCATTCCTGATCATGTTACTCTTTGAAGAAATGTTTCCATGTCAGGTAATGGGTAATTATCTTTAAGGCGTGATGTATTTAGATTTCTGAAATCTATACATATTCTAATTGACCCATTCTTCTTTTTGACAAGAACTAAGTTGGAGGACCAAGATGAATATCTTGTAGGTGCTATGATCCCTGCTACTAACATGTTCTGAAGTTCCTTCTACACAATAGGGGCCAACTTAGGATTTATTTGCCTAAGTTTTTGTCGGAAAGGCTTGACCTCCTTAGCCTCTTCTGTGAGGGGAACAGTGTGTTGAAACACATATTCCCAATAGGATTTAAGTTCATCATAACTAAAGGCCAACACATCTCTATATTCTTTGATTAAGTTGATCAAGTTGTTCCTTTCCTTTTCCAAAGTACCTTTTCCAATTTTTATTAACTTGGGGTCCTTATCAGTTCCTATGTTTATTTCCATATAATTCACAATTTTTATTTCTTCTTTTTGTTTTTTATGATGATCTTGTCGATCGAAAATATTTTCGAAAGCTATAAGGCTACCCGGGATGTGATTCCTTTCATTATCCTCGCATTCCTGATACTCTTTACCCTCTTGCTGATAACTAATCTTGCAACCTTCAAACTCTTGGAGATTGTGGATGAATCTCAAAATTTGCTCATCATCATTAAACACCTGCCAGTGATCTACATTATTTGGAATTGAAGGTCTGAAATTAATTTCCATCCTTCCATTCCCACTAATCATTTCATTTGATGGCTGGAGGGTGGATGCTGCTACTGCCAATTTATCTGTCAACCCATTCATTTCCCTATGGATCTTTTGAATGTTAAGTGCATCAAACCATTCCATAGTGTCCCATGTGGAATTTCTATACTTCCTTAGTCTGTCATTTTTGCATTGATATTGATTCTTAATCTGGAGGACAACTAAGTTTGAATCACCTTTTATGTTCAACATCTTTATCCCCATGTCTTTAGCGGTTTCTAACCCTAGAAGCAATGCCTCATACTCGGCTACATTGTTTGATGCTTCAAACTCTAACCTGAAAGCAAAGTTGTATACTTTATTTGAAGGAGAGATGATCACGATGCCCGCACCTTTTCCGGCTTTGGAATAAGCCTCGTCAAAGTACATTTGCCAAACTTCATCTATATTTTCATTTTTAATGTTTTCCTTAATAGGGGCTATGAAATTTGACAAAATAGCATAGTTTCCAAGGTTATCAGTAAAATGAACAAATTCATTTTCGGGCTCCTTAGGGTTTTCTACATGTCATTTGCTTAGCTTCTCTCTGTGGAGAATCACCCTAGTGTTTTCTGATGCAAGTATAGTAACATATGTCCAATCCATTTGAATGTACCCACCAAGAGCTGCGGCCCATTTTCTGGATAGCAACATACCGCAATTATCTGGAACATCTATCACTACCACATCCATCGACATGTCGATGTCAGGATACTTGGCCAACTTAACTTGTAAATTTAAGATTATCCCTACCACTTCAACTTCTCTTGCATCCATAGCACAAACATTGTGGTAGGGTCAGGTGACCCTTAGATTTAGTTGTTCCATTACTTTTCTTGTCATGACATTTGATGAAGCACCTGAATCTAACATGCAATTATGAAGGAGAAGGTTATCAACTAAGAGGGAGACATAAAAAGGCGGGTGGTATTCTCTTCTTGGATCAACACTGTTGAGGACTATAGGAATATCTATAGGTTCAATATGTTCAATAAAGGGTAGGTTTGGCTTACCATGTACACATGATCAGACTCTCTTGATGTTGTTTCCTGATTACTGACCTCAGGCATTCCATGTTCTATAACTTGGTTTGCAATATAGCAAGTGCTTTCTTGGTGGAATTGATCACAAGGTATACACCATGGAATGATTTCTTCTACAATGTTAGCTGAGTCTAACTGGTTTGGAATCCTAGGTTCTTGCTGAGGAGCTTTATTTTGATACATCTGATTCTGTTTAGGTTGAAATTTTGTAGGTCCATTATTTCTTTCCATTATGATTATTCTATTCTGCATATGATTCAGTTGTGCAGAATGATTTGCCATAAGTTGGTTTTGACTAGTGACCAAGTCTTTTATCATGTTGGTTACCTTTTCCATGGGATCTTTAGAGGTTCCCTTTTCTTCGAATTCAACGGCTTTTCCCTTCTCTTTGTTGTATGAAGTGTTTCCCCTAGTGTAACCTGGAATGTTGGATTTTCCTGAAGACTGCATATTCTTTTCGATTTTCTTGGCCAATTCCTGAGCAATTTTTAGGTTGGCCGGCTCTTTGTCTCTTAACTGGTACCTCAAATCACCAGTGAAAGCTTTGATGTAAGATATGAGGATGGAGGCATCATTTGGCTTGATTTATTTAGGGAGGTCCGCAACCACACGCCTGAAATTAGTGTTAAATTCATCCATGGTTTCATTCTCCATCTTCTTTATGTTATGAAGGGCAGTAAGCAGATGTCTTGGTTCTTTCTTTTCTCCCCATTTCTTCTTAAAACCCTCTAGGAATTCACTAAGAGTTTTATATGAATCATCACCTAGGTCGAAGTACCATTCTGCAGCATCATCCTCTAAGGATAAAGCAAAGAGCTTCATTTTGACATCTTCATGGTTATGGGCAGCATCATTGCAATAAATGACCAGGTGCTTTTCAAACTTTCGATTGTGAGACTTGGTAGTGATGGCATTATTTCCCTGGAATATGGGGAGCTTCTTGATAGCATTATTTGGAATGTCATGGGGAGTACCTTCTATTTGAGAAAAGTCTAGGGGTTTGTAGAATTCCGTCATTTCTTGAGATTGAAAGGTAGGACTCTCTACAAATATGTGATGGATATCTGAGAGGGATTGGTCTCCTAAATTTTCAAGGTTTCTACGGGAAGTCTGCCTATTCAATCTTTCCCTAATAAACCTTTTGGGATTAGGGAGAGGATTGAATAATTGTCGGCGTTTTCTTCGGGTAGAAATTCTTGAAGGGATGTTAGATAGTGGAGTCGCCAGATGGATCGAGTTTTAATTTTTATTTTTTTTAAAGATTAGCTCAATAATTTTTTTTATATCTTTTTAGTTGTTTAGAAAAAAGTTAAGCTAAGTCGTACTTGGGAATAAAAAGATCTATCCCTGGTAACGGTGCCAAAAAGTGTTTCCTGCCTTTCACACACCTGGGTTGCATTGCATAAATCTTCAAGCCACTCGGTGTGTTCTTGGGGGCAAGTCTCAAGTCAAGGTTGTCACCTTGTTCTTGACTCCTCCGTTTAAGCTCAACTCCTAACAAAGCCAAGGGGGTTAGACCCTATTAAGTTACTAAGGCAAAATTATTTAGTATGATGATGGTATTAAAGAGTAAGTTTTTAAGGAGTTTCGATTTAACAATTGTAAACAACAAATAACATGATGAGATAACCACAAGTAAGCACGAAAATGACACCCAATCACATATAAATTGAAAGAAATATACAGTTGACCAGTGCCTTGAAAATGGAGTCAAAAAACAATTAAGAGTGCTTGCAAATGATCGAATGAATGTTGTGCAGTTGTATCTTGGTTAATTTTAAATTAATGTAAGAATATGAGTAATTTAACTTAGGAGAGGGGACTCCAGATATACCCAAGGGGTAGTTGAAGTATGTCCAAAACTAAACCGTCACGGCTACCCGCAAGGAATATGTGGGCTGAATGGAGTCTCTGAGACTATTGTTCATAATGCACCCGAAGGTGTAACCGAGATTGGCGCCCGAGGTCACTTTTCAAGAGTTCTCGCTTCCTTTGGGTATTTTGCCACCGTAATGGTTTGATCGAGGCGTTGGATTTTCGCCTGATGGTTTGTCAATTTGGGGAGAGTGAATCCTAATTATTCTAGTCACTCAAGTGCTTTTGATGGATCTTGACTGATCGGATGAACCACAGGCAATAACATAGCATACACACTGGAGTCTTTGTTAGTTCTAGTAAATTTTAAAACATGTGTTCTTGTTAAAAAGAAAACCCTCCAGGAACCTCTTTCAATCCAAGTGGACCTCAACCGGGGAATCAAGGAGGGGTTGATTTTATTATTACTAACGAAACAATTAATGAAAATGGAATCAAAGATACACAACACTGGTTTTCTAATTAGTCCTACCACACATCTTTTTCCCCTTGTGGGTCAATCGGGAAGTCGTGGGGTAAGTAGTATGATTACTTTTGAAATTAAAATATGGAATAATGCAAGATTATATCAAAGTATACAATTCTACATGTCATTACTAAATTAGATTAGAAAAAAGGAAAGAATGCAAAAAAGTGAAACGGACGCGGATCCCCCCTGGGGGGATGGGGAGCGGGCTCGAAAGAGCCTACTCAAAAAAAAGATTTCCTTTTATTATTATTAGTTACAATATCAGTAAATTGAAATATCAGAAACCTCTTGGTCCTTATATGGGATGAAACCAAGATCTTACAACTTTCCAAAATTTTTAAGATTTCAGTCAAAGGGGAGATCCTTGGGGGGATTTGAACGCTCTGGAGGCCACTTTTGAACATTAGCTTCTTTTCTTTTCTGTTACACCTGCTAAAAACAAGCAAGCATGTTAGAATAAAATATGCCCAAAATCACTTTAAGAGTACCTTTGGGTCATCCTACCTTAACTCAAAAAAACTAAGTTAAAACTAGCTAAACAGGTGAAAAAGGAACCAAGGAAAGAAAGCTTTCCTTGGAATCTTGGCTTGCTATTTGTGCAGCCAATGAAATATGCATTGATTGCTAGATTTAATCTTTTTAAAACAGAAAAGGAAATTTAGAGCATGCAACCTACGGATTTTCTTTAATTTGCCATGCAAAACGGGCGATTTCCTTATGCTAAATGCAAATCCCAAGGAGACAGACCACTGCAGCTGAAGGAGAGTCCATCAATGCCTAATCTGAAGCTGAACTGAGCTTCCACTAAGCCTACTTGTCAATCGGGGGGTTGATTGAGCTGACACATCAACCCACAGACTGATACATCAATCCACAAAGCTTCCAAGAGAGCCCACACATGTGGAGGAGAGAGAGACGACACAATTCCCCATAAAGGAGGCTGAAGTTCAACTCTCTATCTGTCCAGATCACCTCCTTCAGTCAAGAATTTGTCAAATCCAGTCAATCTGGTGCAGATCTGACTGATTTCAATCAAATCGGTTGAGAATCCACTGATCTAGGATTTTGGATTTGCTCCATTATTCATCAATTTATTAATTAAAATAATCAATTATTGATTTTTTGGGGTTTTCTGACCTGAGGGATGGAAAATCACTCGAAACCTGAAAAAAGTGGGTCCATGGGTTTACATGGTGCTCTTAGCTTGAAAATGAGCACCTACATGACTGAAATTGATTATTTGGCCCACTTTTATTACAAAATCAATTTTTCCAATTAAACTATTAAAAAATGGGCTAAGTTTTGGAAAATTTAAATTTTAATAAAAAACATTGACAAAATTTAAAAAATTTAAAAAAATTGAAAAACCTAGGGGGACTTAGACATGTTCATATAACTCGACCATGATGCTTAGCATGTTTCTACATTGACACATAAACTTTAATAACCTCAATAGGCCTAAATGCTAAGCCAACCACCCCAACTTTGGAGGTATGGAGTGAAAAACTCAGAAATTATCAGTCGTTTATTCAACAACCAATAATAACCAAGGGAAAAAACACCCACTACTAGATTTTGATCCAAAATCCGACGGTTTTTTCCGACGGCGCGTGGATTTTTTATTTTAACTGTGCCAAAAATCAGAAAGATTAAATTTTTTTTTGAAATAATGGGCATAAGCGTCGCTTAAGCGACGGCGCTAAAATCGCTATCCTCCTAAGTGTCGCTTAAGCGACGGTTTTCCTCCAAGTGTCGCTTAAGCGACGGTTTTCCTCCTAAGTGTCGCTTAAGCGATGGTTTTCCTCTCCATGTTTCCTTTTAAAAGATTATAGGTTTAAACGTAGAGGGGTGTATGGCATGTTCATATTGATACCACGTTCTTTGAATAAGAGTCTGGCTCTTTCTACCAATATGGGCACATTCATAACTTTGTATTCAAATAGACCTTTGTATTCAAAAGATTCATAATCATAATTTTTGTAATATCAAAAATTATATTACGTAGATATGTATTTGCATTACAAAAAGTCCTCTTAGGAAAAGATCTATTATTCCTTAACAACCAATAAATTATTACTTAAAAATTATAAATAAAATTTGTAAAAATAAATCCTTCCTCAACAATATGTAACTATTCCATCCCCACCCGGAATTCCATGTCCCTTAAACCATACATA
>LPNX010642129.1:0-16750 GCA_001517045.1 Pseudotsuga menziesii | reverse complement strand
GCCTCTGAAGTGCTGGCTTATGCACTACAGAGTAGCAGTGAAGAGGTTAAAACATCCACTCTACAAGATCTCCAAGAACTTAACATCATTATTTGTCCATTACTGTAAAGGCATTGTTCTAGAAGATTTGCCTGGACTTGTTGATTTCACGGTGAAGTTGAACGTAAATGATAAACAGAGAGGAGCACTAAGCAAGCTACAACACTTTGTAGTAAATCGAATGAGTAGAGATATAATGTCTGGAGCAGTCTACATACATCCTTCACTTGAATGATGTTAGTTCTTGGCAATCCTAACATCATTCAAGTGAAGGGTATATGCGGACTGTTGCAATATCATGATTCGACCATGAGGTGCTTAGTTGATTGGAAATTGGGTTAGGTAATACTTTGCCATTAATGGACAATCATGAATCTTATGGTTTATGCTTTGGGTCTTGAAGCAATTACTAGGTATTTTGATGTCCTCTATTTTTTATTTGAACATTTTATGTCAATTTTCACTGTGTCTGATTTTTTTTGTCCCTCTTACAATTAACACGATAAGATGACCTTTGTGGTTTAGATAGTTGGTTAGCTTTAAAATCAACAAATATTACAGACTGATATAAATGTATTTAAAAAATTATTTTCATTCCTTAATGTACCAAGTAGCAGATCTATAAATGTCCGCTCTTCACCACCATGGATTATATATATATGATTGGTAGGTTACCACTGGGAAATATGCCTCTGAAGTGCCAGCTTATGCACTTCAGAGTAGCACAGAGGTTAAAACATCCACTCTATAGGATCTCCAAGAACTCAACATCATTATTTGTCCATTACTGTAAAGGAATTGTACTAGAAGTTTTGTGAGGACTTGTTGATTTCATAGAGAAGTTGAAAGAAACAGAGAGGAGACTAACCAAGCTACAACACTTTGACGCACGCACACATTGACATGCATGAAAAGTGTTGTAGCTTCGTTAGTGCTCCTCCTTGTTTCTCATTTAGGTTCAACTAAACAATAAAATCAGCAAGAACAGGCAAATCTTCTAGTACATCTCCTTTATACTAATGGAAAAATAATGGTGTTAGTTCTCTGGAGATACTGTAGAGTGGATGTAAATGTTGGCTCAAACTCATACACAGGTTTGCATTAGTGTCCAACCCTGGTCTATTATAGTCCAAGCATTAGCATATTCAATGGCTTTCCCTCATGTTGGTAATCCAAGCATTAGCATTTTCAATGGTTTTCTGAAAGCCATTTTTTCTGTTGTTCGTCACTTTTCATAGGGTTATTCATGCCCAGAACTGCCTTTTAACCCTCCAATTTGGCCCAGATTTAGAGGTACACCTGTTCGGTGATGGATAAGTGCAGAAGGGTGCCCAAGATGGTGAAATAGGGTTGTTTCATACCCTTTTTTACTGCCAAACAGGTTTGTTTGTGCCCAGAATTCATGTGGATGTTGTTATAAGGCATATGAATGAGATTTTAGGGTTGCTTTCACCCACAGATTTCTCATTTTCACAGCCATAATTGCAAAGACCGCCTCCCATTTCCATTGATGATCATCTTCTATTGCTGCAATGTGCCTAGATCTGAAAGTTGGCCTAATTATAGCTGATTTGAGATGCTTTACAGTTTGTTGTGACCTTCAGAATGCTCCCAAAGTGCTCAGATTTGTCCCTTTGATGCTCACACTTGATTCTAGAGTTGTTTATGCCCATAGGACTGCCCAACATTGCTCCTAGTGTGACATTGAAAATACCAAGTTTGTTCTTCATCATCAGCTTTAGAATCAACAAATATTATAGACTGATATAAGTGTATTTAAAACATTCTTTTCATTCCTGAACGTGCCAAGTAGTAGATCTGGAAATGCCCGCTCTTTGTCCATTACTATAAAGGAATTGTACTAGAAGATTTGCGAGGACTTGTTGATTTCACAGAGAAGTTGAACGAAACAGAGAGGAGACTAAGCAAGCTACAACTCTTTGACGCGCGCGCACATTGACGCGCACGAAAAGTGTTGTAGCTTGCTTAGTGCTCCTCTTTGTTTCTCATTTAGGTTCAACTAAACAGTAAAATCAACATGTACAGGCAAATCTTCTAGTACATCTCCTTTATACTAATGGAAAAATAATGATGTTAGTTCTCTGGAGGTCTTGTAGAGTGGATGTAAATGTTGGCTCAAACTCATACACGGGTTTGCACAGAGGTTAAAACATCCACTCTACAGAGTATCACAGAGGTTAAAACATCCACTCCACAGGATCTCCAAGAACTCAACATCATTATTTGTCCATTACTATAAAGTGCTCATATTTGTCCCTTTGATGCTCATACTTGATTCTAGAGTTGTTTATGCCCATAGGACTGCCCAACATTGCTCCTAGTGTGACATTGAAAATACCAAGTTTGTTCTGGAAGGCCTAAATAGGGCCAATTCACCTTGGTGTAATGGTTTATTGTTAGAGGAAGGCCTTCTCTCATTATTTGAGGAACATTCACCCTTGGAGACACATGCATAAGGGCAGTGTTCAACCCTACCAAAGGAGAAGGTGATCATTTGAAGCATGCTTACACTATTTTATACACCATTTCATGAGATATATTACATGCTTGGAGGTTACTCATTGAGCTGGTCCACTTGGAAGGTTGTTCACATGGTTCATGCCCTATTTTGTGAAGAACGATTTTGTATTCGGGGGCTGCTTTATAGATTGACTATTGTGCACATGGCTGGCATCTAGGGCCTACAAAGCAATTTGTGTTTTACTCCAAATAGTGTTATGATGTATAGGAATCCTACAAACCTAATTGACTCGACAATGAAGTAGGTTTAGAGTCTAGATGTTTATATTTCTAGGTTAAATTTTTTTTTTGAATTGAAGTGTCATGTGTGTGGCCTGTGCATTCCCACATTCACTTGGTCCATTTAGTACGGATTGGGACGAATTGACCATTTTGTTACCGATCCATTCAGTCATACCCTGATTTGCTTGGTTCAGTACCAAACTTGTCACTCCAATCGTTTCAAAGGCCGAGTTAGCTCGATTGGGGGTCAACTTGGTTGACTCATCCACCTCAGTAGAAAAACACTTGATTAAATTTGCAACTATTATTGTTGAAAAGGGGTTAGGCCAGTAAAAGGAAAAGGCAATGTTAGGAAAAGGAAATGCAAGCAATAAGTGAGAATGGAGAATTGTATGTAACTAAAAGAGGGGCATACATAAGATTTTTTAGGGCATACATAAAATTTTGTATACAATCCCATTAGTATCATAAATTATGGGAGAGATCAGAAAAACATCCCTACACAAATATTAACCGATAAGTATGGTTTTGGTGTTTCATTTGGAGAATAAAATCCTATAACAATAGTTGTTATTATGACTCTTAAAGGGTCCTAGATGAGATATGTGCACTTTTAGGCAGTTCAACTTTCAAGCAAAAGAAGCCATCAACAACAAGTATGTGCACCCTAGAAAACATGGAAAAGATCATAAAACATATTTGGTAAAATGGATAATCATCTACAACATCACAAAATCATTCATGGGAAAACTAAAAACCACTTAAAGGAGATATGTTCTTTGAAGGAGATAGTCCATTAAAGGAGAACCTCCAGGTTTTGTATAGACATATATTGGCATAAATTGTAGTGTTATATGTGATGCATATGCATAACATATCATCTCAAGATTGACAACGTTGAAAGGCTAAAGTACAATGGCCACAAGCATACATTTGAAGCTTATGAAGCCTACCCAATTCATGTTAGCAAAAGGCAATGCAATCAATAAGTTAGAATGGAGACTTGTATGTAACCAAAAGAGGGGCATACATTAGAATTTTTAGGGCTACCAAATGCCCACACCTATTAACCAAACTCATTCTTGAAAAGCTTTTTCTTTAACAAGTTATTGGCTTACAAGTCTTTCCAAGTTTTTTTTCTTATAAGTCTTTCCACGTTTTTTTGTTGGTATTTTGCTATGCTTATGCCAAAAAAAAATTTGGCCATGGTGCAGGTAGAACCAAACAGGTATTTATCAGTCCCGTCTTCCTCCAGCGAAGGGAGTTTGGGAAGGCTAGAGGAAAGTGAGACATCCAGTAGGTCTACATGGGCTAGCTCAACTAGATGTCAGAAGATCAGAAGAAAATTCAACAAACGCATGAATTTTTTTCTCCAAGGAGGAGGTCATGTTCCTATGATGATGAGACAGTGGGAGACATCGACGTGCCCTTAAGGTACCAACACCTAGTGAAACAATGGGTGCCTAGCGATATTCCTAAAGTAAACACTAATTTTTGTGTGAATGAGAGGATATATAGAATTGCATCGTCCTCATTGCATGGATTGGGCTTGTTTTGCATGGACGGCATAAAGGTTGGATACGGTAGATGTACAGAATTGATGGAGTATGTTGGACCCTGTTACAACTACAGTGATTGGATGTGCCTGGTCTAATATACACGAAGTATGCGTAGATATGGGTTGTCAGCAAACTATATACAACTGAAAGACAGAGCTCAAAATAAAGGAGCAACGATGTACATGGACGGAACGCCAAAAACAACCGGTAATATTGCGGGGTTTATAAACAGTACACAACCAGGGTCTACATTAAATCCAACCAACTACATATTCGAGTCGCGTGAAGGAAACCGTGTCTTTGTATGTGCAATTAAATCAATAGCTGTTGGCGAAGAACTGCTTATTGATTACAATTTGAATCGTGTAGATACAAACAATGTTAGTATGGTTGTGGTACAACAAACAATTTAACCACCCTTCTATTAATTATTTTAACATCTATAGGAATTTTTCTTAGCTTATAATTGAAATTATCTACTTTTCATGTTTCCTTATGTAACTTTTAGTATGTTTTTTATGCAGGGTTCTCTCAGGGGCACCTCCATCTCCGTAGATGTTTGTCGACCCGAGTCAAGGTAGCAGGTATACATTGATATTGCCAATGTAATATTAAATTTAGGATGGACATATAGATACGTTGTTATGTATTTTCATTAGTATATTAGGTTCGTTTATATAATATTATCGATTTTCCATGCAGAGTGTTGATCAGGAAAGCCAACCGGCTATTGATCAGCCGACTACAGCATCACGGCAACAGCCAAACATGAATGTAATTCTCCATTTCAAATACTTTAAAATCGTAAACATGTCTATCATGACGCATTATGTTTATTTTGTTATCTATTCTTTCATTTTTATGGTTATGTTCATGATGGTAATGTTGTCTACCTTTTTTGCAGATTGACTGGGGAAACTCCCCAGCTGTTGATCAGATGACTTGAGACTCGAGGAAACCATTTAACCTAAATGTAATTCCACATTTTAAATACTTCAAAAATGTACACATATAAAACATGTAGCATAGTGTTTATTTTTGTTTTTGTTCTGTATTTGTTAGCTTATACATATTGCATTCATTGTGATAATGTTCTCTACTTTTTTTGCAGGTGGCTGATCGAGGTAAATCCCCATCTGTTGATCAGACCACGCCCTCGGCTAGGCGTCAGGTAATCCTAGATGTAATCCCTAATATAATTATTTGTGCACACTATATTTTCAAAGACTACGCAACTTTTTATATATTTCAATTGTAGACAGGGGATTCCGTTTATCAAACGACGTCTCAAAACTCGTTACAGAATGAGGTCTCTCGATTGATGAGAGATAGTGAAATTAGAGAGTCTGCAGACCCGTTGAGGGTGCTACAAAGGACAAGGGAAAAACAAAATGAGGAACTCATTCGTCTGACATTGGCAGTTCCACTAACAGAAGGGCTCGAACAAAGGATTCAATTATTGTAACAGCAACGTAAAGAAGTGGACGTAAGTTATCGGATAAAAATGTAAACTCATTTATAAAAACTTTATAATATTTGAATTTATATGATGTTGAACTTATAATACAATGGGTTTAATTTACAGCGCGCTATGGAGATTATCAATGGTGGTCAAGGAAATGTTGGTCCCAGTGACCAAACCACTCCACATACACCACATACTGCTCCCATATTGTCCACTAAACAATCGGCAACGCGCTCTGCGACACCACTGAGGGAAACGAAGGGTGCAGTCGATGTTGCCCCACCCACAACAAATGCTGCAGAAGAAGGGGTTGATGCAGGGCTAGATAGAGATGTGGAATCATTTCCTAGATCTTCTCGTGTGACTAGCACTAGTTCAATAAAGTGTACATTTTTTGGTGAATGAAGAACTGGTTCCAATAAAGATAGAGAGGATTCCAGGTCATTATAGATTGTTCAATTTATTTTTTATAATTTGTGTCTAATGTTGACTAATGATGGCAATAATGTTTTGCAGGAAATGATATATTTTATAAACACATGAATGATTTGGCCTTGGAGATCTTCGGGCCCACCATCTGCACAATGTGGAACAAATAGCCAAAATCTTTAAAGGATGACCTGACTAATCGCTTAGTTAGTCTGTTCGGAAAAGATACCTTTGATACATCGAAGGTACTACAGAAGGCTGGAAAACATCTAAAGATTGTCCGAGACCAATATAGGGTTCACCTAGAAAAGAACCCTAGGTATTAGCGCCCTCCAATGATTCCATCTATGGAGTGGAAATCCCTGGTGGAAGATGGAAAAGAAGGGCCTGAGAAAATCAGGAAAGATACCACCAGGTGGAACAAGGAGGTGTGCAATACATTCCAAAATGTAGTGGTAAGCCTTATTATTACTATTTTTTATATCAATTTTGGTACATAGACTAATGTATTTAAAAACTTAATTAGGCTCTCGGACACATCTAAGGCCACAAAGGAAAGAATTGAAAAAATTGGCCAACACAAGCTTGGGCCTGGTGGTTACTCCAACTTGGCGACCCGATATGTAAGTATCGCAAAACCCGAATCCGCATCCAAATATCATACAGATTATTATTTTTGTTTTGTTCTGACAAAAGGCTTTAAAATTAATTACATCATGCAAATATGAAGGTCGACCGGTTCAAAGAATTGCCTAGTGCGGATTACATGAAGCTTGGCTTCGAACATGGATTTGACGTCGTTGTTGAACACCGGAGAAGCTTGTCTGTGAATACTGCATGATCTTCTGTTGATCGATCTGGTGCCCAGGTATGTGAAAATTGTATAGTTTAATGATAATTTATTAATGCTCATGCAATTTGTTCCTTATAAATAAACTAACGTAAATTATTTATTCCTTTTTGTGCAGGAAAGTAATGATCCCGTTCATGTCGAGGATGTAGTACATGACCAACCAAACGAAGATCATGCTTCTCATCCTGGTAATGAATTTATTAATGTGCTACTATTTTTTATAGACCATTGCAAAAGACGAACATTAATTCTAATTCTACACAATTCAACTACAGATCATGTAGTTGCAGATCATAACACGGAACAGGTTGGGCCAGTACGAGATAATGTTGAACATGTTGATGTGCACATGGCAGGTAAAAACACACATTCGTAATGTTTTTTAAATGAATTACTCGTATTTATCAAAATATAACTATATTAATGAAAGATTTTGACATTATTGCAGAAATTCATCGCCCCTCCCCTGAAGTTCAACTTTGCGNTTATGCATGTGCACACACATACATTTAGTTGATGATGATGATTACCATACATAGAGGCGAACTTTGTTATATCTAATCTAAACAATTACCTTAAATATTTTGATTTATCTTGATAACTGGCCCCTTGGTAATACTTTACCAATACCATATAGGTAGGACAACAAAATTAAATGTAGGCATTTCATTACAAGAAATTTGATAGGCATTTGAGTTTGATGGGAATATGAAAGGTCAAAAGACGGAAAAAGATAGACAGACTTGTGAGGAAAATGGTATCTGAAGCNAATGCTTTACTGAATTGTTTACTGATATTTTTTTTCTGCCATTGACTAAATTAATGTTTTAATGAATGAGTTAATGAATGGTTTTTTCAGCTGTTGAATGACTGAACGGTTTAATGAATGTTTTAAAGAATGATTTAATGAAATCATTTTTCAACTATTGAGTGAAATAATTTTCATTGTNCATGAGTATATTGTTATCTACCCCAGTTTATCTTTCTCCAGTAGTTTTGTAATTTGTTTATTAATCTCATATCTTGTTCAACTTTAATGGTTGATTGTGTAGTCGTAAACCTATGTTTATATTTGTGCTTATCCCTGTAGATTGTGAGTTGGGCATGGTACACATTGGTATTTTCAGTTTTCATTGTAACTTTTCACCCCATTGTACACATTGGTATATCAACATGAATTACCAGCTGAGTTAACCATCCTTTTAAGGGTTTATACAAGTACTCCTTAGCCTGAAAAGAATGCTTTTGGAAGGTAGAATTCAATTATATTGTTGAGATTTCCCCATAACTCAAATATGACCCTAACTTGGTTGATTTTGTAGGTATTTTTGAGAGGTTTTAGGGCTAGAAACGATACTAACACTGATCAGTGATGAAAGAGTCCATAAATTTCCCTACTAAACAATTAAATGGGATCGTTGTAAGGCATAAAGTAACCTTTTATCAAGGCCAAATTATCCCAACCCCTGAAACATGTCAAGTATGAAACCCTAGATCTGACTTTTGACTGGTTTTTTTAGGTTGCTTCTCAAGTTCATGGATGTAGACAAGAAGATAGGTGATGCACTGGAGGATCTAGGGCTAAATAGGTAGACCAAAATTTGAGGGTGGCTTATAATTTTAAAATTGTTGTTATTTTTGGATTATTGAATTTTATAAATTTCTAAGGATTTCTAGTTTATAAAAATGCAGATCTAATCTAACACTACATTAATCACGCAAATGCGTATATTTACACATGAAATACTACTATATTTACATCGGTTTTGTTGGAGGATCCTAATTAGGGAAAAAATCAGAGATCTAAGGACAAACAAGAGAAAATTCCTTCAAGAGGATGTTTTATAACATGTAAAAGTTGACAAAAGCTGGTAAAAAGCCCTAATTCAGAGAAAACGTAGCATCACAACCACCATTCAATCCATCGAAGCATAATTTCACCAAACTTTACCAATGGAGCAACCAAGAAAACCCTAGATCCTCCTTGTGCTTGTGTTCTTCCAACAACGCTAGCATCAATCTTGCATGTGCATGAAACCCTAGAATTCACCCATCATTTTACCATAAATCCAAAGAAGAAATAGTAATATATTTGATAAGTTTCCCCTATGAATCCATAGGCAAGCCTATATCGTTAGAATGCATTTACAAAGCTAGAGTAGGAATTTTAAGCAAAAACTTTGAAAAAACATACAATTTATTTTTGTGATCAACTTTTTCATGGGCTTCATTTTGCTTGTCAAAAGTGGGCCAATCTAATGTTCCTGCGACTCCACAGCCATTGTAAACCAGTCTTTATATGGAATCATTGGTTTATGCTCTTCAATATGAAGGCCCTCTTAAAGATTGCCTCTTTGTACGAAGTCATAGACAATAAGGCATTCCTTGCCCCGTGCATACACTAGTGGAAAATGAGAGATTAGTGACCAAGAGACCAAAAATTTTGGTCACCACAATTTTTTTCAAGGGATAAATGACCAAAATTGATAAATTTAAGTGAGCTAACTAAAAAAGACCAAGATAAATGACCAATTTTGGTCACTGGATAAAAACCAACTAAAAATGACCAAGATAAATGACCAAATTTGGTCACGGGATATCTAGACTAAAAATGACCACATGACAATTGGTCATTTTTTATTCTTGCGATCTTCTTATAATCACTCCTAATTAATTAATTATGATTAATAACCAATGTAATTGCAAGGCATTCTTTGAAGGTGAAGTCCATAATTTTAGGTCTTCTTCATGATTATCATTCCTTTTGGTATAAAGACAATAAAGATAAGGATAGTGGCCTACATTAGCATGGAAAACAATTTTGACGTCCCCAAGCCCGATTATGCTAGCTAATTTACTAATTACGTCTAATTGCTTGATATAATATTGTAGAATTTTTTTTTAATGTTTTCTGAATTGTGTATTATTTTTTCTTAGGTGCTCAATTCTTATCATAATTGTTACATCTCTCAAGCTTGGATTGCACGTGGATACCCCAATATGGTTATGGCATAGTCTAAGTAGTTTTTTTGATATAATGAAGTGTGCTCCAACTTGAAAATAATTACAATAAAATAGTTAATGTTATATTGTTACTCATGAAGTGTAAAATTTGTGATACACATATGACTACTTAATTAATGTGTTTAAAATAAGTTTCATTGAAAATATATCATTTTTTTCATGTAGAAATTAATTAAGAGTATTCAATTGTTTAAAATTCGAAAAATTTGAAAGAACAATATTTTTTTGCATTTTTTTGGTTAAAATATTTAATAAACTTTTATTTGTCAATTGAAATACAATTATTTATATTGTCTTTTATTTGTCAAAAGCAATATAAATAATTGAAATTAAAACCCCTTGTAAATACACAAGTATATATAAACCTATCACATATAGCTTTACTAACACATAACTTTACTATATATGCCCTTCTAATTGAAATTAAAACCCCTTGCAAATACTTGGGTATGAACCTACCACACATAACTTTACTATTTATTCCCACCCACATGCAACTAATGAAACTTTACACACTTCTTGCTTGGGCCTTTAAGTTAGACTGGGTTAACATTAATTGGTTGGTTGCTAATCTAATTTGAAAGCAACTTTACACACTTCTTGCTTGGGCCTTTAAGTTAGACTGGGTTAACATTAATTGGTTGGTTGCTAATCTAATTTAAAAGCAGGTTGTCACAATAGCTTGAACAAAACTTCCATGATAAAGGTCTATTTTTTCAACAATTTTTTTTTTGTAAAATGATTTGACAAAGTTATTATTTATTTGGAAAAAAAATAAGTGAATTATTTTTGGTTTATTTCATTTGAATTGTGTTATCTTTTAAAATTAAGATACAACATGAAAAGAATATTATAACAAATATATTGCATCTATGGTATGGATAAAAGGAAAGAAGATGAATATTAATATTGCATCTATGGGATGGATAAAAGTGAAGAAGATGAATATTAAACCACACAAACAAACACGTTACAACCGAAAAATAAAGCAGTGATAGTTGTCACTCTGTTCGTTTTGGCCAAGATAATTTGGAATTTGATTTAATTAAAAGGTACAAGTATTCACCTTCTTTTCTATTTTGAGTCAAGCCCCTTCAGAGTTGATCACCGCCAACATGATGAAGAGCGAGCCGTGTGGGGAAAATAGAGGGTTCGTTTGGTGGTTTCACCTTCTTTCCCCATTTAGTCGAGCCCCTTCCAATTTGATCACTGCCGACATGATGAAGAGCGAGTGGCTTGGGGAAGAAGAGAGGGTTCATACGGTGGTTGCCATATTGGACAGCTTGTCCTGGAGTTTATTCTGGTAATTGTTGTGGTAATTCGCAGGAGATTTTGTTATTACAGAAATAGAATGTTGATGTTGGTTAATTGGCGGGAGGGGAGTGAAATTGCTTGGATTAATATATATCTACCAGTGATAACCTCTGCAATGGAGATGAAGAGGGCATCAGACCGGACGTGGAGGATTTTGAAGAGGCGCGCAAGGACATCCTTAGTTGCAGAGCTGAAATCCTCTGGTTCTTTCCAGGTAACTCAAATTCTTCTGATATTTTTGCATCTAGTGTTAAACTGTTAGGGATTAATTGTTAAAAAATTTCTGGATACTCTCCAAGTATGCAAAAGCCTCAAATTGTCAAATTCCTCACCTTGAGTTGGTCAAGGCCAACTAAGCCATACCGTGCTGCATATAATATTGCATTGATCTGAGCGTTTCTGTCATCCTTCTGTCAAAAGTGTGCACCCTAGCACGATAACTAACAAAGGTTGGGTAAGTGAGGTAGAAAGGTGGTAAAGTCAAGGTTGTTGGTTGCAATAGTTGGCATTCAAATTCATCCAGTACACCAGCTGAACCAGGGTCTTCCCTCAAAGCAAGAAGGGTTTGGTGTGGTGAAGTGGTTGGATTCAGGATTAAAGCATATCTGGCTACTTCAATGCATTAAGATTTGAATAGAAAGCTAAGTTTGGATTCTTTCCATTACCCAAATGAGCAGCGCAGAGTCATCTTCCAGGTGGAGAACTCTTTCTGTTTTCACTGGTTTTGTTGTTTGTTTGCCCTTCTGCTTGGACTCTCTTCCCTTTCTTTATCTTAGATATTCTAAGGAATCCGCGGAAAGCGATGAGTGAGATGATGCTGCCCCGATTGCGTGGTCGGTCTTATTTGTCTGCCCCGATTGCATGCCCTTTCCCTTATTTGTCTTCATCTTCCTCGCTCGGTTTTAATCCCTCGGGTTCGAGTTACAAATTCAAAGTAAGGGACTCAAGCCCATTTATTAGTGGAAGTTCCGAAATGGCTCAATGAGTACTTGGAATCAATCAGCACAAACTTCTTCCAAATCTTTCCATTACCCAAATGAGCAGCGCAGAGTCATTTTCCTGAGGTCGTGAGTAAGGAACTTGTTGCCTTAAGCTAATTTATAATACTGCTTTGCACTTCAATGTTTACTAAAAGATAATCGTTTTCATTGTATTGGATCCATTGAATTATTGTCTGAGTGTGCTGGGCAATCTAAGATTTCATTTCCATGCATGCACTTTAGCATAACAGTTTAAAGAAAGATTAGGGCATAGTGATAGATTAGGGCATGCTCTCTCAATGCCAGTTAGTTCTCTATTTAGCCCTACTTCCCATGTGAAGCACTTCAAATAATGTGTGGTCCTTTGGCCCAAATGGGGGACGTATTATTTGGGGAATGTAGTGATAGTGCCCAAACTAGAACTGAAAAACATACTCTCAATATGGAAAACACAGTGCCTTCCTAGATTGAAAAGTGCCTCTAAATCAGGCATTCCTTAGATAGTGCATGCATATGCCTCTATCACAAATGCATGTAACTTCTGCTGTGCCTCATGGAGGCTTTGTCTACTGTTGCTGCTTCTGTGTACTTTTACATACTAAATGGGTTTTCCTCTGAACTAAAAGACAGTTTTATTAAAGATGTTTTAGAACTTCTAAAATTGAATTTTAACAGTATGCATAGAACCTAAACTCAATCTAGAAGAAGCAGAGAAGGCCCTCTATACTCAAGCTAAAAGAAGCAGAGAATGAGGTGCATGTAATACTGAGATACCTAATATCAAAACAAGAAAGGAAGAAGCGAAAAACAAAGTATGAACAATTGAAATTTTACATACTAAATGGGTTTTCCCTCTAAATTAAAAGATAGTTTTATTGAAGATGTTTTAGAACTTCTAAAAATGAATTTTTAGAGTATACATAGAACCTAAACTCAAGCTAAAAGAAGCAGAGAAGGCCCTCTATACTAGAGCTAAAAGAAGCATAGAATGAGGTGCATGTAATTCTAAGATAGCTAATATCAAAACAAGAAAGGAAGAAGCACAAAACAAAGTATGAACAATTGAACTATTACATACGAAATGGGTTTTCCCTCTAAATTAAAAGATAGTTTTATTAAATATGTTTTAGAACTTATAAAAATGAATTTTAACAGTATACATAGAACCTTAAGATTAACGCCTTCGTTGCATCTTTTAACCCTGCTTTCATAGATCTACAGAGTTTCCTAAAGATGTAGATCAAAATATTCTGTTCTTATTAAAATAACCTAAATAACCTCTTGTAAAGCCACCAGACTGAAGAGTTTCACCAAGAATTTTAGTGTTAAATTAAGGGCGCTATCTTTCATCCTCGTCTCCTAGAATTGCACATGTATCAATGTTCAAACATTCATGCCACACAATATGCATTTTTTTTCAATTAGTTCCCAGATGTATAAGACAATTCATTGTAACACATTTCTGTAGTTCCATTCAAGTTCCGGACTGTCTTGTGTATTTACTATTAACTGATATATGAGCTAAAATAGGACAATTTTTTGATCCATTATTCAACACAACACACATATCCTGCAAACTTTCTTTCATAGAACTGTTCTAATTCAGTAGTTCAACTCCACTATCATTGAGCAAAAATTTCAGACACCAATGAATTAGAAAATGTAATGAAAAAAATAGGAAAAATTGGAAGAATCTCTGAATAAACAACAGCAGGAGACTTACTTCGACCTCTCTAGTAGCATCAAGGATGCCAGAGCACCTGATGCAAAGTTCACTCCATGTTCAATATCACCTCCCATAGTCATATAAAGTGGAGGGCAGGGCAGATTTAGATGTGCAACTGAAAATTAGAATACTAGAACAATAAGGCATCCAGAAATATTCAGAAGGGTGGCTTCAGCGTTGATCAATTTTGATCCCAACAAAACAGAACTCAGAAACTCACCAACAAAATCTGTAAAGATAGGACCGTTGGAAAACCTTCCACCTGATGTTCCTGATGGATAATTTCCATATGGAGGTGAAGTAGCTTTGACTAACATAGACATGTTATTGTTATTTCCTGTGTCCAGCAAAGAGTCTCCAAATACAAACGGTGCAAGAACTGTACTTTCGACCAGCTGCACCATACCCAAAACCATACTCATTGCAGCCTAGCCTAAAATGTAAAATCTCCAACCCATTTTCATTTGCTGCTGCAATATCGACTACACAAAAGCTAGAATAATACAATGACTAACCTTATTCAATGGCTATTACTGCTTTCCATGTTCTATTGCACTTGGAATCTAACTTTATATAAAGACAGGAAACCATGAGGGCCAATGAAGCATTTAAGGCTTACTAACCCAGTCAATATTGTCAAAAAGCATACATCTGCTCTAAACTGTAATATTTAATGAAGAAAACGACACAGACATGAATCGTTCACTCACAGACTTCATGTTTAGAGTTTGGTATCTTCCCCTTCTAAATTCACCTAATCTGTTAATTACTTATTATTATTATAAATAAATAGACTACTTTTTTAAATTCTATTTATTTCAAGCATTAATACAGACCTTGAAATTTGTCCAAAGCCAACCTTAATACAAGGTTGGTCTGACTAGAATTTTAGATATAATCTTCCAGGCAACAATTACACTGTTTTGTCGAGAATCGTTACACTGTCCCATCTAGAATCAATGGATGAAAATTATGCAGTTACAATAACTGCATGGGAGAAACACCCCGTTTATTATCAGTGAGAATTGCAGTTTTGGTTTATTATGCAATTTGAATTTCTACTTACAAGTTAAATGCAAAACGATTTAGATTGTTGAAATGGTTAATTAAACATTTGAAATCATTTTCAGGAATTCCTCCTCCGCCGAATTCTGTAGGTACAGGGCGATTTGGTTAGCTAATATACTTCTCAATAATAATTAGTATAACAGAACTGACATTTAATTCATCTGTACAGAATTAATGAGGAAACGATGGCCAGGGTTTAAAAAATACTCGTCTAATTAGGGGATTATTTAGTTTCTGTTGTTTTGTTGTTTGATATGTGATTTTAAGTATAGAAATGAAATCATCTCACACAAAAACAAGACTGTGCGACACAGAAAACAAGACTGTATGGATCTGCTGAGCATGCCAATCTGCTGAAGGGGAATCACCTGTGTGGCAATAGGTAAAGAAACTAACAAGGGGCAGAATTCAAGTTGGAGTACCTAAGGTTGGGTGGTGAATTAGTACTGAAGCCTTAAGCTAATTTATAATACTGCTTTGCACTTCAATGTTTACTGAAAGAAAATCATTTTCATCGTATTGGATCCATTGAATTATTGTCTGAGTGTGCTGGGCAATCTATGATTTCATTTCCATGCATGCACTTCAGCATAACAGTTTAAAGAAAGATTAGGGCATAGTGATAGATTAGGGCACACTCTCTCAATGCCAGCTAGTTCTCTATTTATCCCTACTTCCCATGTGAAGCGCTTCAAAGAATTTGTGGTCCTTTGGCCCAAATGGGGGACGTATTATTTGGGGAATGTAGTGATAGTGCCCAAACTAGAACCGAAAAACATACTCCCAATATGGAAAACACGGTGCCTTCCTAGACTGAAAAGTGCCTCTAAATTAGGCATTCCTTAGATAGTGCATGCATATGCCTCTGTCATAGGCGCTTGTGACTTCTGTTGTGCCTCATGGAGGCTTTGTCTACTGCTGCACCCTCAATAGAACTTCGTGCGGCATAGAAAACAAGACTTTACAGATTTACTGAGCATGCCAATTTGCTGAAGGGGAATCACCTGTGTGGCAATAGGTAAAGAAACTAACAAGGGGCAGAATTCAAGTTGGAGTACCTAAGGTTGGGTGGTGAATTAGTACTAAAGCCTTAAGCTAATTTATAATAGTGCTTTGCACTTCAATGTTTACTGAAAGAAAATAATTTTCATTGTATTGTATCCATTGAATTATTGTCTGAGTGTGCTGGGCAATACCCTCGAAATGCTAGAGGTACACACACAAACACTCAACTTTTTTTTCCACAAGTGAAAAAGCAGCTTGTTGAGTCCAGATTTGGTCCCTTTTTAACCATCTTTAATCACCTTTCTTCCCTTGCTTTACACTGCTTAGCATATCAATCAGACTGACTTTCTTCACTTTATCCCTTAATTTGTCAAGGTAAGACTGATTATTATTTTACCTTAGTTAATGCTTATTCTTGTGGCAGTTAAGGCTATTTATCTCTTGAAATTGTGCTAATATGTGTGATCTATGAAGACAATGTGAGATGAGCAGAACGCAGGGGACGAAGCTAAACAAGTCTAGGGA
>LPNX010642115.1:0-10082 GCA_001517045.1 Pseudotsuga menziesii | reverse complement strand
TGGGGGATGATGTCATCTACTAGAATGTAATTGGTTGATTTTTATAGTACATTTTGGTCCTTTTGAGGCCCATTTTTTACCTCAAATTCTCTCTAATGCGATATCCTTTATCTATTCACCGTTGCGGCCCTCGTTCCGCTATTGCTCCACTATTTTTAAAGCTCCGACGCGTTATTATTTGCTTCCCGGTTATCCCCGCGGACAGACTAGTAGTTTGGCCGCCCGCCGTTGCGGAAAGAGATGCTCTTCCAACCTCCGATGTTGCAGAAGGAGATCTCTTCCGACCTCCGATGTTGTCAACAGAACATGAACCAAACATTAAACTGTTAACCATTAACTGTGCGGCCTTTTTGAACCATTGTACCATATTGGATCTTTTAAAGAGGAATAATCCGCCGGATCAATCCTACCCATTGAAGAGCTTTTGGACCTCCAAAAGCCTAGATCATCCTGCAGGAAGGTGAGGGTACCACTTCCTCACCATTCCGATCTCCATACACCTTGCTTTACTTAGAATCTGCACATTAGTCTCATTGTCCATGACCAAAGGAGGTTCATACCATTTAAAATTCTTTGCATATGCGACTGGAGATAAGCTCAAACAGAAAGAATGTTTACACTTCTTTTTAAATATCTCAAAATTATCATAAAAAAAATTGAGCTTTTTACCTTTCAATCTTCCCTTGGTGATCTACAACCAAACTTGCTTTTCGGCCTCAAAAGGATGATGATTTTCATGTTTGGTTTTGCAAATTGCCTGACTCGTCTCCTGTTGTTCTTGCACTATCTGCTGCACTTTTTTCTTTACATCATCATGTCCAACTCTAACATCTTCTGTGCCGAAAGAAAAGTCCACATGTGACCTCAACAGATAACAAAAACAAGCCTCAAAAGGAGATTTAATGCACTGCATGTGCTGCAACTGTTCATCCCAAACCTTAGGAGGTTCATCATAATAAGTCTGGAGAAATTGAATGACTGTTCTACTAACTACCCATGTTTTCCCAATAACAGGTGAACAATTCATCGTGCTTCTTTCAAAATTAGTGTCCCTAAGACTCCACAAAACCAACCAAAATTGCCCCAATATTCGGAAATGCTGAACATGTACAATAGTCATAGGAATCCCAACATGAACCCCAATGTACTGAAAGCACAAACTAATTGGTAGTCTACCATCAAAGTCCCTTACAACATCTCTACAAGGACGAGATGAGGCATGAATAGGTGTGTACAATCCCAACCCTTTATCAATAATATTGTACATCACACAATAATCATGAACAGTCTTTTGAATAATCATCGGATTCATGCCAAAATTTGGGAAAGGCATGCTTTGCTGCAACTGCACTTCATGTTGTACATCTCTGGTAAGTGATAGTCTTTTAGGTTCCTGTAACAAAGCACCATACTCGGGAACACTTTTAATTAATTTAATTCCATGTTCCAGATTACCACTTTCACATTTAACTGCCATTAATGCAAACTTCCTACTAGCAATCACTATCATTTTCATTTGACTTGTAGTGACAAATGCTAGATTTGTTTTCATACGATGTGCACGAACAATGTATTCCACACCACCTTTAAAAAGATGATATTTGTTCTGCTCTCTATAAAATACTGCTTTCCAGTCATACAAATATGGACTCCCAAGTACAATTCCACAAATGTCAAGTGGTACTACATCTAGTTCTACCTCATCCATAAACTTTTCAGTGATTGCAAATTTCAAAACACATTTCTTTGTAACTTGCAATTGTGTATCATTGGTAACCCAACCAAGAAGATAGGGTTTTTCATGAGGCATAGTAATCAAATGCAATTTCTTAACCACTTCTTCGGATATCAAATTCACTTGAGAACCACTATCAAACAATGTATCAATCTTTGTATGATTTGTAATGACACGAACATGAAACAGTTCACTTCTTCTTTTATCACTTTGCATAGAAGTAGATAGCAGATTTGTACTTGTACATGCACATGAACTTGAACTTGCATCAATGGAAAGAGATATACCTTTATCTTTACCTTGGATCCCTATTGTTGTGATCTTAGTCTCATCACCTGAATCAGATCCCAAGTCTTGAATTATTGCTGCAGTAGCTGCTTGATTATCCTTTTCTTTGTTTTTATTTCTTCCCATCCACTTAGGCTTTAATTCTGGATGAAGTTTCCAACACTTTGAAACATCATGCCCTTTCTGACAATGTGAGCATGTGGGTCTCTCACCCTCTTTCGTGATGATAGCTATTTCCTTTCCCTTATCTTTGCTTTTATCTTTGTTGTCAAATTTATATGACTTCTTCATAAACGAATCATCATCATGCTTACCCCTAGCTTCTAAATGTGTATCTTGAACACATACATCATCCAAATTATTGTGGTTAAACATCAACAAAGTATGTTGCAAATAAAAATGCATGCCACCAATATATTTAAGAAGAGTTTCTTGCGTATCCAATGCAACATTCAATGCAATAGCCCTCTTTCTAAATTCATGAGTATATTCCTGAATGCTTTGTCCTTTATCTTGTCTAAAAGTTTGCCAGCTCAATATTAATTGTTGCATGTGACCTAAAGGATAAAATTGCTTTCTTAATACTTCGATGAATTCATTCCAAACTGAAATAATTTTACCATTCTTTTGAAGATCTTGCTGAATCTTGCTCTCCCACCAAGTAAGAGCCATTCCACTCATCCTCAAAGCAGCCAATTGAATCCTAGAAGGGTCATCATTAATGCCCTGCACCCTGCAATATACTTCAAGCTGCTTGATCCAATTGTCTAATTTTTTAGCATCTACATCTCCATTATAAATAGGTGATTCAAATTTTACATCCAATTTGAAATAAGGCATATTAGGACTTGCATTATTTGAATGAGAAGTATGAGAAGAAGAAAAATTATGATTAGTGTCAGGAGGATCACCATCACCTCCTACTCCTTTACCCTTTTCTTCCTTTTCCACTTCTACATCTCTGGATGAAGATCTTTCTTCTTTCTTCTTCCTTTCTGCTCACTCATCGAGTAGAATTTCCATCATGGCTTTCATGCTCATAAAAGCCTCCAGAAACTCAGTTTCATAAATAATAGGTTTTTCCCGTCCAGTATGTCCTTCTTCTTCCTTGAGAATGTTCTCCTTGAGCCAATCTCAGGATCTCCTTCAACTAATTCTCCTTCACCAAGCTTTAACCTGGACCTGGTAAGCATTCACAAACTTGCACAACAGTCAACCAGCTCTGATACCATAATATGATCTGTAGGACCTCAACTCTAGTGCATTAAAAGTTTGTTGTAAAAGAATGCGTGCAACAGGTTTATTAATGGGACAGCATCAACAGAAATTAAATGCTCAGAACAGGACTGAAAACCACAACCATGATAGACATATACAAGGAATAAACACAGAAACAGAGTCACAAACAGAAGTTGATAACGGAGTTCACCCCCTCCACTGGGCTACGTCTCCGAGTCCCTCTCCAATGGGTACCGATCCAATTAATGGCTTTAAATGGTACAAAATGGTTCTGGCATCAACTTTAGCATTTGCAAATACAGAATGCTGGACAGGAAGTCCTCAAGACCCCCTCTCTGAAACTTACAACTTGGACTTCAAAAGATAAAGAAGCCAAACTATAACAAAGAAATGGTCGACTTCTAAATACAAACAAAACTCTGGATAAATAGCAGCAAAAACTCTCCTGCTATCCTCTATCTCTGTCAAAATTAACTACAGAAAATTGTAAAACAGAAGGCTGAACAGAAAGTCTTCAAGACTCCTCTCTGAAAATTACAATCTGGTCTTCAAAAGACACAAGAAGCCAACATGTAACAGAGAATGGTCGACTTTACACTAACAGCATCTGGAATAATTTTACAGCCAACTTTTTTTTTCTTCCCCCCCTTACTGGCTGGAAACAACTGGAATATAAAGCTGCCCCTGTATCGTGGCTAGAATCGAGTTGTTGAAGCGTTCAGTGGGAGGAATCGTCACTGGTTCGACTCGCCAAAACGTTACCAAAGAGTTTGTTCCGCATCCTCCTGCCAAATTCCAACTCGTTCATCATCACCGACCGTTCCATATTCCCGTAACATTACCAACAGGCTGTTCATACTATCCAAACGTGGCAACAAAACTATGCCAAATATGATACCTGCCAGAGCGTTACTCAGATGCCAAGACGGAACCAAATGTCAATTGCCAACTTTTCCATAGGTTACATATATCATATATGGTATTTCAAAACCCACTATATAATGGATACCCACCAACTGGAAACTCCGCCAAAGGTTATCACCAAAGGTTAACCGCGCACCCTCATTGCTACTTGACGGTGTACAAGATCGCCAGGTGCCAAGTCTTAACCGTGCACCCATCGACATAACCACTAGATGCTAGACTTGACCATGCACAAAACATCGCAATGTTACCATCTGGCCGCTCGATACTATGCACAAACCGCGCACCCATTCACAACTGTTAAGGAATGGACCGTATGAGCGTGCAATAAAGCATTTGCTGTTGGGGCCGAACGCATTGCGGAAGTTTGAGTTGGAATTTTTTGTTATCCGGGCTTCCGCCGTTGCAGAATAGTGATAAGCAACGGCTCCGATTTTTTTCCACCGATGAACTCTGTCCCAATCGGCTGTCGGCTGGTTTTCAAGTCGGAACGGTTTGTTACTTTGGTTTCCACAGTTACGGACGGCAGATGGTAAAGTCTCCCGATTTGACTTTTCAAACCTCGCGTCGCTGTGTGCGTCGCTCCGTAAGTCTTGGGCTTCTGCCGTTGCGGCTGCCGGAAGCGTTATCCTTCTGATCAAGATTGTGCCCATCGTTGCGGACTGCGATATCCTTTATCTATCCGTCGTTGCGGCTCCCGTTCCACTATTGCTCCACTATTTTTTAAGCTCCAACACGTTATTATTTGCTTCCCGGTTATCCCCACGGATAGACTAGTAGTTTGGCCGCCCGCCGTTGCGGAAAGAGATGCTCTTCTGACCTCCGATGTTGTCAACAGACCGTGAACCAAACATTAAACTGTTAACCATTAACTGGGCGGCCTTTTTTGAACCATTGTATCATATTGGATCTTTTAAAGAGGAATAATCTGCCGGATCAATTAAATAGCCAGGTCGGCATCCATGTTGTTGGATTATGCTCGACCAAGGCCAGCAAATGCGCCTAATGTTATACTGGGTAAAAATGCAAAGTATCCATTGGTAATTCCTTCCATAACGAAAGGAGTTTGGGTAACGACGAACATCGCTCCAAATTTGCAGAAAATGGGTTTTTTCGACCACGACTTGTGCAAATTTCCATAACTGGCAATGAACAAATATATGATGATTGTCTGAGAAACAAAAGATGTCCCTATCCACATGGTTCCAATGGAATGGGAACGAGGATTAGACAAGTATGGACTATTGCCGCTGATGTACATGCCACTTTTCAGTCGCACGGCAGAAGTGAATGCATGTGTCAAGCAGTTGCTAGTATGTTTCCATGGTGGATTTCTATGGCTCGACTGGAATATTCTAGTAGATTTCGATCTGATAGCATTGATTATTGACCTTCCCCTTGCAGGTGTCAATCCAGGGCCATTTTTCATTGGGAAATACCAAGACACAGCAGTGACAAATAAGTTGAAAGAGAAGTATGAGTTGATAAAGGACACACAACGATTTTCTATCGCCTCCATCAATGATGTTGTTGTTCTGTTCATAGCGAAATTCTTATCTAGCAAGTTGTTGCACAAGATATGATCGGACCAATGTACCACAAGGACAATTTTTGCGGCAGAGCAATGTGCAACGGGGGTCCATCTCAACTGTTCAACGTATCTACTGAATGAAATCTTAGCAGATGTTGAAGAGGTACAGGAAAAAAGTATTCCATTTCATTATTCTTGGATACTAATTTTTATTTATTTTGTCACATGGGCGAAACCACCAAAGTACCAAGGGGTAGATGTGTCAGTCCCATGCCAAGGAGCTAGATACCATAATCTTTGGTTTGACAAAGAGAAACTTGAGCGGCAAAGAGATAATAATGTTGAATTCTTTTTACAAGGAGAGGTCTTGTGGTATTATATTCAGAAGTGGGCCATAATTACTAAGGAAACCATTAAGTTTTTTTAGAACATTATCAGTTTTTTTGTCGATGCCCATCATATTTTTTTGGAGCCTCGACAGGACCCACAAAAGCAATATTTGGCCATGCAGTTCCAGGTGTTTGTTGCTGAAATTGATGACGTTGTTCAAGATTGGCCAACATAATGGAGAGTACCTGACGTAGAGGACCAACTCTCTGTCGAATAAGAGTCACGATAGGATGACCCATCGACAAAGAAGAATGGAAACTGGGGAGGAGATCTACCAGCGGAATAACTTCCCAAAGTTATACCCCTCATAGTCAAGATGATTCTAGCACAACCCCAACAGATCCAACGTTGGGAGAGAAGAGAAAAAAATTAGAGAAATATGAGAAGAGTCGGAAGAAGAGGATGGTTGACAGATCATCTGAAATTGTTGGCCTCACTAATGATGATTACAACCTTTTGCAAGAAACAATGGAATAAGTCACCAAGGAAAGCTTCCAAAAAATGGATGAGCAACATACAGAATTGACAGGAAGCATTGTAGATTTACTGCAGACACTTTGTAAAGCAGTAAAAGAAGTTCGAGTGGCGGTCGACCAAACACCATACTCGACTGTGTCGCTGGATGAAGTTGGTCCATCTAAAGAGAGAATTATTGAGGGATTGTCGAGGCCAACTCCACATATAAAGATTCAAGTATTGGGTCAAGCAATCGACCTATGCACATCAGAACTGAATACCATGGTCAAGGACCTGGGTCATATTACGATGGATTTTTCTGTGCGACCTATGTATGTAGTGCATTCCATTCAGAATGCTACACTCACATAAATTAAGAATAGAGATTGTGTATTGGTTAATCAGGTCAAATCTTTGCACAAATATGTTAATAAGATTAAGAAAATAGTACAAGATGCAGAAAATAAAGAAAAAGTTGTTGATGAAATTGTCATTGATGCCAACATGGACTTGTAGTGGCCCCACAGGATGTCATTGATGCCACCAAGTCCCACCTGCACTGACTTGACCCCTTACAAAGTGGTTTTGCACCTTGTAGTGCTTTGGATCCCTTACAACATGGGTTTGAAGCACCTTGTACCCAGTTGACAAGGTCCTGAAGACCTTACAAAAGTTGGAGAAGCCCTAGATGGGTTGAAGAAGCATTCATGACCCATTCTGTGGTCATTCATGCTCTAATGGTGTCATGGTACCCTAAGAGAAGGTCTGGAAACCCCACAGGTGATGTCATGATGGATCTTGATGCATAGAGGTCCCCTTGCGTGGCTAAGGTGGTTGAAGAAGCCCATGATGCCTCTTGCTTGATGAAGAAGCCTTTGGACCCACATTTGTTGGATTAAAGGTCCTTGATGACCTAATGAAGACTTGGAACCCTTGATGATGACCTTGATGCCCTTACAAAGATCATGAAACCCATTGCTTTCTCTTGATATGGTTAGATGGCATGATGAGCCTTGAAGGAGATGATAATTCTTGAAGATGGTCCTCAGTGCATAAGGAAGATCTTGCACCCACTTATATGATTGATGGCCATGAACTTGCATGAAGATATGATGTTGAGGCTCATGTGTGTGTGAAACCCCTTACTTATGGAAGAAACAAACAACCCTTGTTTGTCACCCCTTGTGAATATGGATGGTGAAATGGAACCTTGATAATGGGATCCTTAATGAAGCCCTTGTGGCTTGTAAAACCCTTGGCATTGATGATGTGGAGGACATACAGCACACCTCCATTGGCCTAGAATTCATATCCTTGGCTAAGGGTCCTTGATGACCTTAATGGCTTGAAGCAAACCCTAAAGCCCCATCAAATGATGAAACAATGGCAATAAAATGATGATGTGATGGTCAGCCCAATAAGAATTCAAGTCAAAATTAATAGAAAATATATGTATATATACTTTGAAGACAAGTCGGCTAGCTAAAGGAAAAATATATTAATTTAAATTTAAATTCTTAATGAAATGTCGGCTCACTTAAATGAGACAAATATAAAAACAAAAATAAAAATTATTTTTAGAAAGTCGAGTCAGTAAAATTCATGAAAAAAAAATCATTATAAATACCCTACACGTCTACCATTTGTTGGAGTAAGATTTTGTGGGTGAAAACAGGAGCTCTGAGGAAATTCAGACTGTTGTAAGATTTTGTGGGTGAAAACGGGTGCTTTGAGGAAATTCAGACTGTTGAAAAATGCAGAAATACATAGTGGCCGAATTTTTTTTGGGGTGTAAACAGCAGCTCTGAAATTCATGATTTTCTATGATATTTTCGAGTGTACTCTGAGGCAATAGCAGCAAGTAGAAAACTTCGGTGGTGTGAAGTTTAGCTCTGATTTTTGGGAGCAGCAGTCTGTTAGTACAATAAATTTTCTATCTCTGGTTTTTGAGCTTGAAGAGATTCTATGGTAATGAAGCAGCTCTGAGACAGTCACAAGAAAAGATGAACAGATTTTGAAGGTGAATTCACAGTAGCAGCAGATGATGAAAAGGCAGTTGTTGTTTCTTTTTATTTTTGATATCTTATTGGGGAAGCCACAGTTAACTGAAGTAGCGGCAGCAGTACACAAGTTTTGAAATAATTTTTATGCTCTAAATTCGGGTTGCTATAACAGCAGTGTGATCTTATCTTACATGCATCCAAAGTGTTATGTAATTGATCTCTGCTCTCTTCACGGGTTATTCTCAACATAGTTCTAATCTCGTACAACAATATGCACAGCGAATTAGACCAAAATTTGCAGCCGTAGGTACAGTAGAAAAAGGGCAATCTACAGCAGTAAATAAGGGCAGACCGTGGCTTGTAGATCACTCCTTGTGACAACACATTTGTGAGTGTGCTTGGGCAGCCAAGAATAATTTGTTGATGTCCTTGAAGGGTTGTGCAAAGAAAAGATTTGAAGCAGTTGATCAAAACCTTGTTTTTTTATCGGCCATAGACACAAGATTCAGTTCGAGTCCTATTTGAAATCATCAAGTTTGAAAATATCTCAAGATAGTCACAAAGATCAGGCAGAGGTTGGGAAGCTACAGCAAATTCTGTAAAGGTATGTTCATGCAGTCCATGTTCAAGTAAGTATGACTTTACCTTAAGTCTGAAGCAGCATTTGCATCATGACATTTTTATGGCTAAATGGTAGAACTTTGTTCATGACAACCTGGATCGGGACTTAAGCGTTGAAGGACTCTCCAATATTTAGTCCTGGACCTTTTGAGTTCAGAAGGTGATAGTCCTTATGACTGTGCATTGACTTGATAAGTGTTGTAATCCTACAGATCACATAAGGTTACCAATAATACATACAACAATATACACAGATGCAAGAGACAAGAACTGATATCATGAACAGATTATATTATTCTCAATAGATCATACAAAGCCAAGAACTGAACTGTGTTCTTGTGTGGCTCAACAGCCTAATATACAGGTTACAAAACAGTTACAATCATAACTACCTGTCGGTTCACCGAACCGACACGACTATTAGTTAACAGACTAACTACTGTATTTACTCGGCCGACCGACGTAGTCGGTCCCTCGACTTAGTCGGCTGATCGACTAAGTCGGTCTTCGTTCAAGTCGACTTATGTCGACTTGCTCCTTCTACATCTCCCCCACAAACAAAACATTTCTTCGTCCCGAAGAAAGAGGGAGGTACAAAAACAAAAAAATAGATATGAATGAGATCGGCAAAAGAGAAAGTGCTACTGAGGTGGGCTGTGCAATCGAATAGTTGGTCTTCTTTGTACACAGACTTCGACTATGGCTGGTGCTGTGATGGCAAGCTGATGTTGAAAATCCGTCCATGTCTGCAAGGCTTTCTGAATGTCGATAGTCAGTGTAGTGAGATTGGAGAGTACCGACATCTTTTCTGCCATTGCCATTTCTGCAATATTTTCCATGTTGGGGCCCAGTAGCTGATTGTGTTCTTCCGCAGTCTCAAGGAGTCTTTTCATCT
>LPNX010642059.1:159422-210000 GCA_001517045.1 Pseudotsuga menziesii | reverse complement strand
TTTTACATTTATGAAACAAAAAAAGATTTGGTTCCATAATATTTTGCCACGGAAAGGTGTTCCAGAGTCTTATGCTACCACCTAAAGGCTGTCGTCAGTGAAGGTAGGGTGATATCACTGTAATGGTAGTGATGTGATCATTTCATTGATCGCTTTATACATTTGATACATCCAAAACAGACATGGGCTATATAAAGTTTTGAATTTATTTCTATATTTTTTTTAAATAATAATTGGGGTGAAAGGAAACATGGCCACTCCCACATATTTCGGTTCCCAAGATCCGGAGGTAAGAAGGAAAACTTAATTAGCATATTTCCATACATGAACTAACAAACTGACTGAAATATTGGTTGGGTATGGGTAGAATGATATTATAGATGTTGCAATCCGAGGAATTTTGAATGTTTTGAGATATAGAGGTAGGTGTAGTATGCCATTTCCCTGCAGTAAAACTTAGATTGGCAAGGTAGAAGAACTTGCTTCTATACAAACATCAAGGTGTGTCTCCACATTTGGCATTTGTATTTTTTTTTAAAACAGTTATAGCCGTCGGTTAAGCGACGACCTGTAGGTGATATTTAAAAAAAAAAAAATTCAATACCGTCGCTTAACCGACGGCAATTCTGTCACTTAACCGACACTTGTGTTTTATAGCCGTCGGTTACGCGACGACTTGTAGGTGATTTTTTTAAAGAAAATTCAATACCGTCGCTTTCTTCGACGGCCATGCTGTCGCTTAACCGACGCTTACGTTTTCTCCACAGTCGCTTAACCGACGCTTACGTTTAACGTTTATTATGAATTAGATGTCGGATAACTGACGCTTTACATTTAACCGACGGTAAACTGAGGTGTCGCTTTACCGACGGATTGAAGAGATGTCGGATAATCGACGAAAATCCACCGACGCTTAAAAAAAATCTTAGTGTCGTACATGCGACAGGGAAGTGTCGAAAATCCGACAATACGGCCATTGGATTTTTGGTTGAAATGTAGTAGTGTTTGTATATTGATATCTATCATAAATTTGTTTGAATATCATCATTGTCAAGCAATAACAACTTTTTAAAGGGTGCTAGCTCAATGGTAGAGCGCCTGCCTAATTATAGGCAGGAGGTTGGTGGTTCGATTCCTCCGTACCCTATCATAAATTTGTGACTACAAAAACGACTAAATTCACATATATACGACTATTAGTAGTTAATTTCCCGTATATTAGTCGTATTTAGCTTAGTCATTAATATGTTGACATCTAGTAGTTTATTTAGTCGTATATTTGGTCATTAATGGTTGCAATCAGTGACTAAATCAATGACTAACTCAGTGACTAAATTAATGACTAAATCTGTGACTAAATCAATGACTAACTCAGTGACTAAATCAATGACTAAATCTATGACTAAATCATTAACTATCAATGACTAAAACAATGACTAAAACATTGACTATCAATGACTAAAGCATTGTCTATCAATGACTAAATCAATGACTACTAAGTCAAGCTATTAATGACTAGTGAAATACGACTAGCTATAAGATAGTGGTAATTTGCTACTATTAGTCACCGACTCAAAAATAGTCGTTTATAGCCTAATTTTAGTCATTTTTTTAGTCATTAATTTCTTATTTTCTACTAGTGATATTGATTGGTCAAGTCGGTGTAGATGAAATTGTCTATTTCTTGTAAAGTGAGAATAATGATAACATGTTTCCTTCAATATATCACTTTATTTAGACAAAAAAATTACTTTAAAATAGATAAGAATTATTTGTTTTCTTACCATTATCTATTTTTTCTACTTCTATAAAAAAATTACCATATTTTTATCTTTCTTACTTCCTTAACATTAAATGGAGGGTTTTGTAGTGAGTTCCAATACAGGTTGAAAAGAGGAGTTTAGGCATCAATATGGTGGTCAGAGGGAGTGTATTTCCCTCCTACAAAGAGGTCCTATCGTGAACGGGCGATAAGGGTCTTCCTAAAGAGAACCATCAGCGTTATCCAGATAGAGTACTCAACAAAAAGCAGAGAGATGGATCAGATGAAGGCTTGGAGATGGCCTAGGGGATGAGAGGGGAAATAAAACACATCCTCAACATCAGAAACTAGGGGGGGGGGGAATGGCCATTTTCCAGTTAAATAACCGAATAGAAACAAAGGTGGTTGTATTTTAAAATCCACATCAATACACGGATGTGAATACTTTAGGTCTAAAGCTTACTATATGTCCAATAATCAGGGAGGGATTTCAAAACTCATAGGATTCTTACTCAAGGAACGGACTAAATATTCAAATATAGACAAAGATTAAAATACATGAAAATATAGGAAGAAATCTATATATTCAAAAATTAAAATTAAGTTCAATGTATCATTCATAGATTTGGGAAATACATGCTCAAATACAACTTTCAGGTTCAGGAAATTAACAAAAAATGATAAGTGTGCTTGATCTGAACAAGAAAGGTCACTAATTGCTCTGCAAAAATCTTTTATGTATTTAAACAAGAGATCAAAATCAATGAATATGAAAATTGTAGTATGTACAATAAGTAAATGATCACAAAGAATGAAGTTTCATTGTGTGTATTAGATGTTGAACCAAAATATACATCAATATAAGTCTCCCTTGTAATCTCTCCCATCAAACCTCTCATCTTCTCGAAGGAAGGACCTCTACCCAGATGATATACAACTCTATATTTTATAATATATAGAATAGAGGAAGTTGTTGCTAAAGGGATCAAATTCAATCCCTTGGAAATTTATTATAATAGATATATATCCCCACATTCTTATTATGATTCTTGATCATTTTAAACTAGAATTCATATTTTCTCTTACCTAATCTATGTTGGATATGGTTGGTAATATTTTCCCAAAGTTGGTAAAAGGATTTATATTGGTATCGTTGGGGCATCTAATGTTGGAGATGGTTGTACCTAATCTGATGCTAGTGTTGGATATGGATGGGGAATCATATTAGGTACAAAGATTACCAACCTTGATATTTTAGACTAGGTAAGATTAGGAGTATTGAGGTATGAAACTAGAATTCATCTTTTCCCAAAGTTGTTTATCTCTCACATATATCAATTTCTTTCATGTCTCGCAGTTAGACAAAATAATTTCAATCTAAAATGAGTTTTGGAATTATTTGAAAAACCAAAGACCACACATTACTATATGTATATATATATACCTATCATGAAAGCTACAATAAGCCACAATCCTATTCTAGTCGTATATGCAAGGTTTTCCCTAAAGTCAAAAGCTTGAATTATTCTCCCCATTATGTGGTTGAATGTATACACAAAGTCCAATATGGTCAATACTCTGATAAATCATAGATAAATAGACAAATTCTGGGAATCTAAGCATGATAAAGGGTATATGTTGGGCAGATATTGCACCAACGTTTTAAGTGGAGCCATTGAATGTAACTCTACAATCATCCAACACCACAAGTTAATACCCCTTTGGCAGAGTGCCTTCACCCCAAATCACCACCATCTTTTAAAAGAATGGAAGCTGGATATTATTCATGTCCACTTACTTAAAGAAAGTTCAAAAACTCTAATAGTAAATGAAAATGTTTGTGTTGTAATTGAAGTAGTGATATGCATGTAACAAAACATGAGAAAGACTAAAATAATTTTAAAAATAGTGCATATGGGATTCTAGAGGAACAATTAACATTCAAAAATGGTTGCATACCAATCTAATGAATTTTTCTTCTTTCTTAACACAAAGTAAAAAGCCACAATATATTCCTTTGTTTTCTAAGTGTGCAAACAAGATTCGCAATCTTGTGGTTTCCTAAAACCTTAAAAGGAATTTTTACAAGCAAGACTATATAGGGGTGAGTCCTATTTACCCTGTAAGGGTTGTGTGAGTTGAATTGTCCATTATGGTTGTGACAAGCTCATAATCAAAAGTCAAACTTGATTTGCTTCATCATTCTAGTAATTGGATATTATTGCTTCTCTAGAATCATTACATTATCCAGAAAGGTGGCACTAGTGGGTGGGACCTGTTATAGATAAGAAGAAGACCTACCTATTTTCCAAACATTATCAAGAATGCAAAAAAAAATAATGGTTGTTGGGAACCTCAAAAGGCCCTTTTATAAGAAAGGTTGGATAGTGGCATGTCCTATTTACATTGTTGAGGTCATGTGAGTTGAATTGACCATTATGGTTGTGACAAGTTTAGAATCAAAATTCAAACTCAATATGCTTCATTATCCTAGAGATAGGGTGTTGTTATTTATATGGATCCATCACACCATCCAAAAGGTGGGACTAGAAGGTGTGATTGGTTATAGATAATATATCCCTATTGTCATAGAACTATCAACAATGCAAATCAAATGATGTTGTCACCATTGACAACAATAATTGAAATAAGAGTCTCCATTGTGTTTCAAGAAGGAATCTAAATTTTTTGCACATGACAATCATAACCAAGATTCATTTGAGTCTTCAAAAGAGGGACCAGTAGCATAATATTTAGATAGTATTAAAAAACAAGATCAATATGATTCTTCATAAGAAATAATGGTGTCAAAATCTATAGCTATAAGTATACTGGAAGTTGACCCAAGAGTTTTCAAGACAAAAAAAGCATCTCACAGATGATACCAAGTTGTAGCTCAAATCCCCCTTACTCAAATCATTGCATTGCTCCTCCTACAGATAAATTATTTTACCAAATCCAATTTTTTCCCTAAGTTTCTCAAAACTTGTACCAAGTTAAAGTTGTATTTTTTTTGGATCTAGAAAACCCAATAAACTTGGCATGGATTTACAGTCTCCTTGTGTTGAGTGTGGTACTTCTATGTAGCAGAAGCTTCCTTACTAATATACTATTACAATTATGTGAGAATTAAAATGAGCATGATGTTGATGGAGGTGCAAAGAGACATTCAAGGAGCCATTTCCCACTGCAAGAATTCCAATTACATTAATGGTAAGTAGTATGGTACCAGCACTGTTCTACTTTTTACAGATAGTTTGTATTCATCTTAATGTAGTTGAGGCAAAAAAAATGTTATGATCTCCCTAAACTTCCTTATGTCATCTCCCTTCAACATAATAATTATTTCCTAATTACTGAGGACCATCCTATAATCCAACATTCTCGCATGAAGAGGCTATACATATTGCATGACTTTTTCCAAATTAACTATATAGAAATTTACAGTTCATATTTTGTTGATGTATTTGTAAATTTGGAAGATATTTTGATGTATATTATCATTGTATGTTGTTGTAACCCCATTGGAGATGTGTGTTACCCCCTTTACGGTATGTCTAAATAGTGTCTATACCTTGAGGTACAACCTCCATTGTAAGTCGGGGCAATAGTCCCCAGTGTAACATCATGTAATATGTTATTTTGGTCTCTCTAAGAGAAGTGGGCCCCATGTGAGATGACATGTAGGATTGAGTATTATATTTTGTCAGTGACTTCAAAGTCTATAAATAGGGAGGGACTCTCCCCCATTGCACCGAAGAGGTGCATTCTACAGCCCAGCAGGGGAGAGATGTGTAACTCCTTTCATGCACATCCTAGAGTTGACATGTGTCTTTTATAAAAAATAATAAAATATTTTTAAAAAATAACTTGTCGCCTTAAATTAAATTTAAATTATTTAGAATTGCATATATATATATATAACAACATAAATTAGGTAAACTAAAACCATAAAAATTAGATTACATATTTCCATTCTAAAATAAGGTTTGCATCTTGAGAGATTTTATCCCTCTCGGTGCTTGGTAGATCCCCTTTTAGATGGATCTATGCTGGTTTATACACACCTCATACACTCTCTAAGGCGTTGGAGAGAGAGAGACAGTCATAGGAGAAGAGGAAGATAGTTTTTGAACATTTCTTATTATTGTTTTGATCATCTTGCTATTCTGAAGAAGTTTGTGGGGTTTTCTCCTTTATGGTTTCCTCGATGAAAATATTTGTGTCTTGTTAATCTTTTACATTTTATTCATTTTTTTGTACTTGTTATTATTTTAGATAAAGATCCTAGATAATCTAATCAGATCTTAAGAAAATCTAACATGGTATCAGAGCCTCTATGAAAGAAGGCACTATGCAACTACAGGAACTAGGGCTTCCTAGTTCAAGGTGTTCTCTCCATGGATCATAAACAAAGGAGGTTTAGGCTAACTCACCTCACTAGGGTGCATCTATTGGTGGTATCAGTTTCTAAATCAAATATGTTTCATTGTACATCCCAAATACAGCTGCAATGGCAGATAATGGAAATTAGGGTTTCATGCCTCAAAACCCTAGAAGACAGATTTTAGTAATTCTAGAGCTTTCGCTATAACGTGAGATTGGAGAAGGCTTAGAAACTCTTATAGGATGAAGATTTTTTTTTTGTCTACTGTGTAAAATTTCCATCCTCATATTCACTATACTTCAGGAGATATGGTTCCTCCAAATTAGCAGGGTTCCATCCTCCTCTAGAATACAGTTATAAACAGGTGACCTAGGGAGATTTGCTATATCTCGGGCTAGGAAGGTCCAAAATAAATTTCACAAGATTTTTTTGGTAGGGAATGGACTATAGTTTCTTTGGTAATTTTTTCAGACCCAGAATGTGAAACAGTGACACATGGAAGTCGGTACAAGTTTGTTATCTTGAACAGTCCCCAAAACAACCATCTTTGGGAAATACGAATAAGTCCCACTTGGAGAATCCATTTCTTCTCTAACCTATGGGGTTGAAAGGAATACTTATCAATCTATAAAAGTGAGAATTTTTAGACCTTAAGGATCTAAAACTTTGGAGATAAAGGAGAGTCAATATCAATCATTTCTGTAGAAGAAATTGGAAAACTAGGGATTCCTGTTTCGAGAGCTTTTGTCCACTATTTTTAGAAAAAGGAGTACATTGGAAAACTCGCCTTGAAGAGGCCCATATTTATATCCAATAGGAATTTTAAAATTCCAAGTTTTGAAAATTAGGGTTTCTCTTATAAACCCTAGATCAGCTAGCTCCAAAACCAGGACAGACACCTCAAATCGGTAAGATCTAAAATGTTGCTATTTACATTTGAGGTTCTCATTTCAAAATGAATAATCACACTAGATTAATGAAAATATTGGTGAGGATGAAAACTTCTGAGTATGGAAGTATAGGACCTCCATGATCCTTGAAGAAATTAACTTGGATCAGTATTTCAGTAAGAAATTTCTAGGAGCCAGAGGGAGATGAGGCTAAGGATAGAGCCAAGAGAATCATTGCAGATTCTATTAAAGATCATCTGATACCTCATCTGTCATCAATGAAGACAGCAAAAGGAAGTGTTTAATGCTATTACGAAGCAATCGAAGAAGAATAAGATATTGTTATAACCACCTTGAATGGCCTACCAAGATCATGGGATTCATTCATTCAAGGAATGTGTGCCAGAAGGAAGTGATTACCTTTAGCAGACTCTAGGAAGAGTGCACACAAGAAGAAGTGCAACCCATAATAGGAGAAGAGAAGATGGGAGAAACTAAAGATAAATATCTGACGATTCAAAGAAGATCCCTCAAGCGATGAGGAATATGAAGGACTCAATTCTTGAAGAACCTCTTATCCATCTTAGCATTTGGATAAGAAATGATGTTGTTATGAATGAAGAAGATGATGAAGCTAAAGGCTCAAGAAGGAGTCTACCCATGAAACAAATAAAGATAAGTATTCAATTGTCATTTCATGATATTGTTTGGTTATGCATCTTGTTTATATTCAGTTGATGTGTTATGCATGTTTAAGTATTTGCATTTATACTACTGATTTGCACATAATGGGTAAGAATTCAATGATCTTGTACAACATTCCATTACGACTTATCTAGATTGAAACCTCCTTGTTGGCATATTAGGAGTAGTACACACTCTTAATAACTTAGGGTAGAATGCATCTAGAAGTTATTGTATGTATACCTAATATGGATGAATGTTGTATAATTGGCTAAAATAGTCACATGGCTATGTGACATATATTTGTCACCATTAATATGTTTTGGAAATTATGATGTGATTCTAATCATGCAACTGAAATTGACTTATAGATCATTCCAAAGAACAAGTAACAGTAGTTTAGAAGAGGAACCTGAATATTCCTAGGTCAAAGACACCATAGCGAAAGAAATAGATTTAGAATAATATAAAGAGAATGGTAGATGAAGAATAGTATGATGAGACTTCCAAAGAAAGCAAGAGGACTTAGACACACTCTAGTTATGTGACACTGTTGAGCGACATCATTGATGCAGAGCCTTCTAGCTATGAAGAAGTAGCCAAGAAGAAAGGGAAGGAGAGCACTAGTTCAAGAAGAATGATGTCTAGGATGCGGTATAGATACCTAAAGGGAAGTTCGTAGTGTCTTACATATGGATCTACAAGATCCAACATGCAGTATATGGAAACATCATGGGATACAAGGCAAGATTCGTAGCATGAGGCTTCTCACAGAAAGAAGGCATAGACTACGAATAGACATTTGCAGCCACTGGGAGTTGAGACACATGACAAGTAGACTCATGCATGCAAATTAAAGAAGGCCTTGTATGAGTTCAGAAGGAACCCATGGGATAGAACATACAGTTACATAAGGATCTTGAAGATCAGCTAGAGTGATGAAGATCTTAACCTTTGCTACAAAGATTGAAGATGAAATCCTATAGAGGATGACAAGCTCACAGATGGGTCTGAGAAGAAATTTTAAACAAAGTTCAAGATAGAGGATCTTGGTATCTAGATACCCTAGATGGTTACTTAGAATATTAGTAGCAGAGGAAGCTACTTGTTAATCCATTACAAAATGTTTCAATACATAGAGTACAAAAGGAAGAGGGAGAATGATGCTCCGCTTCATAGGGAGTGACTGTAGAAGATCCTGAGGTTCGACATGGTACGATAGGATGGAAAACTTTTGGATGGCTCTAGTATTTACAGGGAGTAAAGTAGATTCCAACCTTTAGTTCAAGGTTGAAGGTGGAAGACCAGTGATGCTCCTATTATATGTCGATGACCTGTTCCTAACAGGAAAAGAGGAACTCATTAGAGGTGCAAGAAGGAGACTTGTTACTGAGTTCGAGATGAAGGACTTGGTTATGATGCACTACTTTCTAGGCATGGAGGTGTGGTAGAGTACGGAATGGAATATTCCTTGGACAAGGAAAGTATGAGTGAAGAGACTGAAGAGGTTCGGGATGATGGACTGTAAGGGCATGGCCACATCTATGGCATCGAACCTCAAGCTATTGAGTGATTCTTCACCATATATGGTTGATTCCATGATGTATCATCAGATGATTTATTCATTGATGTGCTTGATGAATCGAAGACCAAACACATGCTTTTCTATGAAGGACCTGAGCCAGTTCCTGATGGATCCGAGACATGCTCACCTGGTTGCAAAGCATGTAGTGAGGTACCTAAAGGGTACAGTTGAGAATGGGCTCATGTATGATATGAAACATAAGACTAACCTACATGGTTATATTGATTTGGATTGGTAGCACCACTGAGAAGAAGAGCACCTTGGGTTGTTTCTTCAGTTTGAGATCCAATATGGGATATTGGTTTTGTAGGATGCAGTCCTGCATGGCATTGAGTACAACCGAGGCAAAATATGTTTCCACTTGCTCAGTTTTTTGTGAGGTAGTATGTTTCTGTTGAAAGCTACTCTTCCATTTGATTGATCTGAATTGCTTTTTTGTATGACGTAGAGAGGAGCAGTGAAGCTCCAGTGTGTACTTTAGATCAAGGTTCCTTCCAAGGGGAAGTGATGACTCCGAGAGCCTTTTCGACATGGTGGTGGGTAGGGCCTCCCTTGGTTAGATGTAAGTGCAGATCCTTTCTGACATGGTGTTAGGCTAGGCCTCCTATGGTCGGATGTAAGTGCAGAGCCTTTCTGACATGGTGGTAGGTTGGGCCTCCTATGGTAGAATGTATGTGCAGAGCCTTTCTGACATGGTGGCAGGCTAGGCCTCCCATGGTTGTATTTAAGTGTAGAGCCTTTTTGACATGGTGGAAAACTGGGCCTCCCATGGTTGGATGTAAGTGTAGAGCCTTTTCAACATGGTGGCAGGCTGGGCCTCCCATGGTCGGATGTAAGTGCTGGATCCTTTTCCAGATGGTAGTAGGTGTGTCCTACCATGTCGATGGATGTAAGTGCTGGAATACTTTCCTGGATGGTAGTAGGTTTGTCCTACCATGTTGGTGAATGTGAGTGTTGTGTTATGTGTACCTCAGTTGTGCTGTGTGTGACGATGTGATGAGATGATATGAAGATGATGAAGATGATATTAGGGTATGGGGGTGTTGCAAGGAATGTAATAAGTCTTGGGATGCTCCTTCAGGTTTTGTAGTGGCATATAATCAGTCTTGGGAGATCTTGCAAGTTTTTCAAGAGGAATATAATAAGTCCTGGGATGCACCTACTTGATGGCTTTCCTGCAGAGATGATGAAGACCTACATAGAGGACTAGGACTACATCTAGCATGAAAAAGGGTTGGCATTGTATATGAAGACCTAGTAGAGGATTAGGCCTACATCCAACATGAAAAAGGGCTGGCACTGTAGAAACTTCTGATGACAAATAGTATGAGATGATGATGAAATTATAATAATATGATGAAGACTCTATGACTCCGTGATGATGACGATGCGATGAAGACCTGACCGGATGTGTTCATGACTGTGTAGAGAGAGAATACCTTCCCATTTAATAGGGAGTGTTGATGTATTTGTAACTTTGGAAGATATTATGGTGTATATTATCATTGTATATTGTTGTACCCCCATTGGGGATGTGTGGTACCCCTTTACGGGATGCCTAAATTATGTCTAGACCTTGAGTTACAACCTTCATTTTAAGTCGAGGCAATAGTCCCCAATGTAACATCATGTAATTAATTGTGGTTTCTCTAGGAGAAGTGGGCCCCATGTGAGATGACATGTAGGATTGAGTCTTATATTTGGTCAATGACTTGAAAGGGTATAAATAGGGAGGACCTCTCCCTCATTTATACAAACCTCGTACACTCTCTAAGGAATTGGAGAGAGAGAGACAGTCATAGGAGGAGAGAAAGATAGTTGTTGAACATTTCTTATTACTGCTTTTGGTCATCTTACTATTCTGAAGAAGTTTGTGTGGTGTTATCCTTTATGGTTTCCCCGATGAAAATATTTGTGTCTTGTGCATATTTTACATTTTATGCATTTTGTTGTACTTTTTATTCTTTCATATAAAGATCCTAGATAATCTAATCAGTTCTTAAGAAAATCTAACATATTTAACCATTTTTTGCATCTTAAACTTGCTTCACTCTTTTGTTTTGTTCTCTCCTTCAAACTATAATCAGTCTTACAACTAAGAAATACAAGTTGAACAAGATTATAAATTCTTATCAAGAACATGGAACAAAATCTAACCCATCTGATTCATCATGTAATATGTATAGCCTCTTCATGCGAGAAGATTGGCTTATAGAAATTTACAGTTCATATTTAACCATTTTTTTCATATTAAACTTGCTTCACTCTTTGGTGTGAGGTTTATATCACCTCCCATGATCATAATTTTCGGCTCAATGCAATATTTCTCTAGGAGGGAGGCCCATAAATTCTCATGGCTCTCATAGAGACCATATACATTCAAAATCTACCAAGATTTTTCCATCTCGAGATTGTCAAGAATGTTACAAAGTCCTAAAAAGGTACGATATGAGTTTATAAGAGAGATCAAAGAGTTATAGCATGTAACAAGACCTCCATAGAAACTATTTGCATCCAATGCAAAAAAACTCCCAATTTGAAAATATCTTTTTCTAAACTAAGACAAGTGCATCCCCAACCCCCATTGTCTCATGTATAAAGTTTAAACAACAAACCAAGATTGTTAGAGTTCAACAAGTGTTTGAGGGACATTTCTTTGGCTCATCCCCTAAATCCTATGGAATTTAGATAAAGGAGTTTCATTATTCAACCTTGTGAGGAGTGTCAATGCTTTAATTACCCGAGGAAGAAGACTTTGTATTCCTTGATTAACTTCACTAATAGCATGATATTGTGCATGCTTCAGTTCTGAATTATGTTACAAATGAGAACCCTTTGTCTCTTTCAACAAATCTAGCCCCAAAATTACAGATTGGTTTCCACTCAAATATTGTGAGGAAGCTCAAGCTCTGAGAAAATAATGACCACCTCCTCTTTGCGATGAGTAAAGATCCCTAGATTAAAAGTTAATAGTGGCCTGTGAAGGAACAATATTGATATTGTCCCAAGAGTGAGTCTTTGTCTAGGTGAATGATTTTAGGGCCCAAAATGACCCGTCCAAGTAGATCCTTCAAAGAAGAGCATTGAAACAAACAATGTAAATGGAATAGGTTCTAAAATTTGGCAATTATGCAAAGCAACAAACTCAATAATACAAGAAAAACTATGTTGGGTTCCTAGTAAAGGAAAACATGTAGATACTTGGAAATATGGGATCATGTCCTATGTGATGTGCTTCCTTCGACACTAAACCAACTCTAAGGTGATATGGAACTAGTTAGTGCATAGGGGAGTTAAAATTTTATATGGTATCTCATATTGGCATACCTATGGATAATGGAAGAGTTGGTCCATCATTAAGTAACGAGTTTTGGTGAGGTTCAGGTTTGATATAAAGAAAAATAAAAATTTGTATACTTTCATGCATGAGATAGGTCACAGAACTAAAGCAAAGCTAAATTTAAAACAGTAAAATTGGGACTTCCACAACATGGAGGCACATGTGAGTCCCCTCATCAGGAGAGTTATGGTCTATCCTAGGAGCATCAAAATGGTCATAGATGAGCCCAGTCAAGCATAGAGAGGCCACAAACTGCTAAAACCAGCAGTAGGAGAGTTATGGCCTAGGCCCTATTCCAAGAGTAGGAAAAACCCAAGACATCAACCAAAAGCAATGATAACCCTAGCTTGTTAAGAAAAATTCTAACACAGAAAAATATTCAGATATGAAATTCTCTCATGTCAATATGCACACAAAGAATGAAGTTTGAACTTAATTTATTATCTTGACAAGCCATGTACAAGGGTCACTTAGACACTCCTAGGTTTTGGGATAGTTATGGTATCCCTATTAGTGTAGTTGAGGAAAACAAACTATTATGAGCTCCCTAAACTTCATTATGTCATCTCCCTTCAATATAATTATTATTTCCTAATTACTGAGGATCATCCTATAATCCAATATTCTCACATGAAAAGGCTATACATGTTACATGTTTTTTCCATATGAACTGTATAGAAATTTACAAATCATATTTAACCTTTTTTGCATCTTAAACTTGCTTCACTCTTTTGTTGTGTTCTCTCCTTCAAACTATAATCAGTATTCCAACTAAGAAATATAGGTTGAACAAGATTGTGGATTCTTTTCAAGAACATAACACAACATCTAACCCATCTGAGTCGTCACATAATATGTATAACCTCTTCATGCGAGAAGATTGTCCTATAGAAATTTATAGTTTAGATTTAACCTTTTTTTCATCTTAAACATGCTTCACTCTTCTTCTTTTTTCTTTGGAAATTGGCATGTGATTGAGAATCGAGATTGGATCCTTTATATATGGTCAATATTTTTTCTTTTCACATAAACAAAAAAACAAGTTTCACCATTTATCATCCCAATTTAACCTCCAGATAGTTGAATGAGTTTCTTATCTCTCCTTCAAACTCTAATAATTATGCCAACTAATAAAGCCAAGTTAAACAAGATTGTAGATTCTTGTTAAGAACATAACAGAACTTCTAACCCATCTGAGTCAATACCCATATAACCTAAGGCCAAAACCTCCAAGCAAATCTCCCAAGTGTCGGGACCTTGGATTATCATGAAATTATTATTGAAAGAAGAGCGGGAAAGCAAGATAAAAAAATTTCCAATGAATTCAAGAAACACATTCTTTCCAACTTTGATGATCACATGGATCTTAGGCCTTATCACTTACCTATAGACGTAAGGGTTGAAGGACATTTTCTGACCTTCGAAACTTCTTACTCTTTTCCAATCCGTACCCCTTACTATGGTTTTCCAGGATCTAATTGGTAAAGTGTTGGTTAGGTTCACCATTCAAGTTTGATATAAAGAAAAATAATAATTTGTTATACTTTCATGCATGAGACAAGTCATCGAACTAAAGAAAAGGTAGATTTAAAATAGTACACTTGTTACTTCCACAACATGGAGGCACTTGTGAGTCCCCTCGGTAGGAGAGTTATGGTATATCCCATGAGCATCAAAAAGGTCATATATGAGCCCAGTCAAGCATAGAGAGGCCAAGAACTACTAAAACTAGGCTCCAACAGTAGGAGAGTTATGGGCATATTCCAGCAGCTAAAAAAAAAACCAAGAAATCAACTTAATAGAAACAGTAACCCTAGCTCATTAAGCCAAAACAATTTAATTTCAACCGTGAAATTTGATCAAATTGAGAACCCAAAATATGAATTGAGAGAGACTAACCCTTAACTCAAAGACTTAGAGCTGTGTGAAATAAAGAATAATGAGATGGAAAAAACAATCGAAATATTGCAGGTCATAAGGGTAAACCAACAAGATCAAGGACACAACTTGGTGTGGCCCTGGGAATGATCCCCTTTTCCACAACTTGGTTAAGCAGGACTTTCAAGGAAAAAACTTTCCCTCTGTGTTTTGTCTGATGGCCATTGCAAATGTGGAAAAGGATAAAAGGACCCCTGAATTTCAGCAGCCATTGTATCGATTAGAGGTGTGGATCTGGATGCTAAATGTTGTCATATTTCTTGTTTCTAACTAGATGGAGATGAAATTGAACCTACCCGCCTTGGATATAATTATAAAAACATTGACTGAAAAAATTTGATGATATACAAACGAATTCCTCTTCAATTAAGACACATACTCATGACAACTTGTAAATCAAGTGATTGCTACAAGATCAAAGAAGACATCAACTTAATAAAAACAACAACTGTAGCTCATTAAGCCAAAATAATTTAATTTCAACTGTGAAATTTGATCAAATTGGGCACCCAAAATATGAACTGAGAAAGACTAACCTCTAACTCAAATACTTAGATCCATGTGAAATAGAGACTAACACATAGAATCCAAATGCATTAGATATCATTTCGAACTTCGTTGGTGGATAAATTCAGTACAAATGCTTTTCGAATTCGATGTGGTCACCATATATGTTCTTTGGTCTTAAATAATTGTGCATAAACTAATAAAACCCATCAATCATATGCCAAATGGGGCTCTATAGTCTAGAAGCGATAAAACCTCAAAATCGGGGGTGAATGGGACTCCGAAAAATGGCAAGTTGAAGACAAACGAGAAATTTAGAAGCCAAATCGTGGGTGAATGAGGGTCCAAAAACTTTGATTTATTGATTTCAAGGATGAACAAGGGATCTAAAACCAACTCAGGGCCAAATGGGACTACAAAAATGACCATTTCCTGAAATTAAGGGAAAACGGGGCCTCTATCCGAAACCCATGTTGGAAATCGTGGGTGAACAGGACCTCTATTTGAAACCCATGCTAGAAATTGCGGGAGAATAGGATCTCTATCTGAAACCCAAGGTGGAAATCACGAGTGAAATATGGATTCAAAGTAAATTTCAAATGTCGAAAATGGTTTTTGTAATAATTTTCAACCATATTTGGTTGGGCTAACTATGTTTTTAATATGTTTTTGAAAATAAATAATGGGATATTTAATATTGACCCTAAAAAAAAATTTATATAACAAATTCTCCCAAAGAAAATTTGAAACCCCTCTAATTTCGCCCATGAGATAAATTTTGCCCCTAAAATCATCCCTAGTATGCAGTGATGACCCTAGTTAACATTCACTTATGTCCCTAGGATTCATAAGGAATTTTAACCCAAGGTCCCTTAAACATAGTTATGAGGGTCACTTTAATTAATCATGGGTTGATTATATTAGTATGGGATTACCAAGGGAAAAGTGGCATCTTCTAGAGAATCCACTTGTTAATACAAATCCATGCATATATAATGTTAGAAACATGCTCATTCAGTCATTCATTTATTCTATTATTCACCCCATAAAACTATTTGAGATCTGGCTGGTTTATTAGAGAGGAAGTTGTATTTCATACGTTTTCTACCAATTACCCTAGGAAGCTAGTGCTAATGGGATTGGTTCCCATGTGAGAGGAACCTATCCTACAATTGAGTTCCCTAGATTCTGAACATAGAGACTCCATGTCTATCCTATGATAGAGCACTAGAAGGGAACATGGACAACTTGAGGGGCTACATGTAGAGAAGGAAGTCTCATTCCTTATGTTGTGCATGTTGATGGTGTATGAATTTTAGTGGATTGGTGTTAGAGAAACATACCACCTAGTACCATGGTAATATACATCTAGGACAGATTTTAATTTCTTTTGTACTTATGTCATATGGTCCAAAACTTGGTTATGTTGGTCAAGCAAGGTATTTTAGTGTTTTGGACTCGTTAATGCACCCAGGAACCCATATTTGATCATTCTAAAAACACATTCACCCTCATTTATGATTGTTCAATCCTTGGTGCACTCCCACTTCTTAGAACACTTAATTTGGTTGACCAGAGGCACCCATGCATGGTATTTAGGTGTTTTTGGCTCTTTTGGACAATTTATTGTTGCCTAGAACCACTCCCCCTCACCCATGCACTCCACCATGCCTAGAATACCATTATTTATGTCCTAGCATGCTTTAGCCACATTCACATGGCCATTCGTGACCATTTGAGATGGTTTGGGATCTCATTGGTCGACCTAGGTGGGTTTCAGGTCCAATCTAATCCTGCCACATGTATTCATCCAATTTTCATCCAAAGTAAATCAATTTTCTTCAATCATATAATAATGATGTTCCAGACATATTTACTTGTTGGAAAGTAATAGTAACTTAAGATATTGGCACTATTGTCGTGTGTTAATTTTTCTCTTTTCACTGTTTTTCTGCATAATTTGTCAATATCTTGATTTTGTGAGGATTCCCTTAGCTCCAATATCTTGTTGTGAATCATATTTTCACATGGTATCAAATCTCTTTGGAGATGAAAATAGAATTTAGAGAGTTTGAATTGTTATCTAGGGTCTCTTAAAGAAAAATTTGAGTGTTTACATTATAGGTACTTCCAGTGTCTTTGTTACTCAGTGTGTAAGCAGAAATGGATCAGAGTCATGTCTTTCTTACCCCATTCAATTATTTTTAATGGAGGGAAGAAATGTTGATGCATATGAGGTTGAAAGGCCTCTATAGAGTCACCATGTGAACTAAGAATGAGCGATCCAACACTGTTGTAGAAAAATAGAAGTACTTCAACATGTTGGATGAGGCATTCAGGTTGATTTGTCTCAGTATTTCGAGGGATATTCACTTCCATGTAGACAGTATTACTACACCCAATGAAGTTTGGCTCAAGATCTAGTCAATTTTTGGGAAGACTGGTGAGATGAGAGGACACCAGCTCAAAAATGAGTTGATCTCATTGAGCCCAACTCACTTTGAGACGATCCAGAATCTCTTCACAAAGTTCAAATCATTGGTGCTTCAATTGAAACAATGTGGCATAGAGAAGAAAGAATAGAAACTTATCTTTTCCATTCTCTTGAATACAGGACCAGAGTATTCATTGTTTGTCTCCACATTCCACTCAAGAAAGTTGATAGTTTGAAATTGGAGAATGCCTTCACTGGCGGACTTCATGGAGTATTTGACTCATGAACAAGACAAATTGGTGCAAATGGGTACCATCAAATCCACCAAGGATCAATCCATTTCTACAGTTTTGTTGAGGCCTGGAAATTTGCAGGCAACAACAGCAAGAGATTCTCCCCAGTCAACGTTCCCAACTAGCCCGTGACTGTTTGGTGTAGGGAATCTGTCTGGTTTGTGGTCCGTCTACCGTAGGTCAAGTAACAAAAATAGAAGGTTTTACCAGTTGCGGCCTGATCCACTGTATATATTTTTTTAATTTGACTTTAAGTATGATATTCAAGTGCCTATCTAAGATGCATATTGATAGAGGATGCAAGGAGTATTCACAACGGTGATACGCAGGTTCTTACCTCTCGTCTTAAACTCTCTTGAATCTAAATCAAACACAACTAGAAAATACATACTAACTAAGCTATCTCTAGAGGGCTAGATATTAATCCATGAGTAATGTAATACTGTTCACATGTTACGGTAAATCACAGATAGCTGTTCTTAGAACCGAACACATAAACATAAATAAAGATATATACGATAAGATAGCTCATCAATGATTAAAACCCCCATTAATCATAGTGGAAAATGTCACAAAATATACCGGAGAACATTCAGATAGGAACATAGGCTCAAAAAGTTAGAACACTCTCACAGTTAATGAAACCAGTCGAAAATGAAATAGTTCCCCTTCAACATTGTTCGTTTATCACATTTGAACATTCCACACAACACCTTCTCCAACAGGAAAAATTTACAATTTCTTATTGTAAAATGAAGTAGTTCCTCTTACAAACAATAGTTCACAAGTTTTCCCAGGGAAAAAGCCCCTTCTTCCTCTAACTTTCCTATCTTTATACAAAGACCCCAAAACCTTTGGGTTGCCCCCCCGCTCCTTGACCTTCCAGCATCCCGGCCATTTTAATCTCACCATTTTTTCATTTTGCAAGTGCTCATGATTTAAGCAATGCGTTACATTTCAGATTTTAGTCTTATGAGTATTTCATATAGAGAGACCAGCTTAATAACTGCCTTTCCCAGAATTGGGCCTCTGTTGCTATTGATTCCGCTTTGTCTTTTATTGATCTCGGAATGTATCTGCCTATCACTTTTCAGCCAACTTTCTTCAGCTTTATCCTTCAGCTATGTCTTCTTGCAGTAGCGATCCGAAGAATATTCTGAGTCTATCTGCAATCAAAACAAAAAATCATCATTAAAACAGACAGCATATGTTCAATACTTAAACCACACTAGCAATAAAATTGATTATCAAGATGAGGCCCTATACTGTGCTCTCGTCACAAAAATATTAACAAGAATCGGAAAACAACGCCACCCGAAAACGGCGGAAAACAACCTTATCGGCAGCTTGAAGCACTGAGACATTGGCCAGATAGTCTTGCTTATATCCACAATGGCGGGTTTCAAATGAACAACGAGTTCCACAGGACCGCTCAGTCTATCGGAATCGGAAGAACTACAAGTCAAAGCACCAAGTGGTAAAGTTCCCTGTCGGCGAATGGAACGACACCAACGTCGGGAGATTAGTGAATTACGCAGCCATGATAGCCAAAGATGAAAATAATACGGGCCCTGCGGCCAAAAGACGAAATGGCGAAACCCAGATGAAACATCGGAGAGCGGAGCAATTATGTGGTGGACACTTAGTTCGCTTGGGAGCCATAATGGAGGAAAACAAAAAGACTACAACCTTCGATCAAAATTATAAGCTTTTTGATACAGTGCAAAAACATCATGCAAACATTAAGTGTTCGAAAAACCTATGGTCATGCATCGGCCCAAAAAGTTTTCCCCACTTCCAAAACAACGGCTTCACAAATATCAAACGAATCCGACTCAACTTCGACCAACCTCCGATAATGTAAACAAGTCAAAACAAAAACAACATGACATCAGAGAAGTCAAGACTATCCTACGGAGCACTCATCGTTCAGCTGCCGCAACAGAGGATCCATAAGGAAACATGGTTCCGATACGTTGATATAGTGGCTAGAATGAGAAATAGGCTTCCGAGAACAAGAAAGAAATCGTAGATCAAAAGGAAAAACCAAACTCTAAATTTAGACATAAGCAGTTTTGCGAAAAGCATGAAGAGAGTTAACCTCAAAACAGTCCAAACTTGTAGCAAAGGGAAAACAAAAACAGAGCTCATGGATCCAAATGATTCTAGGCAACGTAAAAATTAACAGGAGGGTCCAAAATTTCGAAAATTTAGGAAAACAGTTGCAGCTGCAACAATTGGCGACTACCTGGTGAACCTAGATCTCTGGACAATTTACTTCTTAAGTAACAGACTATTTAAAAACAAACAAACATGTTGAATTCTTCCAGATGTCTGGATTCCTCAAATGGAAAATATATGTACTTTTAATCATTTGTGATAGTCCAATTTAGGAGAATGGAAACCGATATTTCCAAGTCAAGATAACTCTTTTGAGGCTAGAAAGATGAGTTTCATTTATTGCCTCTGTCTTCAGGTAGCTGCCAGCTTGGACACCACAGGATTGTAACATGTGGTAAACAGAAATATTCATTTGTTCCTCATTCCCATACCATTTTGCACTTTTTGTACTTTTTTGGACTTTTTTCCTTTGCATATGAGTCCTCCTGCATGCCTTTCTTTTTGAATTTTCATTTAGGCTCCTCTATCCATGCTGTCCTTTTATGTGAGAGATGTATTCAACTTTCAGCTCACGGACGGAGAGAAACTTTTGGAAATTTAGTATTTATATGGTTCAGTATTTTGTTTTGATACATATTGCTTTCATAGGAGCTTTTGACTCTTTATCTGCCTTTTGGCATTCAATTCTTGGCATGGGATCATTTATATATAATATACTGTTTACCCTGCGTCCTTTCCATGGGCCCTCTGCTGTCGCTCCCTAGGAAATTTTAAAATGTGAGATGGACGGAGGCTCAAAATAGTATTCCAGACCTTTTTATCCTGGTTTATTTTACAAGGATTAAGCAGGACTTCAATGTGTTCATATCCATTCGGGGAAACCGCTAAAATAGAAGAAATTCTTTTAGATAAAACAATAATACACAGTCTTACACTCAAGAACTTTAATCATTCCAGAATTCTGATGTTCTCCATGCAACCAAGAGTTTTCCTCCTTTTGTTGAAATTAGTCAAAATCTGAACTAAAACAAAACAGAAATAAAATAAATCAAGATAAACAGTGAAGTCAATTTATTTATGTACAAAATAAAAGAACAAAAAAGAAGAACCAAACTCAGGAAAAATAAGGTTTGAGAACTAAACCATTTACTGGTAAGTTCTCTTCCCACCCCTGTAAATCTTGCAATTTATAGGTTGAAGGGCCAAGCTTTGCCGGAATCTAGAAAGGACCTACCCACAACTGTTGAAAATTCGTGTGTTTTCCTTTCTCATCATGGGGGTGGTCTCATTTGAGAACCAAATCTCCCACCTCAAATTCTTTTGTTCCAGCCTTGTGTTTATCAAACCATCTCTTTACTACCTCTTGTTGTTGTTTAAAGCATTCTCTGGCCTTAGATCGAGACTCTTTTGCCTTCAGGAGATTATATATCCTCATTTGCAAGACGTCATTATCTGATCCTCTGGATTCCTGAGCTATTATGGAAGAGGGTAGCGTGATATTGGGAGGTAGAATGGCCTCTTTTCCATAAACAAGGGTATACGGGGACACACCTAATGAAGTCTTGGGGGTGACCCTATTAGCCCAAAGAGCATTTGGTAATGTTGAGTGCCAACTCTTTTGATTTTCTATCACTGTCTTTTTTAAAATTCTAATCAGATTCTTGTTTGTAGATTCAGCTAAACCATTTCCATGTGGATAGTAATTAGCAGAGTAATGCAACTTAATTCCTTTCTCATGAGCAAATCTAGTTAATATAATCGAGGAAAAGTAAGTAGCATTATCGAAAACTAAAGAAATTGGAACTCCAAACTTGGTCATAATATGGTCTTGCAAGAAGTCCATGATCGCATCTTCATTTACTTTACGCAATGGAATGGCTTCAACCCAACCAGTGAAGTAATCGGTTGCTGTCAAAATATACTTGTGTTTGCAGGGAATAATTTGGCTTTATCTCCCCAATGATATCCAAACCCCACTGCTCGAAGGGCTATGTTATCATCACAGGATTTAACAATCCTACTACTTTAGCTTGTCTTCCACCACACCTTTGACAAATGTCGCACTTTCTAACATGGGCGTGTGCATCTTTGGACAGCATGGGCCAATAGTATTAGACTCTGAGAATTTTATGAGATGTAGTATCTCCGGAAAAGTGCCCTCCAGCAGGGCCATCATGTAAATCTATCATTACCTTCTTCGCATCTTCTTTCTCTAAGCATCTAAGAAGAACTCCATTATAATTATTCCTGAATAATATTCCTTCAATAATTTGATATGAGGCTGATTTAAGACGCAATGATCTCCTTTGCTTAGAATTCCAATGTTCTAGTAACAATCCCGCTTGAAGTTAATGCATAAGGTCTCGATACCAAGAGTCCAGAGCTATGAAAAGAGGACATACATCCATCAAATGTAACTCAGCTTTGTTTTCCCATTCATGTTCTTCATTGTCTTTACTTTCAGTCATTAGTTTGCACAATCCTTGCCCTTTGACTATGGAGGCTGGCTTGAATTCGAGGTCATACTCCTGTAGAGCTGTTACCTAGTTGCCTCTCCTTTCTCCTAGCTCCTTTTGTATGAAAAGAAACCTCACAGCTGGGTGTGGAACTATTACCTTTGTCCAGTTATTTAGTATATATGGTCTGAATTGTTTCACTGCTTTGAACACTGCATAAGCTTGTTTATCCATAGTAGGGGAATTCAATTCAGCCCCCTGCAGACCAGTGCTCATAAATGATATGGGGAACTCACCTCCCCCATCTTCTTTCTGGGTCATCACAGCTGCTAGTGAATCATCAGAGGCGAAAGTGTACAGAATAAAATCTTTATCAAAATCTGGACTTTCGAGGGAGGGTGCATGCGCAACAACTATTTTAATCTTACTGAACGTCTTCTTTTCCACATCAGTCCATTTGAATTGTACACTTTACTTTACCATTTGCTGCAAAGGTTTAACGATTTGAGCGAAATCTGGCACAAACCTTCGCATGAAGTTTATTGTCCCCATAAATGATTACATGCCCTTTTTATTATGGGGCAAGGGAATCTGTTCAATGGATTTGATCCTTTTTGGGTCTATGGAGATCCCCTCCTTAGACACCATGTGACCCAACAACTTACCTTTTGTAATAGCAAACATGCACTTCTTGCGGTTTAGTGAGATACCATATTTCCGGCAGCGTTCAAAAATCTGTTTTAGATGAAATGCGTGTTGCTCTCTTTTCTTCGAGAATATCGTGATGTCATCAAGGTATACTACAGCACTATGGCCAATCAAACCATGGAAAGATCTGTCAATGGCCCTCTAGAAGGTAGCTCCAGCATTTATGAGTCCAAAAGGCATCCTTCTGTAAGCAAAAGTTCCCCACCTGGTCCTGAATGTCATTTTTAGTCTGTCTTCTTTGGCTACTAATACTTGATTGTACCCTGAGAATCCATCTAATAAAGAGAATAGTTTAGAACCTGAAACCATTTGCAGTATTGGCTCCATGGGTGGAACAGGATAATTGTCTTTATATGAAGCATGATTTAAGTTTCTAAAATCCACACATAACCTGATTTCTCCATATTTCTTCCTCACTGGTACCAGATTTGAAACCCATTCCGAGTGTCTATCCTTAAAAATGATTCTAGCATCCAATAATTTCTTAACTTCACTCTGGATTAGAGGTTCCAATTTTGGATGCATTTTCCTTAAAGGCTGTTGATAAGGTTTGATTCCAGATTTGATGGGGATAACATGCTAGATAATACTGGTGTCATATGTCTTTATATATTCATACATCCAGGAAAAAACATCTTTGTATTTCTTGAAAAGAACGATGAACTTATCCCTTTTAGCTGGTGAACAACATTTTCCAAGATTCACATATTTAGGCTTCATCTCAGTCCCCAAATTAATCAAATTGAACTGCAGAGATGAGCTATGAGTCTTCACATTTGTTGGTCTTCTAAATTTCTCATTTAAATCAAACATCCGTTCTAAAGTCCTGACTCCCTTAGGAATGAAATTATCAAATTTCAGCTCGGCTTAATGTTCTTCATCATCAATAATCGCCCCTTTGAATGCCTCATCATTTGTTAAGCATTCTATAATCTGCTGATCATCATCGAACACTCATAGATTGGTAATCATATCTAGAACCGAGGGCCTGAAAAGCAATTCAACGGAGCGCCAATTATTAGAGGGCACAAGCCTCGCAGCTGATGTGGCCAACATGTCAGCTGCTTCATTCTTAAGGCTTGGAATCGATACAATTCTAAATGCATTAAAACATTTAAGTAAATCCCATACTTCATTTTGATAAGCTTTTAAATGAGGAGAAATGCAATGTATTTGATTCCGAATTTGTTTTACAACTATTTCAGAATCTCCAAACACTTTCAGATTATTTGCCTTTAATTCAATTGCTTTCCTTAACCCTTGAACCAACGCTTCATATTCAGCTGTGTTATTGGTACATTCAAACTCTAACCTACATGAAAGAAAATGTTTGTTTTTCATAGGGTCAATCAGGACACAGCCGGCTCCCGACCCCTCTAAATTTTTAGAACCATCAAAGAAAAGCGTCCAAAAATAGCTACCTACTGCTGCATGAGAACTAACATCTACATATACAGCTAAGTCTACTATTTTACAATCAATTTCATCAGCCTATGAAAACCGAAGGAGATAAGGCTGAGTGTCTGATGTATCGATGGCTTCTTCTGCTTGATAGTTTCCTGGTTCTAACTCAATAAAATAGTTTCCCAAAATAGGATCCACTGGTTCATTTTTTCCTTCGAACTGAGTAGCATTGTGTTTCATGTGGGGCTCCCTCAACACTTTAATTTGATTTGGGATTCCTTTATATGGCAGCCACAGATGTGACCAGTCTGGGGAAAAATATCCGTTCAGCTTAGCCGACCAATCCCTACTCAAAACAAGTCCATAAGCTTCTAGTATGTCAGCCACCACAATATCGATGACTTGAAACACCTTATCATTGGAATATAAGCAAACGAGAACATCCTCCATTTCTCCAATTACCTTCACATTCGTTCTATCCAACTGAACAACCCTCCAGGTAGATGGTTTAGGTTGTCCATTTATCTTTTTGCAGACCGACAATGGCATGACATTGACTGATGCTCCCGAGTCTACTAGGCAGTTATGCACGTTATGGTTGAAGATTTCAAAAGTAAGGAGAAATGGTGGATTCTTACTTTTAGGCTTACCTCCCATACTTGTTTCACCAATTTCTTCTTCTTGGGGCTGATTATCAGTGGGTAGCTTTTCCTTTGATGCTTCAAGCACTTTCAATAGCTTTTCTTTTTGCTGTGGCACATTGCACATTTCAAATAATGAGATGTTTTCCCTCACCTTCTTGATATCCTCCACAATGTCATACTCCATCTTATGTTTTGTGAGGTTTGATCTAACATTGTTTTCTTCGTTGGGCTTAGTAGTCATGTGAATCTGCCCAGGATTTTGACTGGTGATGATAAACTCCAGAATCTTATTTGTCGAGGAGCTATTTTGAAATTTCGTAACATTCTATTGCAGTCTTTTGATCTTCGGGAGCATAAGACTATTTTCCTTGCCCAACCCCTGGCTTCTTGTCATTACATTTGTCTCCAAGAGGCCTTCGTGTCTCATATTTTTTTCTTCCTTGGCATCAAACAATGATACACAGTCCCATAAAATCGTAGCTTCATCCTCCTGTTGTTCTGTTGATTTATTATTATCTTTCCCTTCTTCCTCGTTGTCTTCAGTTAATTTGGAATCCAGAAGCTGATTCATAACCAACGTCATTGTGTTTAACCATTGAGGACAACTCTTTTCAGAATGAGGTTTTTGGTGGAAAGTGCAAAAGTTATCCATTCCTACCTTCGTTAAGTTCATAGATGCAGGGCTGTGCAGAGGGGGTTGGGATTGACTTTTATCTTCCCTTTTCTTGTAATATGGCTTGTAGAAATTTTGGGTTTCCTTTTCCTTTTCCAAGTCTATGATTCTGTTAGAAAGCTTTTGCATCATCTTTGCCATTCTTTCGAAATCTGGTGATTGCTCCTCTTTAGGCTTAGTAAACAATAGAGCTTTCCTCCCAACATTTTTTTCTCCTGACCGTTCAGGATAATCTTCGATACTTTCCCTTTCAGCCTCTACTCTCTCTGCTTCCTCATAAGTCTCTACTAGCGTAGCTTTGGCTTTCATTTTGGCAAACATGGCCAACTCAGGTCCTAGAGCTGAGGTATAATATTCAATCAGGACTTTATCCGAGGGTTTGTCAGCTTCAGAAAATATTTTTAGATAGGCAACGAATCTTTGGGTAAAACTATGTACTTTCTCTTTTCTTTCTTTCTTTAAGGCACCTAGTCCTTTCATTAGAGCTGCATGAGTTTTTTGGGTTGCATACTTACTTCTAAAGAGTCGTTCAAAGGTATCCCAATTAGGGATAGATTTTGCAGGCAATCCAAAGTACCACGATGTTGCTGCTCCTTTAAGGGTGTGTGGGAAAAGTCTACAAACCACATCTTCATATTCCCCAGCCCTTAATCCTTCTATTGCTAGATAGAAACTCTGTAAGTGGTCATCTACTAACATCTTCTCATTTGGATCAAACTTGGGCAGCATCTTTTCAAAAGATTGAGGTAAATCATGCAAAGGAGGTGTTAGGTTTAAAGGTGATCTGGCTTTCCAGGTAGGTGGTGGATTTGGTGGGTTGGGTGGCTGATTTGCGTTCACGCCTGCCATGAGTCTGGGTGGAGAGTGAGGTGGTGAATGAATAGGAGTATGAATAGGAGAACCGTAAGGAGTATCTGGGCCTACTTGATTCAAAGGCTGTACAACTTCCTATAAGGCTGTCTCTACTAGTCCTTCAAAATCTCCAACCAACATCGAGTCTTCCAATATAGGAAAATATTTCCTCTTATATTCTCTTCTAGGCAATTCAGGGATAATAGGTAATCCTCCAATCTTCTTTACGTATTCCCTAGTGTGTCTTCTCAGATTGTTAACAACTTCATTTTCCATAGAATACAAATGTTCTCTACCTTTCTCTTCAGGAAATGGATTAGGAAACAAACTGCCTGCTGAACTATCACCGGTGGAATAATCTCGGGAAAATGGGTTTCCTCAGCCAGCCATGCAATGGCTGCCCTCCTTCTAGCGCCAAAAACTGTTGAGGCCTGGAAATTTGTAGGCAACAATAGTAAGGGATTCTCTCTAGTCAACGTTCCAAACTAGCCCGTGACTATTTGGTGTAGGGAATCCGTCCAATTTGCGGTCCGGCTACCATAGGTCAAGTAACAAAAATAGAAGGTTTTACCGGTTTTAGCCCGATCCACCAAATATATTTTTGTAATTTGACTTTAAGTATGATATGCAAGTGCCTATCTAAGATGCATATTGATAGAGGATGTAAGGAGTATTCACAATGTGATGCACAAGTTCTTACCTCTCGTCTTAAACTCTCTTGCATCTAAATCAAACACAACTAGAAAATACATACTAACTAAGCTATCTCTAGAGAGCTAGATATTAATCCATTAGTAATGTAATACTGTTCACATGTTACGGTAAATCACAGATAGTTGTTCTTAGAACCGAACACATAAACATAAATAAATATATACACGACAAGATAGATCATCAGTGATTAAAACCCCCATTACTCATAGTGGAAAATGTCACAGAATATACCGGAGAACATTCAGAGAAGAACATAGGTTCAGAAAGTTAGAACACTGTCACAGTTAATGAAACCAGTCGAAAACAAAATAGTTCCCCTTCAACATTGTTCATTTATCACATTTGAACATTCCACAAAACACCTTCTCCAACAGGAAAAATTTGCAATTTCTTATTGTAAAACAAAGTAGTTCCTCTTACAAACAATAGTTCGCAAGTTTTCCCAAGGAAAAAGCCCCTTCTTCCTCTAACTTTCCTATCTTTATACAAAGACCCCAAAACCTTTGGGTTGTCCCCCACTCCTTGACCTTCCGGCTTCCCGACCGTTTTAATCTCACCATTTTGTCATTTTGTGAGTGCTCATGATTTAAGAAATGCGTTACATTTCAAATTTTAGTCTTACGAGTATTTCGTATAGAGAGACCGGCTCAATAACTTCCTTTTCCGGAACCAGGCCTCTGTTGCTATTGATTCCGCTTTGTCTTTTATTGATCTCAAAATGTATCTGCCTATCACTTTTCATCCAACTTTCTTCAGCTTTATCCTTTAGCTATGTCTTCTTGCAGCAGCGATCTAAAGAATCTTCTAAGTCTGTCTGCAATCAAAACAAAAATTCATCATTAATATAGACAGCATCTGTTCAATACTTAAACCACACTAGCAATAAAATTGATTATCAAGATGAGGCCTTGTACTGCCCTCTTGTCACGAAAATCTTAACAAGAATCAGAAAACAACGCCACCCAAAAACGGCAGGAAACAACCTTATCGATGGCTTGAAGCACTGATACATTGGCCAGACAGTCTTGCTTACAGCCACAGCGGCGGGTTTCAGACGGACAACGAGTTCCGCAGGACCGCTCAGTCTATCGGAATCGAAAGAACTACAAGTCAAAGCACCGAGCGGTAAAGTTCCTTGTCGATGAACGAAACGACATCAACGTTGGGAGATTAGTGAATTACGTAGCCATGACAGCGGAAGATGAAAACACTACGGGCCCTGTGGCCAAAAGACGAAACGGTGAAACTCGGATGAAACATCGAAGAGCGGAGCAATTATGTGGCAGACACTTAGTTTGCTTGGGAGCCATAATGGTGGAAATCAAAAAGACTACAACCTTCGATCAGAATTATAAGCTTTTCGATATGGCACAGAAACATCACACAAATATTAAGTGTTCGAAAAACCTACGGTCATGCATCGGCCCAAAAATTTTGCCCCACTTCCAAAACAGTGGCTTCACAAAGATCAAACAAACCCGACTCAACTTCGATCAACCTCTGATAATGTAAACAAGTCAAAACAAAAGCAACACGGCATCAAAGAAGTCAAGACTATCCTGTGGAGCACTGATCGTTCAGCTGCCGCAACAGAGGCTCCATAAGGAAACATGGTTCCGATACATTGATATAGTGGCTAGAATGAGAAATAGGCTTCCGAGAACAAGAAAGAAATTGCAGATCAAAAGGCAAAACCAAACTCTAAATTCAGACATAAGCAGTTTTCCGAAAATCATGAAGAGAGTTAACCTCAAAACAGTCCAAACTTGTGGCGAAGGGAAAACAAAGACAGAGCTCATGGATCCAAACGATTCTAGGCAAGGTAAAAATTAACAGGAGGGTCCAAAATTTTGAAAATTTGGGAAAACAGTTGCAGCTGCAACAAGTTGTTTCTAATCAATCCAAATACAAGAATAAATACAAGGATTCAAAGCAGCAGGAGAATCTCAAATCTTCATATAAGGGTTTGAATCCTAGCAAGGACAAAGAGAAGAAGATGAAAGAGAAGAGAAAATGAACTTATCTTCACAAAGTTTCGAATCTAGGGAGTGCATGCATGGATAAAACCATTGACATGATGGTGCAACTCCTTGATAAGAACAACATCCCACTTCCAGAAGGCATAAGGAAGAAGGAGGGACATTCAAGATCAAAGAACAAGGATAGATGCCATGCTTTGTTTGTTGGATCTTCATGATATTATTCCTTCATAATAGATTCAAGTACCTCAAGGCACATGGATTCCATGAAAAATTCTTTCTTGGAAATACATCCTTATAGTGGTCCATCCATTCTCATGGGTGATGACTCTGAGATCCCAGCCAAAGGGATTGGTAGGATCGATCTAGATAATGGGAACTTCAACAATGTGTTATTTGTTCCTAATCTTGTAGCAAACCTACTCTCTATATATCAAATGACACACACAGTTATAGCTAAGAGAGTAACGTTTACTCAAAATGATGTGGATATTTCAGAAATTTATACAGGCCAAGTTGTTGCAGTAGGTTTTGGTGACCATGACTCGAGAATGTATAAGTTCTCTCACTTCCTTCCTTACTCCCAAGGGAATGTGCTCCTGTCACATGCCAATGAGACCAAGAAACTATGGAATGAGAGGTTTGGACACCTTAACTACAAGTATCTTTGAGCACTAAGAAAATAATACATGGTTGAAGGGCTTCCAAGTATCAAGTTTTCCAAAGGCACATGCAAGGGTTGCATAGTGGGGAAACATGCCGAGTGCAAATATGATAAAGGAAAGGAAAAGAGGGTTGTCAAAGTGCTTGATATGACCCGTTGATATCTAACACTTCCTCTTCGCACACCCTCATATGGGAATTCAAGGTATGTGTTGAATTTCATAGATGATTTCTCAAGGTACTGTTGGGTGTATTTTCTCAAGCACAAATCTAAAGTTTTTGAGACTTTCAAAGTGTTCAAAGATTTAGTTAAGAACATTAGTGGGAATAAAATAAAGGTTCTTAGGACTGTTAATGGAAAAGATTATGTCAACACGAACTTACAACATCTATGTCATGAAATTGACATTCATATGCAGCACTCTATGCCCTACGCACCAAAAAAAAAATGGTGTTGTAGAGCGCAAGAATAGACATCTTAAAGAGATGGAAACATGCATGATGGAATCTAATGATTTGTCACCTAAGATATGGGCTTAAGCCATCAATTGTGATTCATATGTTCAGAACCGAGCTCCACACAAAGCATTGGAAGGGAAAAATCCATTTGAGGCTTGGAGTGGTCACACGCCCAATGTTTCTCATTTCAAGGATTTTGACTCAAAGGCTTGGGCTAGAATTCCTACCGAGAAGAGAAAGGCCTTGAAAACTCAAAGAAAGGAATCCATTATGGTTGGATATGCTGAATATGAAAATGAATACAAGATCTTTTATCCCTAATCTTAGAAAACATTCATTGAAAGGAGTGTACCGTTCGAATAAGATCACATGCAGGAGATCGAACTAGTAAAGGGGGAATGCTCACATCCTCCACTCCATGATGATGTAAGTGATGATTATTTCTATGATTTTTATGATTCTGGTATTGAAGATGATGTTTATCACATGCATTTATATCATGAATAACTCATAAGGTCAAAGTGTCCCGAGAAAACCATATGAGCAGCTGGTGATCTTGTTGGAGATCCACTAGACTCTAGGAAGACTAGATCTCAATTTCATAATGCTATGTACATTTGTGAATTGAATATTTAATAGAGATGCTTTATGATGGTTAGATATGATCCTCAGACATATTAGGAAGCATAAATTAACCCAATATGTCAAACATCCACGCGAGAAGAGTTCAAGTCTTTGCAAGAAAATGAAACTTGGGAGTTGGTTCCTCTACCTTCTAAGACGAAACTAGTGCAATGTAATTCGGTCTATAGGAAAAAAGTGGTTTTTGATGATTCAGATATCAAGTATGAGGACAAGTTGGTTTCCAAAGGCTTCTCTTTAGTCCAAGTAATGCACTGTACAAAGACATTCACATTGGTTGCAAAGATGGATTCTATTAGGCTAGTTTTGGCAATTGCTGCATCTAAGCAATGGGAGGTTCACCACGTGGATGTGAAGAGTGCCTTTATTCATGGTGATATTCATGAGGATATTTATATGCAGAAGCATAAAGGTTTCATTCATGATCCTTCACTTTTTTGTAGGTTGAATAAGTCTCTCTATGGCCTCAACCAAGCCCCTAGGGCTTGGTATGCCAAGATGGACATCTTTCTTCTTTCATTAGGCTTTGAGAGATGCAAATATGATCCTAGTGTATATTTCTAGCATATAGGTGATTTATTACAGTTCATAGTGTTGTATGTTGATGATCGTTTTATTAGTGAAAGTTGCATTGATGATATAGGTTCAATTAAGTCTTCTTTGCATAGTGAGTTTTCAATAACTGACCTTGGATTGTTGAAACAATTTATTGTCTTGGAGATTGAGCAATATGATGTAGGGATCAAGGTCATCCAATAAAAGTATGTTTCATACCTATTATTGAAGTTAAAAATGGATGAATGTAAGGAAACCAAGTGTCCCATCCTTTTGGGAGTGAAACTAGGTGATTTTAGTTCATCTCCACTAGTGGAGAGCTCATTGTATCGACAAATAGTTGGGAGCTTGTTGTATCTCACACACTCCCAACCTGATTTGGATTATGCAATAGGTTTTGCTACAATATATATGCAATACACTCATGAGATCCATTGGAAGGATGCAAAAAGGATCTTGCATTATGTGCAAGGAACCAAACACTTCGGGGTACAGTATGCTGCTAGTTCTGTGCTAGAACTAGTTGGATTTACTGATTTTGATTCGGATGGATATTCCATTGAAATAAATTCCACTTCAGGTTATCTATTCATGCTTACACATGGTCCCATATGTCGGTAAAGTAATAAAAAACACAATATATCCCTTTCATTAGATGAGGCCGAGTACAAAGGAGTAGTGAACGCAACTACACAATGTGTGTGGTTGCAAGACATTCTTGGAGAGCTTGGATTTGCATTTGATTCACCCACTGTCATTTGGTGTGACAATAAAAGTGCAATCAATATTTCTACTGATCCAGTACAAATACATTTCACCAATCACATAGAGATACACATGCACTACATCAGGATCTTGGTGCATGTGCAAGTGATATTGTTACAGTATTTCCCATCTACAGACAAAACTACTAACATCTTCACCAAGAGTTTCAAAAAGAATACTTTCACCTATGTGAGATCACTTCTTGGAGTGGGTGACACATGGTGATGGATGATATCCACTTTCATATTTTGCTCCATGTCCATTTTTTAGGGGAGGTTTGTTCCCATGAGGTTTTCCTCCTTACCTTGGTTATATGGACAAATAAATTTTTGTAAGAGGTGTTTTGAGCCTTTGTTGCCAACAAGTTTCCAAGGCCCCAATTTTTGATGTGGTTACACTAATTCAAGATTAAGGGGGGTTGTTAGAGAATCATACCACCTAGTACCATGGTCATATACACCTAGGACACATTTTAATTTGTTTTGTACTTATGTCATATGGTCCAAACCTTGGTTATGTTGGTCAAGCAAGGTATTTTGGTGTTTTTGACTCATTAATGCACCCACACGCTGATATTTGATCATTATAGAGACACATGCACCCTATTTTATGACTGTACAGTCCTTGGTGCACTCCCACTCCTTAGAACATGTAAAATGGCTTACTAGAGGCACCCATGCATGGTATTTGGGTGTTTTTGTCTCTTTTGGACCATCTATTGTTTCTAGAGCCACTCCCACTCATCCATGCACTCCACCACACCTATACTACCCTCATTTATGTCCTATCATGCTTTAACCATGTTTACATGGTCATTCATGACAGTTTGAGGTGGTTTGGGAGCTCTTTGGTCCACCTAGGGGGTTTGAGGTCCAGTCTAAGCCTACAACGTGTATGCATCCAATTTTCCTCCAAAGGATAACAATTTTACCCTATTGTATAATAATGATGTTCCAGACACATTTACATGTTGGACAGTAATAGAAACTTCAGATATTGGCACTGTTCCTATGTGTTAATTTTGCTCTTTTCATTGTTTTTCTACATAATTGATGAATATCTAGAGTTGTGAGGATTCCCTTAGCTCTTAGATCTTATTTTCAATCATATTTTCACAATTGGGACAATTATGGAAGGATTTTCTTCCCCAAAGGGTTGTATGCATTGTGGTTGGGTGAAATGATATCCCTAGCTCAAGGGTGGATTTTGTGAAAGAAGCAACATGTTTGACAAAGTGTCGATATCCATGAGGAACATCCTTCACTTGCATTTGGTTGGATTACATTTACCATAAAGATAAGTACCAATTGTACCTTTAATTTCAAGGCTTGTAACTATTATGAGTTTATATAATTCATCGAGTATGAAAATGTATGTGTATGAATTGTATGGGTATTCTATGGATGCATGCATGGTAGTATGGTAGTAATCACTTATGTTTTTTTCAAAATGAGTAAATTGTTAATTAATTTTTATATGTGCTTCTATTTTTAAATAATTGTATAGTCAATCAATGGAATTTGAGTAGTGTAACATTAATTAAGGGTTTGTAAGAAAAAATTGAGTACACCTTCACTTCAAAATTGATTGACAAGTGATTCGGTACATTACATATTCCCTGTCTTTTGGCTCTTATGATGTTGTAGATTTCCCCCCACTTGTTAGATAAAACAAGGTTTCAAATTGAATATCAAGGGGTAAATATTCCTCTAAATGTGAGCTACTAGATGGGGCTTGAGATTAAATAGGTTTGTTGTGACTTAATGGACAAAATTATCAAGTAATGAGGGTCATAGGTGGTGTTAATTCGTCAATGAAATGGATGACTTGAGAGGAAGAGAACTAACTATTGTTGAATTGAGCATTGGTAGAGAGGGAAGAACTTCTTGAGGTGGCCTTGGAAGCTCTCATCATTGTAGTAGAATTACAGAGGACTGAGATATCAGGATAAAATAGGTTTTATATAGGAGAAATAACAAGAAATGAGGATGGATATTTTGATGCAATAACATGAATTCAATTGAGTTCTTAACTATAAAAGTGTTTTACCTCATGATTTAACAAAGAAAAAAGCACCATGGAAATGATAGTAGTAAGATAACAACTCATTTCCAATCATTTGGGTATCTTTGGAAGTCATTTTATCTTGCAGGAGGGTCTTATAGGTTGGAGGCTCAGACATATTATAAAGGTGCTCCCATGACTCCATGTTCAACCCTCTTGGAAATTGAACCTTGTCCACTAGTAAAAAACTCCTCACTCTTCATCAATGGATCCAACCTCTTTGAAAATATAAAATCTCTCTTTCATTTATAGAAATATTTAGAATTTGTTTATATTTAAAATTGTTTTTTAATTAACAAATAATAATGTAATAATTACTTACAAATATACCAAAATTCTTATCACTATCACATTATATTGTACAACTAACACTTTTTAATACAATAAACATAAAACCACAATACGTGCACTCACATCTTCACATCTCAATTGCTTTATCTACACAACGATATAATACATGCCTTCATTTAAATTTCTCTTTTCGATATAAAAGAGGTGTACACACATTTAACCAATTGAATCGCAAATACATACACATTTAACCAATTGAATCGCAAATACATACACATTTAACCAATTATTCAGTTCTTCACACTATTCATACAGCGTGGTGTGTGCTTGTCAAATACTTAGCCTCAAGGGTTAGCTCAATTGGTAAGATGTGCGCACACTCTCTCGGTTGGGGGAGAGGTCACCGGTTCGAGCCTTGAGTCCTTTGGGGTTATGCCTTTTGTGAGGATGGTCGGTGGTTTACCATCTCTACGATCCACTAATGTGGAGAAGTATTGCTAGGTTTCCCATGCATATTTCCATATGAAAAAAAAAATAGAGGTATGAGCGGATTCTACCTCAAGCGAGTTTTATGGCTCAACCCGATTTTGTCCTAGAAGTTCACTTAGCCTTAAACGTAATGGGGTCAGAAGTATTTATCTTTGTGATGTGGGGAGTTTTTAAAAGTGAACGACACTAACTAAAGTAGTTGATGTTTGCAAGAGAATGCTTTGATAGTTGATGTTTGCAAGATAATGCTTTGAGTTAGAAGAGGGATTGTGCTTTAAGATGAATTAAATAAAAGTATTGCTATTGCAGTAGTTGGAATTTGTAATATTTGGAAAACCAATTATTTTATTAGTTAGATCAAATTAGTTTAATGTTTATCAAATGGCATAAAATAATGAATAATGGCATGTAAATAATGCTGGGTTAGAAGAGGGATTGTGCTTTAAGATGAATTAAATTAAAGTATTGTTATTATAGTAGTTGGAATTTGTTGAAGTTGGAATTTGTAATAGTTGGAAAACCAATTATTTTATTAGTTAGATCAAATTAGTTTAATATTTAAAAAACGACATGTAATAATGAACAATTTAGCATTTTTTAAATTATTTACTAAACCATCTAAGAAATATTTGTCTAGAAAAAAAATGTATTATTAATACCTAATGGTATTATTTAGAAGTCTCTTTATTATTCATTTAGTGGTCTACTAAAAAAGCAATAACAACTCAAAGTCTTAACTATTTGGATCTGTGTGTGTTTTTGTAATCAAATAGATACTACCGATACATCACATTGACAATAGAAAATGTAATAGTAATAAAGAAATACTAAGTAAAGAACAAAGAATGAAGGGAATCTACATAATTTAGGTGGATTACACCTTCCAATCCAAACAAAGAAAATGTTTCCAAGAAACACCAAATAATGATGCTATGGTGAACTTAATGAGCTCATGAATTGTACTCTACTATAAATGTTTAACATGTTCATATGAGTCCAAGTATGGTTCAACCAAAACACTACAGGATAAAAAAATATATATATAAAGTATCTCTTGTGATGCTGGAGAAAATATTTCCAATTGAGAAGATTTAAGTGGAAAACTATTTTTGGCCACGTGCTTATAATTTATTTCAATGTTTTCTTCTTTGCCTTCAACCAATACATTTTTCTCAATACAAGATTCATAACAAAGAGGAAGAACTTCATAGAAGGTAAGTTGGGAGATATATTTGCCTCTTCTAAATCCTTTTGATGTAGAGATTCATCATGGAGATGAGTAGATCACATAAAGAAAAATGAAAACAATTCACATTACTAAAATAATGCCTCTATATCATTCATAAAAAGATCTTTTAGATCCACTCGTCGTGTACTGGTGGTATCAAGCTTGCCCTAGGATGACATAATATAGTTCATTGCGTGATTGTCATGATAGCTAACATGTACCTAATTTCTCCTTGAGTGTCCCTTTCATGGTTTAAAAATTTGATTCTCATGATAGCTAACATGTACATAAATTCTCTTGAATGTCCCTTTCATGGTGTAAAAGGTTGATCGTGGTCTCCCATTGAAGTTTTGGTACTATGGAAGGTCCCCAAGCTTAGACATCAATTTCTTTGTCCCTTGGTTGCATATTTTATCCTATCATAATTTATGGTTACCTTGTTTGGGTCTCTCTCTATTCAATTACACTAATTTTAGCATTATGCACTAAATGATGCCATAGTTAAAAAGTTCCATTTTGGTCCAAAATGTCCCAAATCCATTAGGAAAGGTTACTTAATAGGCTTACATCGAAAAATTTACCATTTGTCTTGAAGGTTTGGATGTACACTTTTTTTTTCATAGTGAAAAAAAGTAACTTACTATTCATAAGGAATCAAAGTTACATCAAACTTATACAAAAAGTCTGCCATTTTAGACAACCAATTCAACATGAAAACTATCATCCATCCTCTAAAAACAACAACCAGCTAAAAGCAAGTTTAGCAACATACTTGCCTAAAGCCACATAAAATCACCATCTTCAAAACATTAAACCAACTACAAAGCTGAAGCAATTATCCACAAACCAACAACCCCAAACCTGAAACCCAAGAAAAAACCTCTTACTCCTCCAAAAACAAGAACACCTTCCCACTATCAAGGATTTCCCCATGCAAGATTCCTTCAAATAATATAAAATCGTTCAAAGGTCCAACAACTTTCTTTGAGAGCACATCAACTTCAACGTTAAATTCTCTATAAACATGAGAGAAAGAAATAGAAGAAAACAACTTCTTTAACTCTATTCTATTCTTCGAATGAGATAGAAGCAAAAGGTTTAGATGTGAAAATCCCAAAATCCAGTCAATGTCAGCCTTAGAATCCCCTATGATATGAAACTTTTGTAGGCCTTTTCTTTTAGCTAACCACATAAGACCCTAGAGCGCTAAAAGTTCTTCTCTAGTGTTACTACCTTCCCTAGTACTCCAATTTAGCTTGAAAATCAGACCAGACTTAATTTTTAGCACAAAACCTGCTCCACCTAAACCATTTACCTTAGCTCCATCGAAAAAACCTAGTGAAGTAAAGTTAACTGATTCTAAGAATTGCCCCATTGCTTTAAAGCTCACATTTTTCTTATTTTTTGGATGTACACTTAGTTATGTCTTTCCCTATCTATCTCATAATTGTGGATCATATTTCAATCATACCTACAAACTAAGGGTTGTTTTCTATCCCTCGAAGAATCCTATTATAACATGCTCCCTTGCTAGTTCATGCATGCTGGGCTCTAATACCATAATAAAAATCACCAAAGAAAACAAACTAAATAACAAGCATACTTAAAAGCCATATTTACTTAGGAAACCTTTTATTGGAAATCTAGTACCAAATAGACATCTATTATTATATTAACAAAGCTAAACCTGCTAAAACAATACCTTACATTGGAAAATGCTAAATTAATGAATCTAGGTTAAACTTAAACTACCCTATTAATGCTGTGTTATCTATCCATATTATACAGCAAACATAAACTACCAGACACATTTATTCTCCTTAAATATGCATCTTTCTGTATTTTAAAAAGAGAATTCCAAGACCAAAGCAATCTGCTTCATTTTGCACACCCAAATAACATCAACATTTTCTCAGTAGGTTAATGTCATGTAATAATCGTCCTTGAAATTACAAATCAATTCACATGAAGAAATTCTTAATTGGAAAAAACATATCTAAGCTTTTTAAAATTTGTAATTTGAAGAGAACACAGGTTTCCACTATATACGTTAACCAATTTGGCACATTCATTGCAGCATTAAAATCCCTAAGAGAATAAACTAATACAAAGACATGAGGCGATCAACAATGTCACGTAATATATCGTCGCTCAAACTACAAATCAAATCACATATAAACAGGAAATTATTGGAAAAAGCACACAGGTTTACAGACAACATATGTAAAACTCAATTTGACTCAAGAGAGAACATTCCTTACAGCATTAAAATCCCTAAGAAAATAATTTCTCTGCCACCAATACATGAAGCGATCAACAACACAGTAATAACGGTACTTGTTTCCACCAATACATGAGGCCATCAACAACACAGTAATAACAGTACTTGTTTCCACCAATACATGAGGGCATCAACAACACAGTAATAACAGTAATTGTGTACCCTTAAAAGTACAGACTGGAACCTAGAAACAACACATTAACACATTTGTAACTGATCTGCTTCTTCAACAAATAAATCCTTTAAAACCCATGGATTTTGATCTTGTCTTTCTTCACTAAACCAGCCTGCAAGAGAAAATTAATCATCGGAAAATTTGTTAATACTTTTTTAAAACACACACCAACCAAAATGAGAAAATTTGTCATAAAAAATATTGGTAATGCTTTTTTAAAACACACACCAACCAAAATGAGAAAATTTGTCATAGAAAATATTGGTAATGTTTGAAACAAAATGAAAAGTTCCAATTATGCATGTTTAGAAACTTACATTGATAAGGAACTGAGAAACGTTCTTCCTTTGATCACCTTGAAGCTGGATGACCTAGAAGAAATACCAAAGCATGTATGAGGAACAACTTAACGGAAACATCTTCCTAAATCTCTAATTGAAACGGATCGTACACCAACATATTTCAATACCTGTCCGAGCTCTAGATCCTGCACAACAGTACCATTGCAACAGAACTCTTTCTTGAGATCTTTGAGAATTTTATTATAATTGTAATCCTTCCGAAGACCTTGAATTGTAGTCAGGCACTTTCTTCCATTCCTCTGCTGTATACGAACATGTACATAATCTTTTGTAGCTGTTCCACCATCTTCTGCTGCTTCTGAATCCTTGAATGGGTCTGTAACATCGAAAAGGCAATCAAGTTTCAGCAGGCCATAACGGGGTACTTAGCAGCAAGCTTCAACTGCCAAAGTATTATACTTTTCTTAGTGATTTCATTTTCACAGTCACCATGAAAACTGGAACCTAAAATGAATGTCAGCAAAACAAGATCTCCGACCTCAAGCAGGAGAGGGACTTCTTTAAAGAAACAAGGTTCGGAAGCATTCAGAAAAATGCCAGAAAGACAAAAAAACATACTTTGAAAAACACAGAGTAATAACTCTTTAGCTAAGGAATCAATAATAATTAGCCAAGGCATCAGTAATAACTCTGATACTGGGATGATGAAGTGGAGAGGTGAAACATAACCCAAGGTAACCATGTCCCTGGAATGGGACGTATGCATCAATCACTTACAAGATTTTCATCATAACAATCTGTGACCCATATTCCTCAAGGCATCATAATTCCATTAACTCATGTTCAGTGATTTTCTTAGTGACCAATGTTCCTCTCACACATCAGAATTCCATGAGAAATAATTCTGATATTAGGATGGTGAAGCTGAGAGGTCAAACATAACCATGTGCTCACATGTTTCCAGGAGATTTTCATCATGATAAACTGAACTCACCAACAAAGTCCCCCCGGGTGGTGACACTAAAATGGCATTGCACCCTTATCCTGAAGAGAAGGCAAACCCTAACCCTACCTAAGAGATGGACTAGTTTGCACAGCCTTGATTGTCTAATAACCACAGTCACCTCTAAACGTAGGCCAGTCCATAAATATATTCAGAACCAGCGAATAATTCAAGAACTCAGAAAATATTATTAATGGGTATTTAAATTCTAGAGAGAGAAGAGGCGAGGCACTTACCAAAGGTGGGGATCTGGACGTCTAGATCCGACATGAACGTTCTCTGTTCCGAACTGAGGACCGTCGGAATTCAAAGGAGACGCACAAAAACTGCGCAGCGCTAAAAGCAGTAAACTTTGATGGGTTCGAAATACGAGGGGAAAGATATAGGTAAGCGGTCAGATTGTTTCAAATCCAATTGCACAATTTTATATGTATAAAATTGAACGGCCCTGAGAGACCCAAAGAGTCGAAGTGTCCTGTCAAAGCCTTCCTCTTTCTTCTAGCATATTCTAAAATTAAAGCTTTCCCCTCACAACACTTATTTGAGAATATAAATAGGCTACTCCACCAATTATAGACTCGTCTAACCATGGAGGTTGAAAGACAGCCCACCCATGTGAGGAGATATATACCGATGTTTAAGGAGACCAATGATATGGAATTGGAATGATACTGATCAATACACCATAACTCGAAGTCAAAAGAAGGCCACCGTACTCAAAAGTGGCGTTTTGAATATATATTAATTAATACAATAATTTAATTTGCGGTTAATGTTCCAAGTCAAAAGAAGGCCACCACACTCAAAAGTTTATTTATTTTAAATTTCAAAAGTGGTATTTTTTAATATATATTAATTAATATAATTATTTAATTTGTGGTTAATAAATATTTATAGACTACAAGTTAAGCTCCATTAATAAGTTATATATTATTTGTTTGAGTTAAATAGGTTGTTTACATAAATATGAGGTCTTCCCTCTCTGAAACTATGTCATAGCACTTTAGTTGGTTGATATTAGAGAATACTCCTAATTTTGCAAGATATCGGTAAATACCTACCAAACTCTTTTTTATTGAGGCCCCCTTTCAATACATATTTCTAATTAAAAATACCCTATTTTTACGACATGTCTCATACTTTTAGTAGATACCCCTTTTTATACCCCCAAATACATATGAATCCCCCCAATACATACAATATATTGACCTTATTTTTCACAATTTAAAATTTTCCCTTTATGAATGAAAAGTTATAAGATATCGGTCAACAAGGTGAAGCCCCCATGACCATAAATTGTTGGTTATCCATGCATTAATTACTAGTTATTTGTTATATACTTTTTTCTTTTATAATTGTTTATTTGAATTTGGAACGACTTCCAAAAATCAATCTCGATAGTACACTTGTCTCATCCTCGTGCAATCTAGGAAAAACATAGGTGCTAGTCCACCCCAAATTCTAATATATAAACACCTATTGGTGTAATTATTGGAAAAATGACAAACATTTTTATAAAGACCCTCCTAGTTTGAATGCAAGAATTAATAATAGAGATTGTGAACAAAGAGGAGTAGGGTTATCATTCAAATATTATTATCTTTCTGCAAGGACATATAGTACCCACGAGAATTCATTAATCTCTTCATACTTTCAATTTTTCTCAATCTAAAGTTGGGTTTACACATGGGGGATTCACCTTATTGAGCAATATCTTATCACGTTTATTCATAAAGGGGGGTTTTAATTATGAAAAATAAGGTCAATATATTGTAGGTATTGGGGAGGTGAGGAGTAGCGTATAACGGGTTTATAGGTATTGGGGGATATAATAAGGGGTTTCTTGTGAAATTAAGGAATATATTGTAAAAATAGGGGTTTTTAAAATGTATTGGGAGGGGGGATCAACAATAGGATTTTTGTAGGTAATTATCAATATCTAGTGAAATTAGGGGTATTCTTTAATATCCCATGAACAAAGGCGCTATGACACGACTTCACTGAGTGAAGACCCTGTGGGTCTATAGTATTGTTTTGACATGATTGAAGCTAGGGGTGCCATTCGACACATGTACCCCGACTGACATCATTGGAATTTAATCCACCTGTCGTTCTACCTCCTTCCATCTGGATGTTAGTACAATGTTTTTTAGTGATAAACAAGTATTGTCAATGCTTCAAATCACATAGGTTATGGTCTCCTCTTCTAGCAAGTTCCTCTGTTTGGATCCTTCACACAAATATGATCATTATCAAGCAGAGGAAAAGAACCACGACTGTCAAGCTCATCGTGATCATGGCTATGCTTCAAATGCTCAGGTAATTACTAAAACTTGAAGTCTTGTTAATGAGGATGTAATGTCCTAAGTCTAGTGTACAGACCTAAACATTTTAATTCTGTAATTTTTTTTTAAATATTTCTGAAATTTAAGGGGTCCACACAGAGCCTTCTCGGATTGGAAAAAACAATGGTTTCTTCAGGAAGATTTTGCAGAGGACAAGAGTGATCAGTGGGAAGCAAACTAAGAGATGTCAGACATTGAATTTCCTCTCCCCTAACACATTTATATCTGCTGCCATTTAGGTTTCAGAATTTGCGCCGCGGAAACCTACTACCACGCTTCTAAGCAGGCAAACCGTGCAACTAAGGAGAGTAGTTATGCCTGCTTCAACCAGAGGCTTCGAAAAAATAGCAAAGGTTTGTTACAGCCTTAATTTAATATATAAAAGGTATTTAGATAGTTTACTGAGGTTCTGGAAGGTTAGAGGTGTTTTGGGTGAATTTGGGGATTTCTGGCTATTTTGGTCAAGAGAAACCCTACGCAGAGGAGGATGAAAAAGGGTGGTATGACCCAAAACAAAAATGGCTTTGGAGATTGATATGGGAAGGTGGGTCTTTTACTGATCTACAGGAACTAACAGAGCTCAATTTGGGTTTACAGAACCTATTTTGCATCAATTTGAGTAAAATTAGTTATTAGAAACTAGTAATCTAGCTAGGGTCTTAAAAGAACTATTAAATCATCTTAAATCAAATTTTGTGAAAATTGAGATTTATAACAGAGATAATTATGAACTCTCTAAACATGAATACTTATTTTAATCCCTTCCCCATCATGAAATATTCATTACAACACTCATATTCACTCAATTCCCCCATACACTGATAAAATAGAGTCTTTTAATGAAACTGAGATAATATTCTTCAGGGTCTGAGATACCTCGACCTGATAAATGTAATCTTCAGAAGATACTGACACTACAGAATAGAAATAACATTATTGACTAACCATTACAAAAGGATTCCAAAATTAAGGGGCAGGAGGCCCGAATCTTGACCAGCAAGGGGTTATGAGCATAAGTGGAGCATGGGATTCACTGGAGCTCAACCTAAACTTGATGGAGGCTGTAATATACTTCTATAATAAGCTTCAATGGCTGACATTAGCGCCCCATAGACCTGCAATAGATAGAAAGGGAGATGGAAGAGAAGGAAGGAGGGATTTGGGGATCATCACCCAATGGTCTGAGGCACAACACTCAGAGAGTATGCTCACATAGCATAACCACATTATCAAATCATCCAAAATGAGTCAATGGGGTCGAATTCACCTTTAATAGAGTGTTGAGTGAGCTTCTTAGCAAGTGAGGATCCAAGGTGAAATGTGAGAGCAAGTCAACCCTCAACAAACCCTAACCTTAACCACATAGGCGCCTCCTTTGGGGAATTTAGCAAGTAGGACCATGTGGAATTATTTCCAAGTTCAAATCCTCCTTCATAATTAGAAAATGTGCTCTCTCGAAGTCAAAAGTTGCTTCTTTTGAGTTATGACACTTTTTTTCTTTTACAGACTCATAAGGAAACGATTCTTTCCTTTGAAAACTTTCCTGCTTTTCTCTGACTGCTTTTTTGAGCTCCATAAGAGGCAACTGCGCCCTCCTTTGAAAAACTTGCCTGCTTTATCCTTGACTACTTTTTTCCCTGCTTTTTGGTACTTTCCTCTTTGTTTCCTATGATAGATTTTGTCATAGTGTTTCCTCTTTCCTTCCTTAGCTAGTAGACTTGCCCAATGCACCACACCTGACTATGCAACTTATTTACACCTCATTAATTAGCAATAATAATTAAAATGGAAAATAAAACTTAGATACATGCCTTACTTAATTAATTATTACAAAATTTCCCTAGGGAGCATGATTAATGTTAAATTGAGCCCCTCCTAGGAATCCAGTATGGTCAACACTTTAATGGTCACTTTGAGGGGACATGCCAGTCCTCCCCTCCCAAATCTGCTTGTCCTCAAGTAGAAGCAAAGCTGGATGCTATAAGATCTTCTCATCCTCCCAAGTGGCATCTTCACTAGGCAAGCCTTTCCATTGTATCATATATTCTTTTATTGTTCTATTCCTTGATTTCTTTTCTTTGCTCATCAGCACTTTCTCTGACACCAAGACCGAGTGGCCTTCATCATCCAATGGCAGAAGTTCTTCAGAAACCACTACCTATTGACCCACTACCTTTTTCAGACAAGCGACATGAAACACATTATGGATTCTGCTGCTTGCTGGCAAATCCAACTCATAAGTTACTTCTCCAATTCTTCTGCTAATTTTGTAGGGACCATAAAATCTGGGTTGAAGTTTTACTGCCCTGTTCTTCTTCAAGGAAGATTGTCTATAAGGTTGTAGCCTTAAATACACTAAATCTCCCACCTGAAACACTCTGTCTATTCTGTGCTTATCTACAAAAAATATTCTACTAATTCTGTGCCATCTGCAGATTGTCTTTTAGTGCCCTTAGAATGTCTTGATTGTCCTGCAACCAATCTTTAGCTTTTTGTGCCTTACAGTCTCCAAATATTAAGTCTACAAAATTTGGAGCTTCATACCCATATAAATCCATAAAGGGAGTCATTCTAATAGAAAGATGAAATGTGGTGTTGTAGCAGAACTCACCCAAGTGGAGCCAAGTTTCCCAAGCTCCTTGCTGTCCCGTAACATAGTTACAGAGGTATCCCTCTAGCCATTGGTTCACCCTCTCTGTTTTCCCATCGATCTAGGGGTGATAGCTTGTACTCATGTTCATATTTGTCTCAACCAGACCAAACAATGTCTGCCAAAAGGCACTAGTAAACTTACTATCTCTATCACTGATTATGACCTTGGGTAGCCCATGCAATCTGAAGATATCCTTAAAGAATAGTGCAGCAACCTCACTAGCTGAAATTGTGGATACTATTGCAAATAAATGTGCATACTTTGTCGACCTGTCAACCACTACAAAAATACGGTCTTTCCCCTGTGACTTTGGCAGCCCCGTGATAAATTCCATTGATACACTTTCCTATTTTTGATCTGGAATTGGGAGAGGCTGGAGGAGTCTAGCAAGGTGTGAGTGTTCAACTTTTTTCTGCTGACATGCAGAGCATTCCTTCACATACATGAGTACATCATATTTAAGACCTTTCCAAGTAAATATCTCCCTTACCCTACGGTAAGTCTTCACAAAACCAGGGTGACCAGCCACTGGTGCATCATGTGCAGCTCCTAAGATTTTCCTCTTTAGTGCAGATCCTGGCACTAAGGAAATTCTATTTTTGTAATAAATGAGGTTCTCATGGACTTTGTACTCCTCATTCTGATTCACTCCATCCAACACATCACATGCAAACTGATCTTTAGAGTATTCTGTAGCCAGGTGGATCTTCCAATCCTTACATATTTGTAGCAAAGAGAATGTGGCCCAATGGGAGAGTGCATCAGCCACAACATTCATTTTTCCCTTTTTATACTCAATGTCAAAATCAAAAGATTGAACTTTACTCACCCATTTTTTGCTTCCTGTCATTGAGTTCCTTTTGGGTAAGGAAGTGTCTAAGACTATTGTGATCAGTCTTCACAATGAACTTACCTCCTACTAGGTATTGCCTAATTGTGGCCAAGGCATGCATGATGGCCAACATCTCCTTATCATATATAGAGTACATCCTTTCATGTGGCTGTAATTTTCTGCTCTCAAAAGCATTGGGATGCCTATCTTGCATTAGGATAGCCCCAATTCCTACCCCAGAGGCATCACACTCCAGCACAAAAGGTTTAGAAAAATTTGGAAGGTAAGTACTAGACAACTGCTCATTACTTCTTTCATTTTCTGAAAATATTTTTCAGCCTCGTTACTCCAACTGAATGCACCCTTTTTAGTCAAATCTGTCAAGGGTGCAGTGTATCAGGAGTATCATTTGACAAATCTGCAGTAGTAGTTACACAGGCCAATGAAACCTCTCAACTCAGTGAGGTTCCTTGGGCTAGCGCATTCCAATATGGCCTTTATTTTTTCTGGATCTATCTTAACCCCTTCTTGGCAGATCACATGGCCCAGATACAATAGTTCTGTCCTACCAAATTCACACTTAGACATTTTGGCAAAAAATGAAAGATCTGCAAGCATAGTAAGTACCTCCTCCAAGTGCTATAAATGCTCCTCCCATGTCATACTGTAGATCAAAATATCATCAAAAAACACAAGGACATACTTACGTAGTTGTTTGCTGAATACCTTATTCATGCATGACTGGAAAGTTTCTAGTGCATTAGTCAAGCCAAATGGCATGACCAGAAATTCAAAGTGGCCAAAATGACAGCGGAAAGCTGTCTTTTATATGTCTTCCTCCCTCATTCTGATTTGATGGTACCCTGACCGTAGATCTATTTTGGAGAAAAACTTGGCCCCATGCAGCTCATCCATCAGCTCATCAATTCTGGGAATTGGGTACCTGTTCTTTATTGTCTTTTTGTTCAAAGCTCGGTAATCTATACACATTCAGAGTGTCCCATCCTTCCTCTTCACTAGAACCACTGAAGAAGCAAAGGGGCTCTAAGAACTTGGTCTGATGAGTCCCAACTCAAGGAGCTCCTTGATGGCCTTCTCAATTTCATCCTTGAGTTTCTTTGGATGCTTATAGGGTTGTATTTTAATTGGAAGTGTACCAGCTTCCAACTCAATCCTATGTTCAATGCCACGGTCTGGTGGCCTGCCATGTGGAAGATCTTCAAAAACCCTCTTATGCTTTTGCAACAATTTTTTTATGTCTTTGGGCTAGGAGGAAACTTTGGCAGTTGTTCTCTTAGTGGTGATTTGGCATTCAATATCCCACTCAATGTCTCCATGCCTCATAACAGATCTCATACTTTTTGCAGAAATTACTTGGCTGGGATAAGTATTCATACCTTTCAATACCACTGATTTTCCTTCAGCATCCTTGAAACGTATTTGTGGTATCTGGTAATTTACAGAGTGCTCTCCAATAGAGTACAACCATTGCACTCCCAACACCATGTTGGTGTCTGCCATATTGACAACATAAAAGTTGTCTTTCACTGTATAGTCACCTATGTTTACTTGTAGATCTAGGATCTATCGATTACACTCCATGGTATGGTTACCAGGAATGACCACAGTGAATCCTTCAAAGGGATCAGTAGGTAATTTTCTCCTCTCTACCAGGGCTGAATCAATGAAATTATGTGTGGCACCCCCATCAACAAGAACTGTAATTTTCTTCCCCTGCAGAACTCCCTTCAGCCTTAAAGTGTGGAACCTAGGCACTCCACTGAGCACAGCAATTTTGCTGTTGTTTTGATGAGGCTGCTCCTCTTCTTCAACTGTTTCATAATCTCCATCCCCCAATTCAGCTTCTTCTACCCCTTCTTAATCACTTTCATAAAATACTTCAATATAATGAGCTTTTCCTTTCACACATTTGTGACCGGGAGCCCACAGTTCTTGGCAGGAAAAACACAGTTTCTTCCTCATCAATTCATCCCTATCCTTATAGGAATATTCTCTCTTCCTAGAGGTAGGAAAGTTTCTTACAGGAGGTTTTTGGTTTTGAAATTTATGTGGCAGGGAAGGTCTGGGAAAATATTTGGTTCTTGGGATTGCATCTTGCAGGTCTCTAGTCCTGCTCACAGCTTCCTGCAAAGTGGTAGGTCGGTAGGCCTTCACCGACCCCTTCAATGGTTCAACCAGTCCTTCTGTAAACAAAAGGATCAGCCTTGATTCTGATATGTCAGTGACCATTACAGCCACCTTTTGGAACTCTGAGATGTATGCTTTTGGAGTTCCAACCTGTCTTATGTGTGCCAGATCCCAGAAAGAGATGTCAGGATCCCTTCTGTCAAATCTTTCTGTTAATTTTCTAGTGAATTCCTCGTAGGTGATCACTTGGTCATGGCCTAGTTTCATTCCATGAAACCACCAGTCAATGGCCTCCCCATCAATATTTAGGGCTTCCAACTTAATGGCATCCCTTGCTGCCATAGGATTCAGCTGGAAATATGTATCCATTTTTTGAATCCAAGAGCTCACCGAGCAATTTGAAGTGCCATCAAAATATGGCAAGGTTATTTTCCCTATTGCATTCTTTAATTCATAATTCTGATATGAATTCCTTGCAGTCCCTCTTGGCTTCCCCCTAAATTGATTCTCATAGAAATATCGAAATGTCAGAGCCCTTCTGCATTCCTCACTCAAAGATTGGTAGACAGAAAATTTTTCTTCCCATGTAGCAATGGTTTCAACCCGGGCTTCAGGATCTTCTTTAGGGGTTTCTACAAATTTGGGCATGGTAGGTCTTGGATGCAATTTTCGTTCCTCTCTAAATTCAAGTGGCCTATTGTGAGTCCTAGTCTTGGAAAAAACACTCCCCCCCATGACCTTTATTTATTCATATTGGGAGCCAATACTACTCCCTTCCCCATCTTTCACTCCCAGCTGTTTAGCCAAGAATTCTCTGGTCTCTTGACCAGAATGTATGATGTTTGTGGAGATGTCTTGCATACCTCTCAGCATGTTCTTAACAAAATTCTAAAATTCATCTTTTTCATCCATTTCTTCATGAAACCTCCCATCTATAGATTCTACTTCCTCCTCCTGAGAAATCTTTCTTTTGGTGTCTGAATTGTATTTTGGGCCCATTGTGTAATATCAAGAGAAGGTATGGAGGACCATGCTCTGATACCACTGTAATGTCCTATGTCTGGTGTATAGACATGAACACTTTAATTCTATAATTTTTTCTTAAATATTTCTAAAATTTAAGGGGTCCACACAAAGCCTTCTCGGATTGGCAAAAACAATGGTTTCTTTGGGAAGATTTTGCAGAGGACAAGAGTGATCAGTGGGAAGAAAAATAAGATATTTTAGACATTGAATTTAATCTCCCCTAACACATTTAGATTTGGTGCCTTTTAGGTTTTAGAATCCGCGCCGCGGAAACCTACTACCACGCTTTTGGGCAGCCAAACCGTGCAACTATGGAGAGTAGTTATGCCTGCTTCAACCAGAGGCTTCAAAAAACTTGTAGAGGTTTTTTGCAGCCTTAATTTAATATATAAAAGGTATTTATATATTTTACTAAGGTTCTGGAAGGTTATAGGTGTTTTGGGTGAATTTGAGGATTTCTGGCTATTTTGGTCAAGAGAGACCCTGCGCAGAGGAGGATGAAAAAGGGTGGTAAGACCCAAACAAAAAATGGTTTTGGATATTGATATGGAAATTTGGGTATGTTACTGATCTACAGGAACTTATAGATCTCAATTTGGGTTTACAAAACCTATTTTGCATCAATTTCAGTAAAACTAGTTATTAGAAACTAGTAATCTAGCTAGGGTCTTAAAAAAACTATTAAATCATCTTAAATAAAATTTTGTGAAAAATGAGATTTATAAAATAGATAATTATGAACTCTTTGAACATGAATAATTATTTTAATCCCTTCCCCATCATGAAATATTCATTACAACACTCATACTCACTCAATTCCCCCATACATTGATAAAATAGAGTCTTTTAATGAAACTGAGATAATATTATTTAGGGTATGCGATATATCGACCTGATAAATGTAATTTTAAGAATATAATAACACTACATAACATAAATAACATTATTTACTGTCCATTACAAGAGGCTTCCAAAATTAAGGCGCAGGATGCCCAAATCTTGACCAGCAAGGGGCTGTGAGCATAAGTGAAGCATGGGATTCACTAGAGCTTGAATTGAAATTGATGGAGGCTGTAATATAATTCTAGAATAATCTTCAATGGCTGACATTAGCACTCCATAGACCTACAATAGATAGAAAGGGAGATGGAAGAGAAGGGAGGAGGGATTTGGGGATCATCACCTAATGGTCCGAGGCACAACACTCAAAGAGTATGCTCACATAGCATAACCAAAATATCAAACCATCCAAACTGAGTCAATGGGGTTGAATTCACCTTCAATAT
>LPNX010642059.1:117915-152162 GCA_001517045.1 Pseudotsuga menziesii | reverse complement strand
AATGGGTGAGATACAATAAATGTGTGACATGTATATGGATGAGGCAGGCATTCCCATGCTTGTGACAATGTCAAAAGAATCATTTGATCTATGCTCTAAAACACATGAGCCGATCATATACAACTGATGTTACAATGCTGGTTGCCTCTCATGTGAGGCTAGATACAATACTGATCTGGTACATTAGACCCATGGCATTCTCTTGGAATGCTATATCTTCATGATTGATGGTCTGCTGGATCTGGAACGGTACATAGCTGTATGGACTTGCTGATTGAGATTCAAAGTCTTTGTGGTACAAGTATGCTGTATCAATCATAAAGGTATATCGAAGCACTGCTGGGGCTTCTGAACACTGTCTCCAACGCAACCCAAAAATCACAATGGACATAACCTGTTTAGGTCCCTCGAGTGGACTCACCAATGTGCTAGAGTCGGGTGACATCCAGGGTCTTTGACCGAGTACTATGTGGAACAAACCCTGTATGAATCTCAATGGTGTGATGATGGAGTTGAAGTCGAGCACGTGAGAAACAACCATCCCGAGAGGCACTAAGGACTCCCCTCAAGTGGTCCAAGGAACTCATCAATGATGTTAATGAAACTAAGGTACAAGGACCTCTGGGCCTATCCTCTGGAATATGTGTGTTGGCATCGACAGAGGGAGACCTGCCGCTGGTCAAGGCGATGATGTTTCCTTGACTAGGGGGGCGAGGGATAACCAAAATATGTGAAGCAATCTGTGGACTAACTCACTGAATTGGTGGGGAGGGGAGGGAAGGGAAGACCTGAATAGGGGCAGGGGGGGAGTGGGAGACTCAAACTTCCTTTGTTCAGAGTATAACGGCAGGGCGGACCAGGCAGCAAATGAATCTTAACTCATGGGAATGGGATCATAGCTGTAATACCGGGAATGTCGCTACAAATGGGAAATACTTGGAGGAGGTGGACACTTTTGATACTGATGGGATCCAAGGAAGACACATTGTAGAGTACTCTAAACAAAGGTGACCCAATTTTGGGATGCTACAAAATTGTTTTCTATGGGGTGGTGTCTAGGGACACCGTTGTGGTACGATCTCGTGGGTTTTTGGCAAGCCCGAGAAGGTAAGTGCTCGATGGTGCTTTCAATTTTAGAGAGTCTAAAAGCACAAAGAAGACTCCAGTGGGGGCTCTTTTTCGTTGGTAGTCTCCTGTGCTTGAAAAAGTATAAAAGTATACATAGGAGAGCTTTCCCATCCTGGAGGGGATGAGAGACTTCTTTACCATTGGTAGTCCAATCAGGCTGAAAAAGGTTAAACCTATACTGATTGGATAGTCATTCAAATACTTTTACAAGCATGAATGAAACCAAGTTTGCTTGATGATCTTTTCTTGTTGAAACGACTGGAAAAGAGCTTAACGACAACCGGTGGTGATATTTTTCATAAAGTGCGGCCCCTTTGCCCGAGAAAGCACAAAAGTATGCAGAGGGGAACGGTCTTAGCTTGAGTGTGCCAAGGAGGTCCTTTTCATGAAATGGTCTACATGGTCCGCAAAAGGAGGTAAACAAGATGATGTAGATTCCCTTTCCTATACTTTAGCAAGCGGGAAAGGAAGCAGCTATGCTCGACGATCTTTTCATTGTTTTAAGGAGTCAGAAAAGAGCTTAAATGAAACTCCAAGGTGGTCAACCGACTGCGGTGTTATGAGTGGTGCCCCATGTTGGGACGGTGGACAGAGGTCCAAAGGTCATTCACGTAGTAAGGATGGAGCAAAAGGCTGTCAAACATACCAATACATGCATGGGATAGATCGTGGTATAGGCCTGCGAGATGGTGCGGCAGAGGCACGCAAACCAAGGTGGCTCTCGGACAGAGGTCAGGAGAGCGTGTGTGTGTGTTAATGTGGACGGACTTGACCACATGCGATGTAAGTACAAGTCCAAAGGCATTTATATGCCAAATATGTGCAAGAAAAGAAATCATTTTGTGGACAGTGGTCCAGAGGTCTATGTAAGGTGCAGTAAATAGAAAATACAATCTATGTGTTAAAAATGAAAATAAAAGCTAAAATTACATTTCTTGGGCGGCGGCCCGAGGACACTTCTATGTCAAATACATGGAAAGAAAAACAAAGGGTTTTGTGGATGATGGTCTAGATGTCTGCGTAAGGTGCGGTAAAGAAGATAATTATAAATACAAAAAATGAAATTAAAGTACAATCCTTAACGGGCGAAGGCCCAATCACTCACATGAGTTGCAACCGAGTAATGTGGTACGAGTACTAGTCCGTAGACACTCGCATCATTATTTCATGCCTCGTGAATCGAGGTGACTTGTGGGAAATGGTCTTGAAATTGACTTATTAAACATGAGACGTTGGTCTCATAACTAGATAGAAAATTTTGATCTCGGAGGTGTGAGAGGTGTCTCGAACAGGTTCTGGGTGGGAGTTGACTAGTAGCTAATGATGCTGCCTTTGATTTTTGCTGAAAAACAGTGAAAAACAAGAAAAAGAAAATGAAGCGACTCATTGGTGATGTTAAGTGTAGAACTTCTTGAGGTAGAGCTCATTGTAGGGGTTCTCCAAGAGTTGTCCATCAGAGTCAATGAGGGTATATGCCCCTTTTCCAAGGCAACGGTGTATGACGTATGGGCCATACCACATTGATTCAAACCTTCCTTTGCCCAATTTATCATTGGGTTGGTCGTAGACTAGGACCATATCACCTTCGCTGAATGTGCAAGGGTGGACATGGGAGTCATATTGGATCTTTGATCGTGTTTTTGCTGCTTCGATGGCTTGAAGGAAAGATCAACGGTCTTCTATGGTTTGCTCAAGTTGGAGGAGCCGTTCTTCTAAAGGTGAAGTATCAGGAAGGAGTTCCACTACGAGGCGGAGAGATGGGATTTGGCACTCTATAGGGAGCACTGATTCAATGCCATGTACTAGGTGGAAAGGGGTGAAATCGGTTGCATTTTTTGTGGATGTGCAGTAATCCCATAGGGCAGAGAATAGCATGTGATGCTAGTTGGTTTTGTGATTTCCTACCATCTGTTGAAGCATTGTTTTAATGATTTTGTTGACTACTTTGACTTGGCCATTGCCTTGAGGGTAGTAGGAAGAAGAGTACCGGTGTTCAAATTTCAACATGGTTGATAATTCAGCCCATACGACATCTTCGAAGTGTGCCCCATGATCAGATACTAATTGTTTGGGGACACCAAATTGTGTAATAACATGGTTGAAGAAGAAACGTGCTGTGGTTTCAGCTTTGCAATCGAATGTGGGCATGGCTTCGACCCACTTGGTGAAGTAATCGACTGCCATAATAATTTACTTGTGGCCATTAGCCGAAATGGGGTTGATGGTCATGAAGTTGATTGCCCATTTGCAAAAGGGTCCAACTGTGACTACAGGGTGTAATGGTGTGGGGGGTGTTCTTGCCTTTGGGGAAAAAAGATAATAGCTGCGGCAATGTTTGACTGCCTCTATGCAATCAACAAAGATGGAAGGCCAGAAATAGCCGGCGTGAAGGATCTTTTGGGCGGTTGTTAGTCCTGAAAGGTGACCACCACAGGCTCCGCTATGATTGTCATTGAGGATGGTGTCGGCCTCGTCATGGGTGAGGCAACGGTGTAGGATGGTATTGATGCCTCGACAATATAGAACATCTCCAACCAGCAAGTAGCGAATGGCTTGATGTCAGATGCATCACCTATCTTCATGGTTGAAGTGAGTCGGGAACTTTTGCATTCGTAAATAGAGAAGGATGTCCCCATACCATGGGTCGTCAGTAGATATGACGAATAAGAAATCATCAGGGAGATCATCCTTGGGGGGTGATGATGCGGTTAATGGGGGCAGATCGGTCATGAGTGTGGCTAGTGCAAGTGCCTTTGTGCTTTTTGGAGACACAAACTCTAGGTCAAACTCTTGGAGGACAACTACCCACTTGGCTACTCGACCTTGTAGAAGGCAGCGGCTTAAGAGGTATCGCATTGGGTTTGAGTTAGCCACTACACGAGTATGGTTGGCAATGATGTAGTGGCGCAAATTTTGAGCCAAGAAGATGACGACTAGGGCTAGTTTCTCCTCGGGTGAATATCGTAATGGGGGTCCTGTTAGCTTTTGACTAATATGATAAATTACGTGCTCATGGCGAGCATCGTCTTCTTGGACCAAGACTCCAGCAATGGCGTTTTCTAAGGCCGAGACATAAAGGATGAAGTCTCAAGTGAAATCTGATGGTGAGAGTAATGGTGCAGAATCCAGGGCTTGCTTGAGTGCCTCAAACGATTCTTGTGCTTGCTGATCCCAAACAAAGGGGATTTTTGTACAAAGTAGGCAGATGAATCCATAGGCTTTTTTTGCATACTCTGGCACAAAGTGGCGAAGGAAGTTGGCCTTGCCTTATAGGCTTTGTAGTTGGTGCTGAGTTCTTGGGGGAGGAAGATCAAGGATGGCCTGAAATTTGAGGGGATCTACCATGATCCCTTTGTGGGAGATGATAAATCCAAGTAAACGGCCTATTGGGACACAAAAAATGTACTTGAGGGGGTTCAGGCAGATGTTGTACTTGTGGCAACGTAAAAAGACTTGCCGCAAGTCGTCTATGTGCTGTGCTTGTTTTTGTGACTGAGTGGTGAGATCGTCCAAGTAGACCAAGATGATGTGGACTAGGTCGTGGAAACAATATGTCATGGCACACTGGAAGGTGGATCCAGCATTTTTGAGGCCAAAGGGCATGACTCGGTAGGAGAATATTCCCCATGGGGTTGTGAATGCTGTTTTGTAACGGTCTTCTTTCCGGATTTGGATTTGGTTGTAGCCGAAAAAAAGTCCATGAAGGAGAAAGCCTCATGCCCAACGCATGAATCGATGATCTGATCGATGAACAATGTGGGGAAGTTGTCTTTGGGACATGCCCCATTGAGATCGCGAAATTCTGTGCAAACATGAATGGTACCCTGTTTTTAATTCACGGGAATAGGATTAGAAACCCATGTTGTGTATGCAATGGGATAAATGAAGCCGGCTGTGCACAGCTTGTCTATCTCGGCTTTCACTGCAGCCACTATGGATGGATGGATGGGCCATTGCTTCTGGTGGATGGGTGCCACATCAGGCCATGTGTTGATGTGGTGTTCCAGGATAGATGGATCTAAGCCAGGCATTTCAGTGTATGACCAGGAGAAGATGTCACAGAACTCTTGGAAGAGGGAGGTGTAGGCATCGACCTCTTCGGGGGAGAAAGATGCCCCTAGCATGATCTCTTCAATGATCTCAGAGTTGGTTGAGATGTCAATTTTAATGGTTGGCAAAATGTTTGCCATGTTCCCTTCTTCGAAGGCATCTGGTGCTGGGATTGGGTTCTTGAACCAGTCAACCTTCCCATGGATTAAATCTCTGGTCTCCATGGAAAACTGGTCGGACTGCGACACAAGCTCTTCCGAGAGGAAGAATGAGCGATGGTGCATGTCGTCCCAAGGGTATTCCGGGGTGGTCAGAGCTTCAAGGATCTCCTCATCATTGTTGAAGCAATGAAGTGACAGGTCTGATGGACTGTCATTGGAGATGGGAATGAGTTGGTCGGGGGGACTAGACATCATGTAAATGGACATGGTGTCAGACGAAGGAGGTGGTGGTGGGTGAAATTATTTGACCAAGGTGATCTCAAACTCAAGGGAATGGTGATGGATGTCAGCAAGAGCCATTCGAAATTCAGGAAGGTCTTGGAAATGGTGGGATTAATGTCCATACAAGATGCAAAGGGCACAAGCATGGTTTGTCCTTAATGCCTTGTTCTTTACTACTGGCATGACTGGGAGTTCAACCACAGGGATGTTTTCATTCGTATCCATGGCATCCAGATGTGCACGGATCACTGGGATTTCAGGGAAATCCTAAGTTGGATGGCCCTGTTGTTCATAGACAACACAAGGTGGGACTAGCCATGGTTCTGTGGTGGCTTTGGTGTTCTTTCCCATTGCCCTTTTGGGTTGGGGCAGTGCAGGTGCAGGTGTGGCGGTTGCCTTATACAGATTGGGTGGGGGGAGAGACTCAACTGCAATAGGTTGCAATGAAGTTAACACAACCTGGGGCATTGCTGGTTGAGCTGGTAGATCTAAATACCACACTGGGATCCCCAACGTAAGGTCGGGTAGGCTTAAGGTGGCCATGACCAGCTTGCTCATGACACCAGGTGGGGGAAAGAGAAAGGGAATTGTATGGACCAGAGATGAGCCCACATAAATCCTAGCTGGTTGCATGTGGGGGTGAGGTTGTGGTTGCAGCTGCGCGTAATGCTATTGCTGCGAGTGATGCCGCAGCTGCTGTTGGCATTGCAGCTGCAGACGATGTTGTGATTGTGGTTGGGGCTGCAGCTGCGGTTGTTGTTTGGGTGCAACGGTGTTTGATGAGACCATGCACAAGTCCACAGTTTGCTTTTGTGTCGGTGGTGGTGACACCAAACAGGAAAGGAGCTGTCATGGTGGGATCGGTAAACAACCTAGGGCCCACATTCAATGGTGGGGAAGTTGGTGTGTTTTCAACCATAGTGTTGGTTGCAGGGATGGCGTTAGCATGTGCGGTCGCCCCTTATGGCTTGGTGGTGGTGATGGTAGGGATAACGTTGGCAGGCATTGTTAACCCTTGCGGATCATGGTAGGTGAGCTGGTCAACCATCACAATCTTCCTTTTGAGGGGGAACATCATGAGACGAAAGATAGTTGACGCGATAGCTCACATGGCGTACATGTAACTCCTCCCAAGGAGGAGGTTGTAATCCAGTTGAGCGTTAACGACCTCGATTTCAATCATGACTGTCTTCCTGACTAACGTGATGGGGACATGGGGGAGGATTCCTTGGGCTTTAGTAGGGTGTCCATCGTGGAGGACGGTTGTAGAATCAGTGATCCAAGCTTCTACCAAACCAAGGTAGACATGATGCACATGGATGCACCCTCATCCACTATGCATTAGTGCACAACCAAGTTCCGGATAGATACCGAGATTTGGAAGGTGATAGTGGAGGGCATGCGCAGCTCTCCATTCTCTATATCAAATGTGATTAGCTTGGAATCAGAGGGGTCTACTGCCCCTAGAGAGGCTAGTAAGGCTTTTCGCTATGTTGGGCACATTTTAAGTACCTCAAGAGTGGACATGGCGGTTGGAGTTTGGGCCAAATCATCCACAATGCTATAGCTGACTGTAGCTCTAGCTGTGGAATTATTGGCAATTTTGTGTATGGGGGGGCGTGGGAATGGGGGTAACTGGAGAGGTAAGTTGGTTGTCTTAGACGTGGATGCTGCTGATGAGTCAACAGGTTTGGTGGTGGTACCGTACTGATTTCATCTAGTCTATAAGTTGACCTCTTCAGTGGTCATGGTAATCAGGTGGTGAACACTTGTTTCGGTCGTGGTCGGTGCCCTCGGAGCATTGGGATTGGCCTGGGGAGGGGGAGCGGTTTCCACCATTCCTTGGACTAGTAGTGGGTTTTGAAGCACCATGGGAGGAGGTCCTTGTGGTGCCTGGTTGGGTTGGGCTTGGGTGGGGGCATTGGCGGCCTGTTGGGCCTCATTCTGAATGGCTTGCTTAGCACGAGCCATGAGGGGACACTCAAACGTGTAATGCCCATAGACATCATAGAGTGTACAAGGTTGGTTTGTGCGCAACGATGCATTGCGTCTTGGTGCATTCTTCCTTAGGGGGTTTTGGGCTGGCTGGTTAGCCGCGACATTGTTGGGAGGATTCGGTTGCTGACCGCCTCCCTGTGGTTGGTTATTACCTTGGTTGTGGGGCCGGTTGTTTCTAGCTTGCCCTTGTTGATTGTTGGGGGTAGGCTAGTTGGGATGGTTTTGTTGTGTGAACACTTATCCCAACATAGTGGGTGGAGCGGGGGAGAGGGCTTGGACTTGTTGCACTCGTGGTGCATAGTATATTTGTGGGGGTGTTGGTGCGACAAATGTGGGAATTTGCCCCACATATTGTTGTGTTGGCCAAGCCATGGCCTGATCCTGTTGCGGTGGCACATGTTGTGCATAAGAGGTTGTTGCTCCGTACTGAGACATCATTCTAGCATAGTCCGGAGCTTGGTTTTGATAAGCAACGTTAGCTGTGTTGCTTGGTTGCAGTGCCGCGGTAGGTGGTGTTGGTCGAGGCTGTGGTTGTTGGGAGACTGACCCTATGATGCCATCCGCAGCGTGGGATGCCCCCGGTGCATCGCAGTAAGAGTTACTTGGATGGGGAGCATCTGGAATGATAGTGTACAAGTATCCTGACAGGGCATAAATGAGATCAAACTGTTGGGCCTTCAATATGGCCTCTTCTTCAGATTGGGGACATTCAGATGTGACATCCTTTGCAATGGGTGGGAGCAAAGTCTTGAGGAACCAATCTAAGAAGATCCTGTCATCAAGTTGGATCTTACACAAGCTACGGAACCACCGCCACTCATGGATATGATCAATGATGTGGGTGGCAGTGTTTTGGCGATGAGATAGTAGGATCTCCACCCCCTCGTCATATCTGACAGGGAGCTAGAAATACTGTAGGAACATGAAGGCTAGGGAGTTGAAGTCGAGGTACTTGGCTTGTGGCAGCTCAGTGTACCATTTGGCCATGGTACTTATGAGGGTGCATTGGAATAGCCTCAGCCTGATGGAGTCTTCTACGATGCTATTGGATGAGCACCATAGGTGGAATGTCATTATATGATTTTGGGGACATTCCCTGGCTTTTCCCTCAAACTTTGGGATGTCTGATGGCAGCTTTGTTGGCATAGGTGGCTAGAAAGCTTGGTGGCAGATGGGATCGTTTGTTAATATAGCCAAGTCAGGCAAGTTCAAACGAGCCATGAAGGGTAGATTTGACCCCAAGTTGATGTGGTATGGGGCTGCAATGGGGGTGGGGTTTGCAGGTGCATAATGCATCTGCATGGCTAGGGGTGCTTGTGGTGGCACCATGGTGGATGGGCCAATGCCCCCAAGTGTTGTGGGTGGGATGGTGTGAGTGGCGGGGGCATTTCCCCCATGAATGGTGGTAGGGGCAATGTGGGTTGTCAGTGCACTGCCCCCCTGTGTGGCAGGGAGGACAATGTGTGTGGAGGGGCCACTGCCCCCATATGTTACCACTGGGTCAGCTTGACTAGTCACTATTGGTGGTGGAAATTGGCTCATGATTGTGCTTGGGCCACTTGCCATGTTGTGGGTGACAGGTTGTGATGTGGACATGGGTCCACTTGCTAAGGTTAGACCGAAAAATGGATCCGGGTTTGCAGTATCCATGGGGCTAGATGGTGCGGTGTGGAGGTCTGGTTCAGACTGATATGGGTCTGAATAAGACTCATAGGTTGTGTGGCCCTCTGATGGTGTGGGATATCATTGAGAACGGCTACAACGGTGCTGACTGAGTGTTCCAAATGGTGGTGGTTCACCTCTTAGGCATGAGGAAGATCATGGAGGATCAATTTTGTTTGCTTGTGTGTATGAAACTGGTGGGTATGAAATTTGGACCCCGGTTTCAATGGCTTCCTACTGGATGAAGGTGGTCTCTTGGCCACCAACACTGCTAGAATACATCGCTTGGCTTGTTCCTCACAGGTAACTCTACTCAATCGGAAGGGGTTGTTGCTCGTTTCGCTTGGCAATTCCTCTCAGTGGCCAGCTGCTTTGGGGTTCCTGTGGTACTTCTCACAATGAGTTTCTAGGCAAAGCCCAAGTACTTCCCATATTTAAAGAAGTTAGGGACTTATGTCCTCAAAGACTATAGAGTTTGATTGAACTTAGTGTAAATTTGGTAAATTTTGAAGGCTTACTCAATGTCATGAACTGAGTTGGGTTAATTAATTGGTATGGTGTGATGGTTTGCAATATGTTTTATGAATTCATGGTAGGGTTCACATCATGGTTTTGTATGCAAACATAAAGAGAAATTTGTAAACAAGTATGGTGATTAACCCTGAATTGTTGGCCTAACTAAGTGTCTACCTCTTAGTGGTATTCTTCTTCAACCAAGAGAAGGTGCTAGGATCTCAACATAATGGGACTAAGCCCATCCGTAGATCCTCAATTCACCTCCCAAGTGCTAGGTTGGTCAAGCAGGGAGGACGCTTAGTGCCGTGAGAATCCCTCCTTCTCTACCCCCCGTACCTTCCAGGTCACCTAGTTTTAATGGTTTGGGAAAAATGCCATGGAGTGCCTAGATCTATACGAGCTGTCCCTTCATCATATCCCAGAATACCCCAGAGGGTGATGACTGGGTATAGGAGGAAGGGGGCAACAAGATGGTTAATTTTATTTTACTTTTAGTTAGGCTAATTCATTTTATTAAACTTTAGTGATTGATTTAGCATATACACATTTGTTCATTGATTTACTTGCAAAAAATGGAAACTAGAATTCAAAGAGACCTATAATGGAGGACAAAGGTGGCTGGGCCACACTGACAGTCCTCTGAAACTGAAAATTGCTGCTAATTAAACTCAAAAACAACTTCTGTGTGACAGGCTGCACCTTTATGACTAAATCCCACAAGGGGGCCGCGAGATTTTTCCAGAAATGAGCGAAGGGGTCACACAAAATGCCAAAACAGCCACAACTTGAGCTCCTAGGCTGAAGTTTTTCCTGTCTGAGGATTAAGTGTGCCATGGGCATGCCTTTCTGCCAATTAAGTGTGCCTTGCCTCACCTTTTCCCCCGATAAGAGCAACCTGCTCCGGAAAGGGTTGTTTTGGTGCTGCAAGGTCAGATATGACTGACAATAAATGGTACTGGGGTTAGTCTGACTTAGCTTGGCCTAGCAGAGGATTCAGCACTAACAGAAACAAGAAATAAAGTGGATTTAAATAGATCTAAACTAACATTTTTGAAAACTAGGGTAAAAACTGAAAAACTTGAAAATTTGAAATATGTGGCCTAGGGATCCTGTGGGATCTCCCCAGTGGAGTTGCCAAAGCTGTAGTGATAATTTATCCTCACTACAAGGGTAAAAATGACTCCCTTGTGCCTATAGGGCATAAGGTTCGGTTCCTACCCTTAGAAAATAGTAAAAAAATGGAAGTAAAAATGACTGAAATAGAGCTGCAAAATGAATCTAAGCTAATCTAAGCAATAACAATTAAATGGCAAAGATTTTAAACTACATCTAAGAGAAAATGATAGAAAAGAAGAGGAGATGAAGAACTGTTGAAATCCTCTACACACAGTAGGTTAGGGTTCCGCCTCCAAAACCTGCAAAATAACCTAAGCTACCATGGAGAAAACCTACAAACAATTGTTAATGGAAAACCTGCAAATGAAAATATGAGTTAGAAAACAAGATAAGCAAATAAACATAAACAGAAATGAGATTATACCTCACTTAGGTGGAAATGGGACACCATGCCCTAGCTCATGGGAGCTCCTCTCTCTTGGTTGGGAAGAAATGGCTTGGAGAAATGGAGATGGAGGAGAGGGAGAGTGGGTGGTTTGAGAGCAAGAGGTCTGAAAGCATCCATGGGCAGCATAACAATAGGCAACTGAGGAGTGTTTTGAGAGTGACCCCCCACCCTCCTTATATAGTTTTTCTAAGGGGTTTTATGGTTTTAAGCCCTTGGTCAAGGCTTTAGCCCCTTCCGCCCTAACTTTAGCCCCTTTTTGAGGTCTTTAGCTCCTGGGGGTCTACTTTGGGCTCTTTTTTTGGGGTTTCTAGCCCTTTTCTTCATCCTTGGGCTCTTTTGGAGGTGTGGGGGTCAAATGGAAGGTCATTGAAGGTCTTATTGAGTGAAATGAGTGTTGTGAGATGGTGTCCTTGGGTGGTGTAGGCCATTGAGAGCTATGTGGGGGATTTTTGGGTTAACATTCCCAAACTCATAATCTAGTCAGTTTAAGAGCAGTTTGTGTAGGTCCAGCCACCAATAACATTGTCGAGTATCATGCTGTAATAGGTTTGTTAACCGAGGTTGCGTCTTCGAACATTAATCACTTGGTCATCTTCGTGGACTCACAGTTAGTGGTTTTTCACTTGAACCATGTCTATGCCATCGAAAACCCTACACTCCTCCATCTTTTTTGGAGAGTGTGTTTGTTAGAAAGGTCGTTTGAAGCTATTACTCATAGGAATACTCCTAGGTGTTGTAACAATGTTGCAGACTCATTGGCCAATTACATTTTGGACTAGTATATTTCCCACACATAAATTTTGATAAATAAAACACAGTTCATTGTAAATACAATAAATAGTAAAAACTCATAAAAACTCATATAAATATCATTCCACAATTGAACACATATAAGCCACCGTAAATACGTCTGTATATATATAAAATCTGTTTTACAAAAAATATGGTCTTGAGACCCCTACTAAAGCACACTATATTTCAGATATACAAAATGTAAAAAATATTGAGGCTAGATAGCTTTCAGTGTATACAACATGTAGGATAACTAGTGATGCTCATGGTAACACATGATGGCTCTAGTTACCCTCCATAGCAGGCATCCAAATCGACCTGATACTCTAGTTGTATGCCTCTGGTACCTCCTAGGGAGGTCATCTATGGAAATGTCTAGAATATCAATAGTTAACCAGTTGAGGTTCTCCTCCACCTTAGTCAACTCATCATCTCCTCTATGGAAGAAGCCCCCCCCCGCTCTCCTATCAATCAAGGAGGAACCCCCAGATCATGCATCTCCTACATCTACATGGAAATTTCAAGTCTTGTTATCATCCATGAAAATTATAAAACATAAAATGCAAAAAATAATGAATATCTTGAGTATTCTTCTTACCAATATCGCTCCATTATGAACCAATTGGTAAGGGTAGATATGGGTCTCCTCTAAAGTCAGTACTAGCATATGCATAATCCTCAACCATGAGGAGTAGGTCATCTAACCAATGGAAAAGGTGATCCCATACTTGACCTTGGACTTGCCACAACTAGTGCAGGCCATGATCTCTACCCACCGCAACATGTGAGGGTCCCATGTTCTCATCTTGGTGAAATATATTTTTGGCCTCAAATGAGCTACTTTCTCGAAGAAGAAGGATTCCAATATGGTGCCATAATCGAATTGTTTCAACTCCCCTTTCCAACACTTAGTCAGCTTCTCCTTGAAGACATTTAATAAAGCCTCGACCCAGTAAAAGACTGTAGGTGCCATTTCCTCCAAGGCATAGAGAATATGTGCTCGAGAATCTTGATGAGCCCCTTGGATCCCTACAACCTATTGCATGGTGAAGAGCACTATGGGGAGAGAAAAATCCATCACCTCTTTTATTGGGATCTTTTTCCTAGACATCTGTGTGCATGGAAAATAGTGACTATTTATGAGCTGATCCTATGTTGTGACTTCTCCTCTCCAAGGATTTATCAGTCAGATAGGCACCTCGCCCCTAGATAACCCTGTGAGGAAGTAGATGTCCCCTACTTCCATGGTAAGTATGTGGGACCCCACCTCGAAATATTGCTGCTCTAGGTTCCACATTCTTAGCCTTATACTCCAGTAATCTCACATGAGACCTCATGCTTAGAACATGGAAAAATTTTAGGAGGCCACAACCCTGTAGAGATGCTATAGAACCAGCATCTTCTCTAGCCCTAGATTCATCATATTCATGTTGCCTCTCCCTCCACACAACCATTTTTTCCAAAATGACCTATCAAAAACCAACTTTGAAGTGTTAAAACACATTTCCAACCATTAAAAATACTTTAACAACTTCCTTTTGGCTTGGTTGTTGAGAATTTAGGGGAAGTATGCAGCACCGCTCTTGTCTCTTTGAGACAGAGTGGTGGAACTGCCTTTTTTGGCATGAAATCCATGTTTTTTCTTGGGCACCACCTTTCCCACAAAGGGAAAACGTGTTACCCTGTGGGAGTTTTTAACCCTAGGGTAAAATCCCCAAAACCCCCCAAAAAATACACGGAAAGAATAAATGTAACCATTAAAATGTTAGGGATAGGTTAAGCTCTTACCTAGAGCTGACGGATCGAGAAATAGATGGTTGACGACTTCGGAATCCTTGCGTAAAGTTTGCACACAAATGGCTCCAAATAGCTTTTCAACTTGGTAAATAGTAAAATGGTATGTTCTTTTTACTATTTCATTGGTTTTTATATGAAATGTTTTAGGGTTTATTGTATTATTTTAATCATTTAAATTATTTTATTAAAAAATTCCCTTTTATATAGTCATTACAAACTTTTTTTTTAAATATTTTGGAGGTCTAATATTATTTTCAAAAGTTTTGTAGGGATGAAAGTTAAAAATTTTGGTTATGACTGAGTTTGTTTTTTACTTTTTCGTACTTTCATAAAATGGAAAAATTTATTGAGGGCTAATTTCGACATTTTGGTCGTGCTCTTTAAACCCAACACCAAAGTTCCAAGTCAACTTTCTCTTCTTTTTAGACTCGTTAAACCCCTCCATCACGAAAAGAAACCCTAATGGAGTCTTCTTTAAGCTCTTTTCGGACTCCTTAAATGTGGAAAGATCTCTGAGCGAAATTTCCTTCTTCACGCTCATAAAATTATTTGAAGACTTGTCTTTCTGACGGTAGTTTACCCCTTTCTTGGTTCGGATTGACTAATTACAAAAAATGAATACTCTAGTTGATCTCATCTAGAAGAGTTCTCTTGGGCATTATTTTATACCTTTCTGGGCCCTAGGGACTAAATCATACGAAAAAGGACCTTTTGGAGTCTTCTTCCGTTTTTGTTCAGAATCTTTAAATATGAACGATGTCGTGTTAACTTTCAATGGAATCATTAAACTAAACATCGAGAGACCCTCCTTTTAGGAACAGGCCACTCCTTTCTCAGGTTTGTGAAACATATGAGAATGGACTTATCTCAGGATAAGATGCAACGAGTGTTTGTTACCCTCTTTGAACTTGTAAAAATGAATAGAGGCACTCATCAACCATGATTGGGAAATTAAGGGAAGGAAACTATTTCATTTGCAATAATGACAGTTGCTAGTCACCTTTGAACATGTCACTTGTTTGCATTTCATTTAATCAATTGGGTATTTATCTTTTGTCCAATTTGATCCAATTTCATGAGTCATGTCACTCATTTGAGTCTTTCAAATAATGCATCGTCCACCATCGCATTATGTCTTGGTATCTTCCTGGTCAAGTCAATGCTGCCAAGTCTTCAATCGTGCTTTGCGATGTTCAAAGGAAAGTCATGTTGAGAATTTGCATCCGTAGTTAAATTTTTGTGTCGGTAACCTTTGAGTCAGTCCTATGGTTACATCATACTCAAAATTCCTAATTTTTTTTTTTAGTTTCATGTCATTGATGTGGGACTCATCATGGCCCTCCTTTGATGAGACTATTCCTATCGACTTCATCTCATCATCGAGGAATTAGTCTTAGAAACAAACAACAAGTACCTTGAGATCTATATGCATCAATGAAAAATTCTCTCGCTTTCGACATAGGTTCTAATCATTGACCCTTAATTGAAAGATTCAACTAATTTTTCAACATCAAATCATGTATTCACACTCAGGATATTGCACTATGGTATTTTGGGAATCATTAGCATCAATGGTGATCTCCCTTGCACTTGTTAATGGTTCTCATCATTGATTGATAATAAAATGGTTTATTCCATGTTTGACATCAAGACATTGTAATCACATGGATAGAATCATACTTTTTGGAATACAAGATGAATACCCTAGGTATCTATTAAGCACTCATTGCTTTCCCCAGGTTGCGATGGATTATTTGTATGATTCCTAGCATGGATCCACATTTGTATGGTGGTGTACGTGCTCAAATTTGTGTCCACATGACATAGATCTACATTGTATGTCTGGTAGCTGTGTCTAAGTTTGAGTCTCCTTCACATGGATCTACATTGTATTATAGTAGCGATGATTATTCATCTCTCTCATGGATCTTACTTGTATTGGTATGCAGCCATGATGAGGAATCATTTGGATATGAGTCAAAAGTGTTGATATATTGTAGAATCTGGGTTGATGATGATCTCTGATCAAGCAATTTTTTTCCTCGACGTGATAACTTGTTCTTACAAAGCTCTCAACTATCGTATCCCTCTAGGCTCATGCTTAGAGGGTCATTCTGTTACACATAATTCTTGTCACCATCATGTACTGAGAACTAAAACACCAGAAATTTCCTCAAATTCCTCAAGTGATGAAGTTAGACACTGTCCAGGACTCATATTTTCATCCATGAGTCCACCACATCCTTTTCCGTTTATGTAATAAGAATTACCATATTTAGTAACACCACTTTTCAATTGACAGTGAGTAGTTCCACCACCTAAACCCTTTCAGAAATAAGTCGTTCCATCCTGGTAATGCTCTGTCTCCATAGTGAAAGAGAAGTGCTCGAGTTTCAAAAGGAAAAAGAGAATATTCACTAATATTCTCGAAGAAAATATTCATGGCACCCTCATCCCTACTCTTGTGGACCACTTGGACTCGAGACCCCCCTAGTAGGATCTCCCTTCCACCTCATCCACCATTTTCTCAACCATCCCTATCCTCCCAAGGGATATAAATACTAGCTCATTCCCCATGGACGGGACAAGAAATTTATGTTGTTACACCTAAGTTCTTGCCAAATCTAGGGTGAGCATATAGAAGATAAATTGGAGCTTTGAGGACAAGACTTGGAATGTGAGGAGGAATCACAACACTAACGAACAATGGATGTAATCTATCTTCTTTTATGATTAATGCAATTATGGTTCCTTTCCCGTAAAATGTATTGTGTTATAATCACTCATTTTGTTATCGGATTCCTTAGTCACTGATATAGAGTTGTAGATCATTTTCTGGTACTTTTGGTCTTGTTTGTTATTTGATGTGTTTATTGCATGTAGATATTTGGATATCTAGCACCATAGAAGGATGATACATCATACTGCATTATAGGTAAAAGACTCATTCTAGAGATCTATCAATTCTAGGGAAAGTGCTTATTATTGTTATCACTCATTTGTTCTATCTCTGAAGGATTCAAGCTAGGGAAACAGCTCGTGTCCGCAGGAGGTGAGAATTTCCAGCAACAAAGTTACAAATACATCAACACTCCCTCTTAACTAGGAAGGTATTTTCTCTCTTTCACAATCATTAACACATCTAGTCTAGTCATCATCATAGTTGTTGCCATCATCATCTTCTTATCGATCTTCAAAAGGTACTATCTTTCATTGAATGTTTCTACAGAGCCAACACTTTTTCATGTTGGCTGTAGTCCTAGTCCTCATCCAAGTTTTCATCACATTTACGAGAAATAATTTCATGTAGGAAAACTCTAGGGCCTTCTTTACATTTCCACAACAATAACCCGCATCTCCTACCATTATCTTGTCCTATCTAGATCATCTCTTTTATCCTGAAAAAAAACCAGAGCATGTAGAGCACATGCCAGATGAAAAACACCTTTTTTCTATTGACATAGGAACATGTCAGGATGTCACTAAGACAATCCTAGATCTACCACTATGCAAGAACCTCCTCGGAGCACACCAAGTGCATAAGTCTCTTCGTGGTTAACCTGCATTCTACCAGCATAGCGGAACTTCCTAGGTGCACCTCAAGTGCTTCGTGACCTTATCATCTCCATCATGGGAACACACACACATATAAATATATATGTAAGGATTGATTATGATAGAACAACTTTCTACAACAAGTATTTTACATTCCAGGCCAACCTCAAGGAATTATTACATCTGAACAACCTGTGTCCAGGATCTTTTTTGTTCAGAAAATATTTAGGTATTATTACATATGAGTAACTTGCTTACTACACCATAGATCATTTTCACACTCGAACAAACCACATGACTTATTACATCCAAACAACCTGTGTACCACGCCAAGGATCATATTTACATTTAGATAACCTATCTAAGGATTGATTACGTCTGAGTAACCTACGTATCATGCTAGGGATCATATTTACACTCAGATAACCTACAAGACTGATTACACTTGAGCAACATACTACACCAAGATCTTTTCTTCTCGGACAACTTGTCTCATTTCCCATGTCAGATATCATGCATCTGCATATTATGGTCTCTTGCTATTTCTAGTATATAAACTTATCAGGATTGATTACATCCAAGGATAACATGCAAGCTTCTCTAGGAATTATTACATCCAAGCACAACCTACAGAATTGATTATGTATGAGAAAACTACTATCTTCACTAGGATTTTACTCTCATACAACCTGTCTCTCTAGTAATGATATAACTCCTCATCCCTCTTTCAAGGGGTCTCATTCTGGATCACACCAAGTCTTTCTTTGAATTACTTGAACTTCACACTGGTTAGAGGCTTGGTCAACCCATCATCTCTCTGCTCATTCGTTGCCACATAATGGAGCTTCACTTATCCTCTTTGCATGATATCCCTAATATAGTGAAATTTGATCTCTATGTGCTTAGACTTGTCATGGAACACAAGGTTCTCCGTTAGCTTCACACAACTCTGATTATTGCTGAAGATAAAAGTCACATCTAACTATATATCAAACAAATCAGATAGTAGCTTCCACAACCACACTTCCTTGTAACTAGCCGAGCAAGCGATAACATACTCTACCTTGATTGTACTCAATGCCACGCATGACTACTTCCTGCTAAACCAGGAGATCATGCCATATCCCAAAATAAAGCAGTAATCCAAAGTGCTCTTCCTATCAGTGGTGCTACCTTCCCAATCAGAATCAACATAACCATGTAGATTAATATTCTTATCCACATCATACTTGATCCCATAATCCACTGTACCTTTTAGGTATCTCAATACATGCTTTGTAGCTATTAGGTGAACATGTCTTATATCCTTCAAGAACTGACTCAGGGTGTTCAGAGCTAAGCATAGGTTGGGTCTTGTATTCATCAGATATAACAATGAGCCAATCATTTGATGATACATCATGACATCAATTGACTCAGATGAAGCATCACACATAAGCTTCAAGTTTGGTGTCATAGGTGTGGCTATTGCCTTGTAGTCCAACATTTTGAATCTGTTCATAATATCCACTGTATAGTTTACTTGACTACAGAAAAACCCATTTGCACTCTGCCATGCCTCCATGCCTAAGAAGTAGTGCATCATCACTAGGTATTTCACCTCGAACTCTGTAGCAATTCTCCTCCTTCCATGTTTAATGAGTTCATCCTCACTTGTTAGAAACAAGTCATTGACATATAGTAGGAGCATCACTGGTCTTTCTCCTTCCACCCTGAAGTAAAGGTTGGAGTCTGCTTTACTCTTGGTAAATAATTTGCTCATGAGGATGCTATCCATCATGTTGTACCATGTACTCGGTGCCTATTTCAATCCATTCAAGTACTTCTTCGATTTGCACACATGAGTATGTCTGTCATGTGTCTCAAATCCCAATGATTGTTCCACATACACTTCCTGCTTGAATGCACCATTCAAGATTGTTCTATTGACATCTATCTAGTGTATCTTTCATTTCATAACTGTAGTAAATGAAAGTATGGTCCTAATGGAAGTATACCTCACAATGGGTGAAAATGTCTCCTCATAGTCTATGCCTTCTTTGTGTGAGAATCCCCGTGCTAGGAATATTGCCTTGTATTTCTTGATGCTTCCATTTGCAATATTTTTAATATTGTAGATCCACTTCAAAGTCATGACAGAATTATTTTCCGGTCTTGAAACTATCTCCCATACATATTTCTTCATGATCGACCGATTCTTCTCGACCGTCGCATCCTTCCATTCTTTCTTTTATGTATCCTCTTCATAGGTGGAAGGTTCCCTTTCAATGTTGTCACACAACAAGGCCACATAGCTATTGTAAGGATTTGTACTTTTCCTTTCTCCATGCATTCCTTCTGGAGTGCCATACCTTTCTTCTTCTTATATGAGCTCTCATTCCCATGTCTATTTTCTCTTGTGGGAATCCTTCTCCAGAAGTGTATCTACCAGTTCTTGTGGTTCTTCCATGTCATGATCTTCATGGTATTTTTGGAAATTATTCTCCGATTTCCATGCCTCAGACTCTCATTTCTTCAGGTTCCTCGACCTCTTGAAAAGGTAGCCTCTTGGATATGAAGTATGTTGAGTCTTCATCAAAGGTTACGTCTCTATTGATATCGATCTTCTTGAATCTTCAAAAGTATATTCGGTAGGCCTTTGATGTATCATTGTATCCTACGAATATAACCTTTCTCCTAGAAGGATCGAGCATGTTCCTCTTCTCCTTTGGTATATGTATGTACACCGGGAATATATATATTCTAATATGGATGACTTCTAGTTTCTCTCCTAAGAAATCCTCTTCCAAAGTTTTGTTTTCAAGTACTCGATGAGGAGTACGGTTTTGTACATACACAACTGTCCTTGCTACTTCTACCCAAAGGCGCATAGGAAGATCCTGGTCATGTATCATTGCTTTTGTTGCTTCCATTATGGTTCGGTTATTTCATTCTACAACCCCATTATCCTGAGGGTTATATGGAGTTCTCAAGTCCCTCTTAATCCTATACTCTTTGCAAAGTTATTTGAACTATTTCTAGGTGAATTCTCCACCATTATTTGACCACAGAGTCTTGATCTTACTTTCAGTTTGGTTCTCGAGCAAGGCTTTATATTCCTTGAATTTACTGAATACTTCATTCTCCCCTTTCAAGAAATATATCCAAGTCTTACATGAGAAATCATATATAAAGGAAACATAGTACACATACCTTCTTAATGAGCTAGATGACATGGATCCACATACATCCTAGTGTACTATCTCCAGTATTCCTTTAGCCTTTCTTTCACTACCGAGAAATTATTCTTTGTATTCTTTCCTTGTGCACATCCTTTGCGAATTCCTTCATTATTTGCATGGATCTCTAGAAGTACAAAGATTTATTTTCTGACCATTGACAGTTCTCTATAGTGCATATTTGCAAGCCTTCGGTGCCATAGTTCACTTGGTTCTATTGATTCATCAACCCATGCTTGTTTAGGTTTTCCCTTTATCTTATACAAGCCTCAATATTCTTCTCTAATAATTGTTTCATCATCTATTGTCTTTCGTTTAGGCCACATCAGAACTTGGCCATCAACAAATGCAACTCTCATTCACTTCACATATAGTGCAGAGATGGAGCGAATATTATTCTTCAATCCTAGAACATATAACACATCCTTCATCTTGAAATATTTCCCAGATTCTAGATTGTATGAAGCTTCTCCCCTCCCTTTTACGGGGTATTGATAATCATCCGCAAGTTTCATCTTGTGAGGTGACTGATATTCAAACATATTAACGAATTATTCTTTCTATCCTATCATGTGTTTGGATGCCCCATTTTCCATAAAGCAATCACTGCCCTTCATGTGAGATATTTCCCATAAGTTTTGTGGTTAGTACATACTCTTCATCTGGATCATCCTTCTCTCTTCTGAATCTTTTGTTTGTTGTTTCATCGTCTTCAGAAACATGAGCATGATGAATTTGCAGGGGTTTGGGCTCTCTGAATCTAGTTTCCAATTATATAATAATTGTTTCATTTCATTTTGAATTTCTATTTATTAATTTTTTTTTTCTAAACCTTATCCCTTAAGAATTTTATTACTCTAAAAATCACCTGAACTGAAAATTCAATATCAGAGTGAAGACAACACCAAAAAATTTGAAATCTTCATAGAGATCATAATTGCCCTTTCTTCTTCAAAAGGGTACTTTTAGTTTTTCCAATAAGAGTCACACTAAAAATAAAATTGAATCTCACCAACATCTGTCGATAATGCACCATTTTATGAACTTATGTTGTTTCGATAAATAATAAAAAATAGTTCTCAAGTCCGAAAAACCTCAAAATATAGTCCATGCACAATTTCAGCCTGTGTAGATTGTGAGTATAAATTTTGTTTCCCTAAAATGAATAACTATCTCTAAGAAAAATGTGGGGCACATAGGTCACTCATTATTCATACTTAAAATTTTAAAGTATATGTCGTTGGTGCACATCAAATTTTCCCCACTGTATGTCGATAAAAAAATTTAAAAAATATGAGTATGTAGCTAATTCAATTCTATGAAACTTGTGTGTTTAAGTCAAGGTGAAATTCCTAAGGGAGATATCGGTTTGAAAGGGTTGAAGTTGAAAAACATAAAATTTTGCAGTTTGTTTTGTCAAAAGACAAGCAAAATTGTTTCACAACTTCATGTTTTCATCCCCAAGATTATCCTCAAGTTGAGTAGGGCGAGTCATCTTTTCAAATGAGAACCTCAAATGGAAATAAAAAATATTTATATCTTACCGATTTCAGGTGTCCAACCTAGTTCTATAGCTGGTTGACCTGGGGTTTGTCAGAGAAACCCTAATTTTCCAAACTAGGAGTTTGGGAATTCTGTTTGGACACCAAGATGCACCTCCTTGAGGGGATTTTCTCAGCAGGGTCCTTTTCTGAAGATTGAGTTGGAAAGCCTCCAAAAAATTGATACCCTAGTTTCTCTTAGCACCACTGATAGGGTCAAAACTGAAAATTATTCAAATCTAAAACTACTTTCACAAAAACTTGTGCCCTACCGAGGCAAGTTATCCTAGGTCTCTTTTCTTGTTGATCTATGGAGAGAAGACCTTGAACTAGGAATCCCTAGTTTTGGTGCTGCACAATGCCTTCTTTTAGAGAGGCTTTGATACCATGTTAATTTTTCTAGATATTATTATCTTAGTTAGGATCTTTATATGAAATAATAACAAGTACAAAAATATGTATAAGATAGAACATATACACAAGACACAAACATTTTCACTAGGGAAACCATAAAAGAGAAAAACCCACAAACTTCCTTAGAATAAGACAGTCACAAAAGACTGTCATAAGATGAAAAATCCTAGTAATAAGAAGTCTCCAGAAGCTATCTATCTCTCTTCCTTGAATCCCTCTCTCTCATGAGAACTTGAGTGAGTGTGACATGTGTATAAATGAGGGAGGGTGCCTCCCTATTTATGATAATCAAGTGACTGACCTATTATATGACTAGGGCCGAACTTTTACCCTAACAGGGATGACTTCTCCTAGAGAGACCAAAAATACATTACATGATGTTACATTGGGGTCTATTTACCCGACATACAATAGAGTTTGTACCTCAAGGTCTAGACACAGTAATAACATCCAAAAATGAGGCAAATACATCGTCGATGGGGGTACAACAACATACAATGATACTATACATAAGAATATATTCCGAATTTACAAATACATCAATAGAGTATATGATTCAGGGAGGGTCAGGTTGTTGGTTTATGGCTTTAGTTCATTTTATGGTAAGTTTTTGTATTGATTTACAATGAACATTTTTAATATAGAATTATTTTAATTCTTTACTCACCTGAGTAATTTGTTTTTTTGACTTTGTGTAAGCCAAACATTCATTTGGGTAGCTCACTTCAATCTGTACAAACATTAGGAAATCCCCAGGTATGTTTGTGTCTTTGCACCATAAGAGATGGATACCCTTAGATGGTTTTGAATTAGGGTTTTACTATGCTTAAAATTATAAAATGGACAATATCCATTAATGTATAATTGTATTTTCTTAGGTCTCTTGGGGTCTATGGTAATGTGCAATCTAGAATGACTATTTGTTGGTATTTTAACTTTATTTATATAGTGAATTTAATGGAAGATACCCATGTCTTAGCTATCAAAATAAAATTATAAATTAATTTTCCATTTAAATAAAAAACATGTTCGTGTTTGAGAAAATATGAAGATAAATGAACTTTAAAAATTTAATCCACAATTATTGTGCAAATAGATCTCATAAATAATCAAAATACATAAATAAATCAAACCATAGAACACATTATGTACCATGGGAAAACCCGCCACTGATCTGGAGGATAAAAAACCCAACAAAAAATCTTAGAGTATGATTGATAATCAACACAACATGATTACAACACAATATAAGATTGCTTGAGAAGAGAGCACAAGAGAGTAGAGATCATATGGAAGATTGTACTGGTCTTTCCAAGTGTATAGAACTTTAATAAATGTTAAGATTTCATATGCTAAGATAGATATCATTAGTATTTAGTCCAAATTCACAACAAAAGCATATGCATAATCACTAAAATAAACACAATCACAAGATAGACATAGTATTTGTGCTGGGAAACCCTCAAGGGGAAGAAAACCCAACAAAACTGCCTCTGTATAAGATGTATAAGATAAAAACCCAAAACATGTATTCTCCTCCTTGTTGATTTCTCTCTTTCTCTCTCCTATGCGCTACACAAGTGAGTGAGTTTGTGTTATAACTAGGAGCACATCTCCTCTATTTATAGACTTTAAGTTACTTGAATTTTATCCTAACAAGTCGGCCCCACTAAAATGATTGAGCCAACTTCACCTAGAAAGACTCAAAATAGTATTATATTATATTCATTGGGGTACTATTGACCCGACTTATAATGGAGTCTTTAAATCATGACTCTATGATGACCATTTACAATAATAACATCCCGAAGGAGGAATAATAACATCTCCCTTGGTGTACAAAAGTAAAATACATTTAGAATATCCTTTGAAGTTACAATATTTCAACACTCCCCCTTAATGAGAATGGTATTCTACTAACAACATCATCAACAACTATAGTAATGAGAGAGAGCATATTAAATATTATCAAGGTAATACATCTATATGTCATATGAAGTTTTTAATAATCATCAGTAATTGGAACAATTGCTCTTCAATGTCTTCATCTTTTGCAAACCACGATCACTTGATCCTTTTGCAGCAACACTTTGATCTTCTGATCCTTTGTAGCACCACTTCGATATTCTTGATCTTATGTAGTAGTACTTAGATATTCTTGATCCTTTGAAGTAGCACTTCTATCTTCTTGATCCTTTGAAACAACACTTCGATCTTCTCGATCCTTTACAGCAGCACTTCGATCTTGTCGATCCTTTACAGCAACATTTTGACCTTCTCGATCCTTTTTATGCCACACTACCTGTAGTGCACATGATATTTGTGTGGAATGATCAATCCTTATCACTTTAAGACATAGGTCTAAGGATGATTGAATCCTCCATCAACCTACTTCCCCTTAACGAGGAGGGTCCATAGTATTGACCAGCTGAATCGTCTACAACTGTGTGTAAATCTCGTCTGCATGTGAATGTAAGACCTGTCATCCATAAGGACTCATTGTAGACGATCCTCATCCTATTATAGCTAGGATCACTCCAAGAAAGTGTTATACTATGGCATCTACATGTACATGTAGGAATACTCTCCATGCAAGAGCATCGTCTACAACTGTAGATCTCGACCGCACCTAGATGTAGGCCCTCATCATAGGACATCCTCATCATGAAAGATAGTACCACTCCATGCAAGTGCTATACTATGAATTTCGTAAGAACTTATCGTAGGACATCCTCAGTGTGAAATATATGATCATTCGCAATCAAATGTTATAATATGAAATCCACATATAAATGTAGGTATGCGAGAGTAATGTGTGTAGGGCCATCCTTAGCTAGTAAGGATCACTCCCAGGAACAAAGAATTATTTCCTGCAATACCATCCTCAAGAGAGGATACTATCTTCCACAAGTGAATATCAGACCTTGTTAGCATCCTCAAGTGTACTTGGCCTCTTTCATACTGGAGCTTCATTGTCATCCCATCATCAATGACAATCTTATCATCACTCCCCCCTTTCTAGAGAGGATCCATATCATCAACATGCTCCCCCTTTGTACAAGGAGGGTTCATATCTTCGACTTGTTATTCCTTTTCGAGGAGATTCCATATCTTTGACTTATTTCTCCTTTCCGAAGAGATTCCATATCTTCATCATTCCTTCTTATAAGGAAAGTTTGTAATATCATCATTGTTCCTCCTTGCGAGGAATTTTTTTTATGACTACACCAATATTGTCACAGAAATATTCAAACTTTACTTGAGATAGAGGCTTGGTCAACACATTAGCAATTCACTCACCAGTACTCACATACTGGAGTTTTATAGTTCCCTTTTGTACCATATCCCTTATATAAAAGTATCGTATTTATACATGCTTTAATTTATCATGGAACACATGATTCTTTGTCATATTTATGCAACTTTGGTTGTCACAAAGAATCACTATGGTATCCAAATCCATGTCAAATAGTCCTGACATCTGTTTTTGAAGCCATATCACTTCGCAACTAGTGAAGCAAGCTTCTATGTACTCTTCTTCAGTTGTGCTAAGAGAAACACTAGACCATTTCTTACTAAACCATGAGATCATGGAGAATCCCAAACAATAACATCCACATGAGGAGGTCTTTCTTTCTGCGGCACTTCCTACCCAATATAAATCTGTATATCCATATAATTTGTAGTCATGATCTCTAACATAGTAAAGTCCCAATTCTATTGTACCTTTTAGGTACCTCATCACATGCTCTGCAACTATCAAGTGAACCCGTCTAGGTATAACTAGATAATGACTTAATGTGTTCACAATGAAGCATATATATGTCCTTGTATTCGTTAGATACATCAATGACCCAATAATATGTTAGTACTGAATCATATCCACTAAATCTGATGATTCATCATATAACATTTTTAGGTTGGTGTCCATGGGTGTGGTAATGGCTTTAGAATCTAACATATCAAATATTTTCAAGATTTATACTTCATACTTTCATTGCTTCATAAATATTCCTTCTAGGCTCTGCCACACTTTCATATCAAGGAAATAATGCATCAATCCAAGATCTTTCATCTCTCATTCTTCAGCTAGCTTATTCTTGCAATATGTGATCTGTATCTCATTTCTTGTTAAAAATATATCATCCACATATAGTAATAGTATGATAGGTTCATCATCCATAATCTTTATGTAAAGGTTAGGATCAACTTTACTTTTGGTAAAGCCCAAGCTTGTCAAGAAGCTCTCTATTCTACTATACCAAGCTCTAGGAGCTTGCTTCATTCCATACATATACTTTTTCAACATACATACATGAGTCACTCTGTATTTGACTTCAAATCCTTGTGGTTTTTCAATGTAAATCTCTTCCTCAATCACACCATTCAAGAAGCTTTTATTTACATCCATCTGGTGTAGATCCCACTTCATCATGGAAGCAACTGCCATGATGGTTCTGATAGAAGTGTACCTTTCTACTTGATAAAATATTTTTATAATAATCAACCCATATTTACCCATATTTGACATTAATAAATCATTTTTGTCTTATTCCTATATTCCTAGATTCCTCACTATGCTAGTTGGCTTCCAATTGCACCTAGAAGTCAACACATGCTAAAAATGGGTCATGGAACGCTTTGGAATCATCCTGGAAATTTTTTTTAGTAATGTTTCTTTTATTCGAGAATAGTAAGAGCATAGCTATACTTTTTTTGATAGTTGCCTTTCTTTATAGTAGTTTTAAGGAAAAAGGGAAAAGCTAGTCTAGGAGTAATTGCCTTGTTTTTTTCCTTCGTTGTCCTCCTTTTGTTGATGTATTTGTAACTTCGGAATGTATCCACCTGTATATATTATGTAATGTTGATCCAAATGGATATCAGTGGCCACCCACCTATTCCACTGGCTCAAAACAATTGTCGATTGTGGTAGTTTCCTAGTTATTTTTCTGCAGTTTTTCGAGTCCTAAACTTTCGGGGCCGTTTTAAGGCCCTAAACGAAATTTTTTGGAGATTTAGGGAAAAATGGTTTCCATTAGAATGAATTTGGCCAACCAAAATTTGTAAAGCATAGATAAACCTTTCCAACGAGCTATCGAACACCCAAATCAGAGATCCTATGCAAAAGTTATGACCCCGGGAAGTTGATTATTCAACTTACCACCTTGGGGCTGCAAACTTTATGACGGTTCATCTTCTAAGGTTACGTTTTGGACTTTTGGGGTTCTCACCCTCATTATTATTATAAATAGGCCCCTTTGGCCTCATTTTGTATGAATCTTGGCACGGATGAGCGTAGCAGCCACATCTCTTCTCAGAGATAGCTACCACCATTCTAGCAATTGTATTACAGTCCGTTCTATTTCCGCCATTTAATAGAATATGTGTTTACTGTATCTGTGTTATCTTTGCAAAATGTATGTTATTATGATTCTGTATATTTTCTTTCATTTCATTCACGCATAAATCCGGATTAGTGGTATCAGAGCAATCTGCTCTTTGATTGTTTCTCGGTGCATGTCCCCGACGAGGTCCGAGTACAAAGAGTTTGGTCTCGAATTAGTTTCACTTGATCATTCCCTCCATCCCAAATGACCTCCCATGGCAGAAGAAAAGAGAGACAACAGAGCAGGAGATCCTATCAAGTCATTGCTCGAGGAATCCCTCGAGTGACAGAGGAATGAGATGATGGATAGTTTCGCCCAAATCCTTCGGCGAATGCCGGCCACGACCAGTGCATCTTCAACAAGCAGCCGGTTTGGGGATGAAACTCCCTTTAAGGTACAAATTAGCTTTGATATTCCTTTATTTGAAGGCAATATTGATGCAGATGCCCTAGATAATTGGTTGAATGTTCTAGAAGGGTATTTCTCTGTCCACAAATTTTCTGACAGAGAAAAGATCACCTTTGCGCTCCTTAAGGTAGTCACCCATGTCCAAAATTGGTGGGGTACTTATTGTGAGCAAAACTCACCAGACGAGTTTGGAATGTTTGAAACAATTCCCACTTGGGCCTCTTTCATAGATGCCATCAGGGAACAGTATTACCCTGTGGGAAACTATGATGACCAGTACACAAAATGGACCATTCTACGTCAAGAAAGGGACCAAACGGTGTCGGAGTACACCAACAAATTTCATACTTTGCGGACAAATATGAGTATCAAAGACTTCGAGTAGCACCTAATCTTGAAATATCACAATGGTCTACATTGGTACATCCAAACTGAGATGGACTTCCTCGACATATCTTCACTTGGATCCGCCTATCGGCATGCTGTCAAAATCGAGGAGAAATTTCGACAACAAGTGAGACTTTGGACCTGCAAATCCACCGCAGAAGAAAGGCAAGGGAAACCCTGGCCCGCAAAACACAGCAAAAGAAACTGATAACCAGTCCCTGCCACAAGCAAAGAAGGGAGATTGAAAGACAAGGGACACTGGTAAGTGGTGCGAATTTCATAAAAGCCCTTGGTACAACACTGATGAATGTCACTCAAAGCAGTCATTAGTGGCCGAGATCAAATCTTCAGAATCAAATCCTGATTCTGATTCCGAACCCAATGCCACAGCCATAGACAATGGGAGGCAGATCATTGATGCAGACCCCACTGCCACTGTTGCTACCGCACATATTCAACTTGAGGATCCTAAAGAGTCAGAGGCAGAGGAGCGCTTATTCCACTCGTAGATGTGGGTAAAGGGAATTCCTTTACATTTTGTTGCTGACAATGGCAGCCAAAAGAACCTGATCTCAGTAGAAGTCATTAAGAGATTGGGGCTTCCGACAACACCACACCCACAAGCTTACAAAATAGGTTGGCTAAGCCAAGGACATGGTATCCGCATTACTCAGCAATTCCTCCTACCATATGGAATCAAGCCTTTCAAAGACGAGGTACTGTGTGATGTGGCCCCACTTGAAGTCTGTGATGTTCTTTTAGGACAACCATATATGTGGAAGCGTCATGCTATATATGAGTACGGCCTCGTAGTGTCATTGTCACTTTGGGAGGACAACTCTACCGGATCCCAGAGACAATTGCACCTACTACAGTCTCGCAGGGTAGGAAGATAAGCTCCCACACCAGAAAATTATTCCTCTTCACAATTGCGTCTGAAGGAGAACATAAGATCACAGAGACCTCCACACCCTCTACATAGGGTGTCTCTGCTCATCAGAAACAAGAAGAAGACAGAGCCATTGTTTCCTCATCTATTCGAGTACCTCTACAATGTAAGGCCATGCATTCAAGGTGCTCCTCTAGAAACAAATAATCCATACAACAATTACAGCCTTCTCGGGATGCCAAAGAAAAGCAGCCTCTTCACTTCAACAAATGTCGCACCAAAAGATCAACTCAACACATAGTTCGAGATATGATATGGGATTCGACGCAATGGAGACCATTGCTTCCTAAGGAGGGAGGATTGATCCAAATGGAGATCGGTGGCCACCCACCTATTCCACTGGCTCAAAACAATTGTCCATTGTGGCAGTTTCCAAGTTATTTTTCTGCAGCTTTTCGAGTCCTAAACTTCTGGGGCCGTTTTGAGGCCTTAAACGATGTATTTTGGATATTTGAGGCCACATGGTTGTCATAAACATTCATTTAATCAACCAAAAGTTTTAAATCATAGATAGACCTTTCCAACGAGCTATCGAACACCCAAATCGGAGATCGTATGCAAAAGTTATGACCCCGGGAAGTTGACTGTTCAACTTACCACCTTGGGGCCGCAAACTTTATGACGGTTCATCTTCTAAGGTTACGTTTCAGACTTTTGGGGTTCTCACCCTCATTATTATTATAAATAGGTCCCTTTGGCCTCATTTTGTATGAAGCTTGGCACGGATGAGCGTAGCAGCCACATCTCTTCTCAGAGATAGCTACCACCATTCTAGCAATTGTATTACAGTCTGTTCTATTTCCGCCATTTAATAGAATATGTGTTTACTGTATCTCTATTATCTTTGTAAAATGTCTGTTATTTTGATTCTGTATATGTTCTTTCATTTCGTTCATGCATAAATCCGGATCAAATGTACCCTGATGTTTATTATGGGAAGTGTCTGTAATGTATTTAAGTCATGTCATACCCCGATGTTCCTATTGGGAGATTCAATAATGTAAACAATTCATGTCAAGCCATTGTGGGTAACCCTCCTATTGATCAAGGGTTAAATTCCCCACAGTTGTGGGGCCCTAGGGTTATTAGACTCTCCTAGAGAAGTCGGCCCTAGTGAGTTATTGTCAAGTTGGAAATTAGTATAAATAGAGAGTGAGTCTCTCTATTTATCATACATTCACTCACACTCAGTTGTAGTGAATAACTGAGAGAGAAGAAGTTGCTAGGATAAAAGAGAGAGAGAGACTACTACTGTCGGGAGATCATCTCACTATTTTTAGGGTTTTGCTTTTGGTGTTGATTCTATCTCTGAGAAAGTTGTGGGGGTTTCTCATTTATGGTTTCCCCGAGGAAAAAAATTGTGTTCATTGTCTCTTATGTTTGATTGATGTGCTTGCTATTCTCTTAGTTAAAGATCCTAAGATAATGCTAGCTTAAATGATAAAAATCTAACATGGTATCAGAACTAACCTGAGTAGAAGACACTGTGCAACTGCAGGAACTAGGGCTTCCTATTTTTAGATCTCTCTCCACATATTTTCAGTAAAATAAGGTTGGGATGACTCTCCTCTCTAAGGCACATCTTTCTGTCGAAGCAGAATTTGATTCTGAGCATTTTCAGTTTTTGACCCGACACTACTGCTGGAAATTAGGGCTTTCCAAAGAAGTGGAATTTTTTATTGAGCCCAATCCTGGATTGATATCCTCCTCAAAATTGAAGTTTAGAGATCAAGATCAAAGTTTTTGGTTGGATAGAACTTCAAGAAAGTCAAACCCTAATCTGCTCTTCAACCAGCTCTATAGAAATACAGCTCCAGATCCAGATTCAACATCTTAACCTCGTAAGATATAAATCTTTTGTATTTCCATTTTAGGGTCTCAGTTAAGATGTCTCATCATACCAAGCTAGATGAGAAGCTTGAGGGAGCTGATAACTTCCGAGCCTGGAAGTATATGATCTCCCTAGTCCTGGAAGAAAATGAGTTGGACTCCTACATCGATGAGGAGGTTCTAGTTCTAGAGAGAGATGAGGCTAAGGCCTTACACAAGAATAAATTGGTCATGGATAAGAGGATAATTGCTGATTGAATTAAGGATCACCTCATACCATAGGTGTCCTCCCTAAAGACACCTAAATCTATGTTTAATGCCCTGACCAAACTGCTTGAAGGAAAGAACATAAAACGAAAGATGAATCTGAGAAACCAATTGAAGAATGTAAAGATCCAGAATGTGGATACCATCCAGTATTACTTTACAAGGGTCTCTTAGATCAAGGAACAACTGGAAGCGATAGATGAAGAAGTAGAGAATGCAGAAATTATGATGACCACCTTGAATGGTCTCCCTAGGGCTTGGGACTCTTTCATTCAAGGGATCTGTGCCAAAAAGAAGCTAGTCAAGTTTAGTAGACTATGGGAGGAATTCTCACAAGAAGAAGCTTGAATATTAGCATGAGAAGAAAATATGGGAAGTGAAGATCAATCTCTCACAGTACAATCCAAGAAAAATAGAACAAGCCATCACAGCGGTAAGCACTCTCACCAGAGGAGTAAGTCTAGAAAGTCTAAAGAATTGTCTAAGTTCATTTGCTATACATGTGATGAGAGAGGACACATATCTAGATACTGTCCTAAAAACAAAGAGATCTCTCACAAGAAAAAGGGAAACAAGAGAAAACATCATGCTCATGCTGCAGAGGATGATGAACCTTCCACAAAGAGAATAAGACAAGAAAGTGATAATTATTCAAGTGATGAAGAATATGTGTTGATTTCCTCTCTCATGAGAACTATCTCACATGGAAGTAATGATTGGCTTATAGATAGTGGTGCTTCCAAACACATGACGAGATTCAAGGAATCATTTGTGAAACTATTCGAACATGAGTCACCTCACAAGGTGAAACTTGGGGATGACTACCAGTATCGAATAAAAGGTTGTGGTGAATCCTCCTATAAGCTAGACTCTGGAAAGTCTATGAAGATGAAAGATGTATTGTTTGCACCAAGACTAAAGAAGAACCTCCTCTTCATATCTGCATTGGATGCAAAAGGCATGAGGGTTTCTTTTGTAAATGGACAAGTTATTATGTGGCCAAAGGGAAACACTATTGATGATGTAGTAGTGATTGGGGAACAAGAAGGAGGTCTATACAAATTGAAAGGCCAACCAGAACAAGATTTGTTTCATGACTTGGAAGGACCAAATGAACTTTGGCATAGAAGGATTTCACATGTGCATTACAGGGCACTACCACTTGCAAGCAAAGCTATTGAAGGTCTTCCAGAATTGTAGATAAAACATGAAGGTATTTGCAAAGGATGTGCAAAAGGAAAGAATATGAAGAAGACAATTCCAAGTAGTAAGACCGAGGAAAAAGGAATCTTGGAGATCCTCCACTCCGATGTATGTGGTCCAATGTCATCTAGCTCTCTAAGCAGGTATGTATATTATGTTTCTTTTATTGGTGATTTTTCTAGGAAGACATGGATATAATTTATGAAGAACAAAGATGAAGTATTCAGTAAGTTTAATGAATTCAAAGCCTTGATCGAGAACCACACAGAAAAGAAGATCAATATTTTTTGATTAGATAATGGCGGAGAATTCACATCAAATGAATTCAAAGAGTTATGCAAAGATTCAAGGATTAAAAGGGAGTTAACCACTCCATATAATCCACAACAGAATGGGATTGCAGAAAGGAAGAATAGAATGATCATGGAAGTCTTTTCCAGCAAGAAACCAAAAGTTAGCCATCTCAGAATATTCAGCTGTCCAGTATACATTGTTATACAAAAATCCTGTCACCATCATGTGATAAGACCTTTGACATACCTACTTGCTCTGAAGACTAAATGGTTTCTTATCGGTCTATCATACAAGTTCCCAACACCACTCATGCTCCCTTATCCAGGAGCGGTACCCCTGTTCGCACCACTTTTCATCGGTTGTCCACAAGCGGTGCCACTGCTTGTCACCCTTGGTCCATAGGCGATTATTACAAGAACCACTCTGTCAAAGAAGGAGAAGAGCTGTACCTTGGGTAAAATGGTAAAAAGAGAAGCTTCTCAAGGCTTCTAGATGATAAGCCTCGAGATATCTCTTATCCCTACTACTGTGGGTTGGTTGAGCTCGAGATCCCTCATCCTAGGATCTTAGAGGCCACCTCACCCACTAATTTCTCAACCATCTCTATCCATTAAAGCCTTGTATATATGAGCTCATAGCCATGGTTGAGGGGAGAACATTGAAGGTATTATTATGCTATTGGACTGATTCTTGGCCCAAGATCATTTGGAGAGAGCATAAAGAGCTAGAGTCGAAACTTTTGGGGATGAAGAGCTCGTTTCATGGAGATGCATGTCAACACTAAGGCTTGGTTGTAAAATTCTTCATATTTGTAATGCAAGTTGATTTTCTGTCCCATATATGT
>LPNX010642059.1:82920-113598 GCA_001517045.1 Pseudotsuga menziesii | reverse complement strand
CTAAAAGTTTTAACCTAGTACTACCGTTAATTTTATCTTGTGCATTTAGGTGGAACCATGGAGTGAAAACTTGAAATTAAAGAAGATGCACACTGATCTATATGAGAATGCAAGTTTTCCTCTTCAATGAAATTATACCTAAGAGAGGGAGAGATATTTACTTTTCTTCCCAAAATGCAAACCCAAATGCAAATGCAATTCTACCTTTTCAAACGAAAAATGAACTATCAATGCACCCCAAACAATCTTCAAAGAAAATAAGAAAGATATCTAGAGAACATCTAACATAAATAAACCAGAAATGTTTCCTATCTTTTCATGCTTGAAAAAGACGCATAAAAACTCAACAGAAAGATGATTTCACTAACATTTCCAAACAAATCTAACTCTAATGCACGCAAAGTTGAAAAAAGATATTTCTTCTCAATGAAAGTAAGATCTATAATCTTGAACAATCATGCACAAAACAAGAAGAAAATATTTCAACAAACTTGCGAATAAAGAAAAAGAGAGAGAAAACTAAAACTTCTCTTTGAAACAGATAAGGAAACGAAGAACCAATCTTTCCTACCAAGCAATGAAAAAATCAGTATGTAAAAGGAAACAAGAATCACCCAAGAAAATAAAGAATCAAAACAAGATGGATCACTCATGCATTCTAAGTCCAAAACAAACCAAAGCCTACTCAAGAAAATGAAATGTATATTTCCAATTCCGATGAATAATATCTACAGAAAAGAGTAAGAGGTTTCAACCAAAGAAAATAACACAAAATCCCATGCGAGAAACATAAACTCTCTTTGAATGCAAAGGTAATACAACAATCAAAGCGACTACAGAATACACAATTCATGGCCCTTCCTAGCCGTGAGGGACATTTTTTTTCAAAAACACACTTCATTTTCATGAAAACGTAAGCCAAAAACACGCAAAAATGAAAATACAAAGTCTCGAACAGGGCCTATCTGGCACTGTGCAGATGAAGCTGCTGACAGGCGGTTTTGAGGTAGAACCGCTTCTTGCTAACTAGATTTAGGCGATGGCACCATGTATGGCTAACTAGACTCAGGAGGTGGCACCACTCCTTGCCAACAGAAAATGTGAGGTTCCCTGTAAAATTCCAAAACACAAGGAGAGTGACATATCAAGTCAGAAAAAGACTAGATCAAGGAAAATATTGCTAGATTGAGTATGGAAACAGAGCATAAAATATTGAAACAACTCAGATCTGAATGGACCTAGAAAGTTCAAACCCAAATAATACAAATCAGAAAGTAGATCTGACTGTAAAGAGTTGAAGAAAACGGAGCCTGGATTCAGACAATAGTTGCAGACTGAGGATGATCAGAACGACTGAATACAACTACTCCCCAGCGGAGTCGCCAGATTTGTTGATCAAAATATTTCACCTCTTGTGGACAACAAGGTGTTCCGCTAGTCTGAATGGTTCAGATCTAGAACAAATAGATCACAGAGGTTGATAACTCCCCCTAGATTTTGTAGATATCTGGAATAAAAGGCCTTGATAGTTCACCTGTGTACCTACAAAAGAGTTCAACACGAAACAGATCAAAGCAACCAGAATATGATCTACTAATCTATGCTAGTGAATAAGGAATCTAGCAATATATATCTAAAATCAAACATCAACAAGATATATGGGACAAAAAATCAACTTGCATTAGAAATATGAAGAAGTTTACAACCAAGCCTTACATGGCACTACCACTTGCAAGCAAAGTTGTTGAAGGTCTTCCAGAATTGCAGATAAAACATTAAGGTGTTTACAAAGGATGTGAAAAAGGAAAGAATATGAAGAAGACAATTCCAAGTAGTAAGAGCAAGGAAAAAGGAATCTTGGAGATCCTCCACTCCAATGTATACAGTGCAATGTCATCTAGCTCTCTAATAGGGTATGTATATTATGTTTCTTTTATTGGTGATTTTTCTAGGAAGACATGGATATAATTTATGAAGAACAAAGATGAAGTATTTAGCAAGTTCAATGAATTCAAAGCCTTGATCGAGAACCACACAAAAAAGAAGATCAATATTTTTCAATCAGATAATGGCAGAGAATTCACATCAAATGAATTCAAAGAGTTATGCAAAGATTTAGGGATTAAAAGGGAGTTAACCACTCCATATAATCCACAACAGAATGGGGTTGCAGAAAGGAAGAATAGAACAATCATAGAAGTCTTTTCCAGCAAGAAATCAGAAGTTAGACATCTTAGAATATTCTGCTGTCCAGTTTACATACACATTTCGAAATAAAAGAGGACAAAGTTAGATCCTTCAGGAAGGAAGGGTGTATTTGTGGGATGCTCTGAAAACTTGAAGGATTAGAGAATATACTTCCCAGGATTCAAGAAGATCAACATCAGCAGGGGATGTAATATTTGATGAAGACTCATCTTACAACAAATCCAAAAAAAGACCTGCTAAAGAACCTGAAGAAACAGAAGTACCCAGAATTCATGACACAACCATGAACAAAGAAATTCAAGAAGAAGATCAAGAATTTGAAGAACCTCAAGAACCTGTAGATCCACCTCAGGAAAAGAATCCTCACAAGAGGAAAATTGCTTGGGTACAAGAAGCTATCCAAGGTGCAGAAAGATATGAGGCTCCGGAAGAAACCCATAGAGAAAGGAAAAGAACCAGGTCCTATTCCAGTTATGTATCCTTATTATGTGATTTCATTGATAAAGAACCTTCCAATTATGAAGAAGTGACAGAAAAGAAAGAGTGGAAGGATGCTATGATTGAAGAGTACCAATCAATCATGAAGAATGGTGTTTGGTATGTTGTCCCAAAACCTAAGGGGAAGTCTGTGGTGAATTCCAAATGGATCTATAAGATCAAGCATGTTGCATATAGTAGCATAGAGAAATATAAAGCAAGATTTGTGGCATAGAGGATTATATTATGAAGAAACCTTTTCTCCTGTAGCTAGATATACTTCCATCAGATCAGTACTTGCTTTAGCTGCAGTAATGAAGTGGAAAGTACACCAGATGGATGTCAAGACAAATTTATTGAATGGTGTAATAAAAGAGGAAGTATATGTGGAACAACCACTCAGTTTTGAGACACATGACAGAGAGACTCATGTGTGTAAACTAAAGAAAGCCCTATACGGTTTGAAACAAGAAGTCAGGACATGGTACGGTAGAATTGCTAGCTTCCTATCAAGTTTGGGCTTTACCAAGAGTAAAGAAGATTTCAACCTATATTACAAGGTTGAAGAAGGGAACCTAGTGATACTCCTGTTGTATGTAGGTGATCTATTTGTAATAGGTTTGGATGGGTTGATTGTTGATACAAAGAGGAAGCTTGCTGCCGATTTTGAAACGAAATACTTGGGTATGATGCACTATTTTCTAGGCATGGAGGTGTGGCAGAATGCGGATGGAATATCCCTCGGATAAGGGAAGTATGTAGTAGAGATCCTGAAGAGATTCGGGATGATGGACTGCAAGGCCATGAGCACACCTATGGCATCAAACCTGAAGCTATTGAGTGATGCTTCATTCCACTCGGTTGATGCCACGATGTATCATGAGATGATTGGATCCTTGATGTACCTGACAAATATGAGACCACAAATTTGCTTTGCTGTGAACACCTTAAGCCGGTTCCTGACAGATATGAGACATGTTCACTTGATTGCTGCAAAGCATATTCTGAGGTACCTAAAGGGTACAGTTGATTATGAGCCCAAGTACAAGGATGATCAGAAGATTAACCTAGAAGGTTATATTGATTTAGATTGGGCAGGTAGTGCCATCAATAGGAGGAGCACTTCAGGGTGCTGCTTTAGTATGGGATTAGGTGTGATCTCTTGGTTTAGCAGGAAATAGTCTTGTGTGGCACTGAGTACAGTTGAAGCAGAGTATGTCACAACTTGTTCAGGCAGTTGTGAGGAAATATGGCTAAGGAAGCTACTGTCTAATTTATTTGATCTCTAGTTAGATGCTACGTGTATATATTGCAACAACCAGAGTTGTGTGAAGTTGTCTGAGAACCCGGTGTTCCATGACAAGTCGAAGCATATCGAGATCAAATATCACTATATCAGGGATATGGTGCAGAGGGGAGTAGTGAAGCTCCATTATGTTTCCACGGATGAACAGATAGCTGATGTATTAACCAAGCCATTAGCTAGAGTAAGGTTTGAATACTTCAGGGAGAAGCTTGGTGTTCTCTAGATTGATGTTCCTTCCAAGAGGAAGTGATGAGTCTGTGATCCCTTATGACATGGTGAGAGGATTGGTTCCTTCCATGGTTAGATGTAAGTGCTGTGCCTTTATGACATGGTGAGAGGATTGGTTCCTTACATGGTCATATGTAAGAGTTGTGACATGATGACAGGATTGGTTCCTTCTATTTTCAGATGTATGTGATTATGCCACATCCAACATGAAAAAGGGATAGCTTTGTGATGCCACATCTAGTATGAAAAAGGACTAGCTCTATGATGCCACATCTAGTATGAAAAAGGAATAGCTCTATGATGACACATGTTGGTCTTCTCTGGGCAGACCCGGGTTTACTGTATTGTACCAACAAAACCCCTAGCTCACTGGCCCTTTTGGAAACAGACCGCAGAACGGCCTGAAGTCTCACCCAAAGAGATCCTATATGGGGTGGTTGAAGAATCAAGTTTCCTCAACCAGGTTCTGTAGAATCCTAGGTCCTCCTGACTCTACTCAACCAGTGGAATCTCTCAGCATGTGTTGTTTCTCTCTTCCTAGATGACTCTTACTGCATCGCAGCTTCTAGGACGATGTGCAAACTTACTCTTCTGCTCAACTCTTACCCTGTGATATCTCACACCGCAGCTTCTCCGACAGTGCGATATCACCTTTCTACGTCGAGATATTTCCTACAGTAAGACTTAATATGCTCATCAACTCTCAAGGTCCAGAGGCTTCCTCTCTGGGTATAATATCTCAGTTAACCTTCATTAGGGTGTTAAAGAACTTCACTTAAGCTTCTACAGTCTAACACGCTTAACATCAATAACACTCAACTCGTTGAACTCATATACAAAAGTCACTTAACACGGTAACTGTTAGCTGTCATAAATCAAGCACTGATAAACTCATGTATAGAATACTTGAAACATTCAACTCGCATTTAACCTTCTATGTTACTGTAAACTGAAGGATAGCATACATAAATCCATTAACTAATAAGAAACATTCATGTAACAAATAACAAATAGCAAATAAGTAGAGCACAATCACATGATACAGTCACACAACACATGGATTTTACGTGGTTCACTTCCAGGGGGGAAGCTACATCCACAGGAACTATGTTTATATTATATCTTGAGAGAGTAACACAGTCCTGCTACAACCTCTTATGCAGCTTGAGATCTTCTGAGAAACTCCACGCATACAACTGGGAGCCCTTCTCTCTTAGATATCTTCTCTTCCTATTATTCTTTCTTCTTGCGATATATCCTCTCTCTCTCTCTCTCTCTCTCTTAATCCCTGCGGATTGTTACATTCATCCTCAAGGAGTCAGCTGCTGGTTACAGTAAGATAACTGCAGATTTTACAACAGAACTATAGCTCAACTCTTTCTCAATATCTTACACAACAGACGACCAACCAACTAGCTAGCTAATTGACTAACTAACTAACCAACTGACCAACCTTTCACAATACAAAATACATGCTTAAATAGGTGGCCCAAAGGTCTCACCGTGATACAAAATTATGGTCATATCCCAACAGTAACCCAAAACCCTAACTGTGACAGTTGGCCTATCTGTACTTTGGACTGCCTCTTACTGGTCACACCGCAGCTTTCTGCAGTCTTCCATGATTTTTGGCACTGATCATGGGTATGGGCACCACTTCCTCGGTTGCTCCCCTTCTATCCTTTGTCTTTAATACCTCAGCCCATTGCTCCTTCTCCATTTATGAGGGTAGCTGATCCCTCTTATTGTCGTTGCTGCCTTAAATGCAGTGGTTGAGCTCTCTTCTCAGATGCTTCAGGTACTGTTTCCTTTGAATTTATTGTTCCGTTATAGCATCTTTTCCTGTAGCTGTGGGGCCCTACTCCAACAGTCCCCTAACAATTACTTATGACTCATCCCCGAACCACTAACAGCTGGCTTCTCTTGCTGTAGCTTCTCCTTGGCTTCCTGCGAAGTCCTTGCGAATCTCTTTCTGAGTCCTGCAACATCTTTGTCCATAGCTTCGACACAGTCTTGTGCCGCTTCAAGCATAACTTGACTAATCAGGGGGTCTTTTGTTTTATCAATTTCACTCTTGGTTGCAGTTAACTCCTTGACCTTCTACTCAACCGCATCAACCAGCTCTGTGATTTGTTCCTGATACGATTGAAGCATATTATTAAATTGTATCTCTTTTCCTCATAACCGCTGTTCTTTCTGTTGCAAATGGTTCATCTTTGTCATCTTCTTCATTTTAGCAAGAGCTCCTAAGCTCTTGACTTCTTCCTTGATATCTGCTATTGCATTCTCTATGTTCTGGATGCTCTGCTGCAATTCCAGTCTATCTGGGAGCTCTTCTAGATTCGACCATGTCTTCGTTGCATCAGCTAGCAATGACTCTACATCATCTATGTGACACTTCATCTATGTTGAAGTGAGTCTAAAGGCCTATGCCCTTGCTTCCTTGTCTACCTCAGGTGTGCATGGTGCTCAAGCCTCAAGATTAGCAATTTGCGCCTTGTGGTCTTCCTCCATCTTGACCACTGTCTCTTCCAGAGCCTTTGCTCTATCTGCAATTCTTCTTACTTTCTATGTTAGAGGCAAGGTAAACTCTATGTTACACTGGGGTAACTCCAATGCGATGTTTTGCAGGACCTAATTGAGATCCTGTTCCCTTTCTTTATATACTCTTAACTCCTCCGCCTTTGTCTGAAATCCTGCAGTGAGCTTTGCATTCTGTTGTCTCAACTGAGTGTTCTGTTTATAAGTCGCAAGATCTCTATCCCTGAGCTTTGCGGCTATCTACTGTTGGATCATCTGTAGTTGATCAACGGGGAACTATGCTAGATTAACCTCGACAGGTTGTCTAACCTATATCTGCACATCAATCATCGAAGTAGGGAATCGGATGCTCCCTGGCGGTATCAGCACTGTATTGATGCGATCTTTTGCAAAGACTTCCTTGTGGGAAATCACTGGTGTTGAGATTTATCCTGCTATCGCCTTAACTGGCTGAGTCTGCATCATGGCAGTCTTCTCAGTTAGTGCTTTCAACTCCAGAAGCTGCTTATCTATCGTGCTCTGTAGCTTGTCCTGTGATGTCTGCATCGCCTAAAATGAGTCCCGCATCTCCTCCTGCAATCTCACTGCGATGAGATCAAAGTCATCCTCTGTTAGTGTGGTCTGTGTAGTTGGATTTGAGGCTTTGAATTTTTTCTTCTTTTGTGCCGCTGGTGGCACTTCTACTGCATCTTTCCTCTTGGAACCCACCTTATCTTTTCCTTTGTCTAATGGATCTATCGGTGTGGTATCTGTTGGTATAGTTCCTGCTGTGGCATATTCTAATTCCTTCTTCCACTCTTCATCAAAGGCTTTTATGACATCTTCTACATCTTGCGCTGTCATCCTAAATGAACCAATAGCCCAGTTATCCATTATAAACCCTTTTGGCCTCAGATAGATTGTATGCCTGTCCGCAATGAAATCAAGCTGATTGTGATACATGTCAACAACCTCTGTGTTGATCTGTGGTGTCTCCTGGATGACTCGCTTCAACAGCTTATAGTATTCATAGAATACTATCATATTGATATTTTTCTTGGCTGGACTGTTGCTGTGCCATAAGTTTGCATAACGCGCGCCTCTGCACTCGCCGCCTCGTAGCTGTAGAAACTGGGTATGGGGCGGCTCTCTCCACCCGATGAATGCACATAATATAAGAAGCCATGAGAAGTGGAAGGGGTGGTTTGGCTCATCCTATGCTACCAAACAATCTTGAAGAAAAATATTTAATAAAAACAAACACCAATTAAATTGTTCACCTTCTGTGACTTGCACGGAAAGGTGAATTACTGCTCCTGTGACTTCTTTCGGGTGAACCTTGGTTAACATTCTGCCTGCAAGCAGATAGGCTGTAAATTTGAGTGTATCATCTGCTAAGGCTGTGAGGTTATAAGACCAACCTCCTCTCTATATATTATATTTGTTAACGAGAAGCGCTGGTAGCTTAGTATCCTTGCTCTTCCCTGATATATGCGTCTGAGGGTCCTTACCGATCTTGGACAGCCCAATGATGCGGTGTATCAAATCGATGTTCATATCAACCCTGTTACCCAGCTAGAGGTAACCTCCATGTAGACAGGAAAGTAGCACATGCACCACAGCATTAACCTCTGCACCTCGTCCGAAATGTGGTACTTTCAACAAATTGAGCAAGCCTGACTACTCAAGAATCTGGACATGTTCCATAGGAACAAACTCATCTGCACCAGTCCTCGGGTTCCTCTGAACCGTAAGATATTGATCTGGCTGAAACTGAGGATATGTCTTACTGTCTCCAAGGTTATAGTCTATAAATTTGAGAACAGGGACATATCCTAATAGTTCTCCATCTTCCTTTATGCGAGGATCAATCGGCTGTAGCGGAATAGGAAACTTAACACCCTTGGGAATGGTTACCTCTGGTGCGTCCTCGACTCATGGTAAAATGTATGCTGCTGCCATATGAAATTTTTCTTCCTACTTTGGGCTGGACTCTTCTACTATCTGAGCTTGACTCTTCTTCCTTGGCGTCTGCCTGACCTATGGTGCACCTAATTTCACAACCCTAGGCGGCGACGTCATATCAGACTCGAGGCCACCACACTGGAATCATCGCACAACGTCTTCTAAAGGTTCCTTCTCGGACATAAACCATCTGGTGCAATAATATGGATTGGTAATGGCTGCAAAAATGGGGAAAACCAGCACTCTGTAACTGGAGTATCTCTGCACAGGGAAAACTCTACAAATTACTCGATAACTCTCAGAAATCGCAAAAGTAACCCTTCTTTTTGAATGATCTGTGTATTTATAATGAAATTTATAATCTCTAAAGCAATGGTCACTTGGGATGGACCCGTTGGTGGAATTTATTGAATGGACAAGACAACACCTGGTGCCCCGATCCTCATTAATTGCTGAAAATTTGATCAAATATCCCTCGAAAATTGTGTGCAAGCCTTGGTCTCGACCAAGATTTACCAAATCTAGGAAAATCACTATACTGTTTCCAAATCTAGGGAAACATATACCTGTAATATCTCGATTAATTGCTTGTTAGAAGGTGAAGTGATTGGCCCTCTTTCCCTCTCAAAACTCGTCTTAACTGCATGGGGAACATCGCCTCGCTGCGATGTTACACTACATCATCCTGGACCAAAAAGTTGGCATGAAACTTTGCAACGTTCAAAAACTCTGCAAGCATCCTATGAATTGCGCAAAATAAACTTTCCTGCTGCGATTCCTCCTACTTAGAATTTTTTCAGTTGGTGTAGACTAGTTATGGGTGCGATGCCTCCTTTCAACTACATTGGACATCTGCACCACTTAGTTCTCTGAGTTAGGGTTTGGAGGTGGAGTGGCTATCACTATAAAGCTTAAGCTTACTGCCATTAATCAAAGTAGGAACAAGTTCCTCGTTTAGTTTACTGAGCTGAATGGCACCTCCTTCTATGACTTGCTAAATATGATATGGCCCCAACCAATGCGTCTTGAACTTCCCTGGAAACTTAACATACTTGCTGTCATAAAGGAGCACTAGGTCTCCTATCTAAAAAATCTTGCTCTTGATGTGCCTGTCATGCCAAGATTTTTCTCATGCCTTCTGCACTTTTTGATGAAATCCTGCGATGAATCTGTCTTCTTCTAAGGAAAGTAGCTGCGCTAATATTTCATTCATCGTATCTATATCAGCCATCTCGGTAATTTTAGCAATTCTTAAACTGGGAATAATATATTCCATAGGCATAACAGCCTCTTGTCCATACACCAAGCTGAAAGGTGTGTGTCCTGTAAGTTTCTTGCATGTGGTCCTATAAGCCCATAGTACAGCATTAACCCTAAGGTCCCAATCATCTCTTTGGTTGTTACAGATCTTAGTAAGAGCATTTTCTAGAATCTTGTTAAAAGCCTCCACCATACCATTAGCTTGTGGGTGTGTTGGAGCTGCAACTGTTCTCCCCAAATTTCTTAAATTTTGGGCCCCTCCTCATGATTTTGCATATGTTTTAATCGTTGGATCCTTTGAGTTTTTAGTCATGTTTTAATTTTGGATGATTGTAAAAGCTTAACTCTCGCCCAAGGTTCGAATTTTGATTGCGTTTGTAATTTATGGTGAGTCGCAGATTCTAAGTTTGTTTCGCTTGTTGATCGAACCAAGTGTTCTTTATTGTGGGTCGTCGTTACGGAGGTATAACAGGTTTCTGTCCATTGTTGAGTTTGAGAAGCTGTCCAAAACACTTAAATCATTTTTATACATCGGGCGTTGAAAATATGTTTGATCGGAGGCCATTACCTTTTCGTTTCCGCCGTTGCGGCTCTCAAAGCAACTCAGCGCTCGAAGTCCAAAATGCGCTGCCAGCCGATGCGTCAGTCTTTAGTCGCTTGCCCGTAACTTTTCTTCTTCCACCGTTGCGGTTGGGAAAGCCATTTAGCGTCCGATGCAAAATGTCTTCTGACTTTCGATTGAGAGTCTTCCCGCCCTCAGGTCTCGTGTCCCTAACCTTTTTATCTTCTGCCGTTGCGGCTCTTAAAGCATTTAGCCATCCGAAGTGAAAAGCGCTCCGCTGCTGATGCGTGTTGACTTTTCATCGTGTTCCCATAGTTGTGCCCCTTCCATCGTTGTGGCTGGGAAAACCATTTGGCTTCCGATTTCATTATCCTTCCGATTTGCGATTGAGTTTTCCCGCCCATCGTCGCATGTCTGTAGCCTTTCATTTTCCGTCGTTGTGGCTAGGAAAAGCTTGTGGGATTCCGATGTTATTATCCTCCGACTGTTGATTGAAGAGTTTTTCCTGCCCTGGGGTCGTGTGCCCGTAACCTCTTTATCTTCAACCGTTGCGGCTAGGGTGGGATTTTTAGCTCCCGATATCCTCGCTTTGAGCATCCGATGATTGCGAACCTGTAGATGAACGAAGTAGTGGTGCGCCTGGTCATTTCTAGTGGATTAGATGGTTTTAGTTGTTTTTATTTGACATTTTGCTTAGAATGTAAACCCCATGAATGATACACTTTGATGGATTGCAAGTGGACTTGAAGGACTTTTCAGGCAAACGCGGCATGAAGGCACATCTAGGCAGTTTTGGAAAAAGTCAAACCGTGGTCCTCGAGAGTGAAGAAAAGGACAAAATGAATGACGGCAAAGGCACGAACTAGAAAGATCTATTAGTTACTAATCAGAAGATGAATGTTCACAGAAAATAAAATGGGAAGACAAAGCGGCCTAAAGAAGAATCTGAAACGTTCGAGGGACTGGAAAGTCACACGCTTGGGGGCATCCCAAACGATCTGCTGTGTAGTTTAAATATTGTAAAGATAGGACTTGGAAAGGACTTTTTCCCTGGAAAAACTTGTAAACCATTTACTTGTAAGAGGAACTATTTCCTTTTACAATCAGAAACTACAACTTTTGCCTGCTGGAGAAAGCGAAATGTGGAATGTATCAATGTGATTAAATGAACAATGTTGAAGGGGAACTATTTCATTTTCAGCTGTGTTTCATTAACTGTGAGAGTGTTTAACTTCTTGAACCTATGTTCTTGTTGAATGCTTTTTAGTATATTTTGTGATGTTTTCCAATGTGAGTAATGAAATTTGTTCATAAAACAATTGGCTAACTGGTTGTTCAAAAATCTGCAATTGTTCATGTGTCTTGAAAGAAGTGTCAGCTATGTGTAACTTTTCATTATGCATGTACAAAATATATTACTCACCAATGAATGATAATCTTGCTCCCTAGGGATATATTAGGTAAGTAGTTTTAATTTCTTGTTGTATGTGATTTAGATGCTTGTGAATGCTAAGACGAGAGGTAAGAACCTGCGCATCACGTTGTGACTGCTCCTTGCATCTTATCACCATGCATGGTTAATTAGGCACTTGCATATCATACATTAAGTCAAAAAATACAAAAATACACGGTGGACCGGACTGCAACTGGTAAAGGATTTGTTTTTGTTACTTTGACCTACGGTAGCCGGACCGCAAACCAGATGGATTCCCCATACCAAACAGTCACGGGCTAGTTGGGAACATTGACTGGGGAGAATCCCTTATTGTTGCTGCCTATGAATTTCTGGGCCTCAACAGTTTTGGCACTAGAAGGAGGGCCGCCAGTGCATGGTTGGCCGAGGAAACCCGTTTTCCTGAGATTATTCCACCGGTAACAGTTTTGAAAGCAGTGGGCTTCATAATGCAATTCCGGAAGAAAGAGAACATCTATATTCTGTTGGAAACGAAGTTGTTAATGATATGAGAAGACACACCAGGGAATATGTAAGGAAGATTGGAGGATTTCCAATCATCCTTGAATTGCCCAGAAGAGAATATAAAAAGAAAGATCGTCCGATAGCAGAAGACGCAGTGTTGGTTGGAGACTGGGAAGAACTTGTAGAAACAGCCTTACAGGAAGTTGTGCTACCTTTGAATCAAGAAGGCCCAGATACCCTCACAATTCTCCTGCTCATACTCCAGTTGGCTCACCTACTCACTCTCCACCTAGACTCATGGCAGGAGTAAATGCTAATCCACCACCTAACCCACCAAATCCACCACCTGCTTGGAGAGCCAGATCACCGTTAAACCTAACACCTCCATTACATGACCTACCTCAAGCCTTTGACAAGATGTTTCCCAAGTTCAACCCAAATGAGAAAATACTAGTAGATGATCACCTACAAAGTTTTTTCTTGGCAATTGAAGGATTAAGGGCTGGGGAGTATGAAGATGTACTCTGCAGACTGTTCCCGCATACCCTTAAAGGAGTTGTGGCATCATGGTACTTTGGGTTTCCTGCTAACTCTATCCCTGATTGGGATACCTTCGAAAGAATTTTCAGAAGTAAGTATGCAACTCAGAAAACTCATGCAGCCCTCATGAAAGGGCTATGCACCTTGAAGAAAGAAAGAAAGGAAAAAGTGCACAGTTTCACACAAAGGTTTGCAGCCTATCTCAAGAATTTTTCTGAAACGGATAAACCTTCAGACAAAGTTCTAATTGAATATTATACTTCAACTTTAGGCCCTGATTTGGCCATGTTTGCCAAAGGTAGGGCCAAGCCTACCTTGACGGAAACCTATGAAGAAGCAGAAGTAGTGGAAGCTGAAAGAGAGAGCATTGAAGACTATCCAGAACAGTTAGGAGAGAAAGGTGCGGGAAGAAAATCCTTATTGTTTACTAAGCCTATGGAAGAAAAGTCGCCAGATTTGGAAAATATGGCCAAAATGATGCAGAAGCTTTCCAACAAAATCATAGATTTGGAGAAAGAGAAGGAAACACAAAAGTTTTATAGGCCCTACTATAAGAAAAGGGAGGATAACAATCAGTCTCAACCTCCTCCTCACAATACTGCATCTATGAATTTAACAGAAGTAGGAATGGACAATTTTTGCACTTTCCACCAACAGCCACACTCTGAAAAGAATTGTCCTCAATGGATAAATTCGATGATGTTGGTCATGAATCAGATGCTGGATTCTAGATTAACAGAAGATGGAGATGAAGAGAAAAAAGAGAATACTACGTCAACAAAGGAACAAGAAGAGGAAACCATGGTTTTGTGGGATTCTGTTTCGTTATTTGATGCTGAAGAGGAAAATAATCAGGGCTACAAGGACGTCATGGAAACCAACGTGGCAACCAGGAGCCAAGGGCCAATTAAAGAAAACAGTCTCATTCTACCAAAGATCAAAAGACTGCAAAGAAATGTAAAGAAATTTTAGAATAAATCCTTAGCTGATAAGATTCCAGAATTCACTATTACCAGCCAAGATCTGAAACAGAATAATACGTTGGCTAGGCCAAATGAAGGAAAGATGAATGTTGATAAACCTCATCCCATTGAGCAGCCGATGGATTATGACATCGTGGAGGATTTAAAGAAGGTAAAAGAGAATGTTCCACTATTTGAAATGTGTAAAGTGCCGCAGCAAAAAGAAAGACTATTGAAAGCACTTGAAGCATTGGATGAGAAGCTGCCCACTAACAATCAACCTCAGGAAGAAGAAGAAATTGGAGAAACCAGCGTTGGAGGTAAGTCTAAAAGAAAACATCCACCTTTCATCCTCATGTTTGAAATTTTCAATCATAATGTACATAATTGCTTGGTAGACTCAGGGGTGTCGGCTAATGTTATGCCCATATTAGTCTGTAAAAAGATCAATGGGCCGCCTAAGCCATCCATGTGGAGGGTGGTTCAATTGGATAGAATGGATGTAAAGGTAATTGGTGAGATGGAAGATGTCCTAGTCCATCTGGCATCTAATGACAAAGTATGCCAAGTTATTAACATCGTGGTGGCTGATATACCAGACACTTACGGTCTTGTCCTGAGCAGAGATTGGTCGGCCAAATTAAATGGATATTTCACCTCGGATTGGTTGCATCTGTGGTTGCCATACAAGGGAAGTCCGAACCAGATTAATATTTTAAGGGAGCCTCACATGATATACAATGTTACTCAACTCAATGAGAAGAATGAACCAGTGGATTCTATATTGGGAAACTATTTTATTGAGTTGGAACCAGGAAATTACCAAGCAGAAGAAGCCAGCAACACATTTGACACCCAGCCTGATCTCCTTCGATTCTCACAGGCTGATGAGATTGACTATAATATAGTAATCTTAGCCATAGGAATAGATTCACATTCAGTAGTTAGTGATTTTTGGACTTTTTTTTTTGATGGCTCTAAGACATTAGAAGGGTCAAGGGTTGGCTGTGTCTTGATCGACCCCCAGAAGAATACACATTTTCTTTCTTGTAGATTAGAGTTTGAGTGTACTAATAATACAGCTGAGTATGAAGCGCTGGTGCAGGGTTTGAGGAAAGCGATTGAGTTAAAGGTAAGTAATCTAAAAGTTTTTGGGGATTCTGAAATTATTGTGAAACAAATCCAGAATCAAATACATTATGTTTCCCCTCACTTGAAAGCTTACCAAAATGAGGTATGGGATTTGCTTAAATTTTTTTAATGCATTCAATATTATTTCAATTCCAAGGCTTAAAAACGCAGTAGCTGACCTGTTGGCCACATCAGCCACTAGGTTGGTTCCCACTAATAATAAATGCTCTGTTGAATTACTTTTCAGGCCTTCTATACCTGATATGATTACGAACCTACGAGTGTTCGATGATGACAAGCAGATTATAGAATGTTTAACAAATGACAAGGTGTTTAAAGGAGCGATCATAGATGATGAAGAACATCAGGTTGAGCTGAAGTACGATAATTTCATTCCTAAAGGAGTTATAACGTTAGAAAAAATGTTCGATTTAAATGAAAAGTTCAGAATACCAGCCAACTTGAAGACCCATAGCTCATCTCTGCAGTTCGAGCTGGTTAATTTAGGGACTAAAACGAATCCTAAATTTGTGAATCTTGGCAAATGTTGTTCACCTACAGAAAGATACAAGTTCATCAGTCTGTTTAAACAATATAAATATGTTTTCGCATGGACATACGAAGATTTAAAAACGTATGACACTAGCATCATCAAGCATGTTGTTCCCATCAAAGCCGGCGTTAAGCCATATCAGTAACCTTTGAGAAAAATGCATCCAAAGCTGGAACCACTGATTCAAAGTGAAGTGAAGAAATTATTGGATGCTAGAATCATTTTTAAAGTCAGACACTCTGAGTGGGTATCAAATATGGTACCAGTGAGGAAAAAATCGGGAGAAATCAGATTATGCGTGGATTTCAGAAATCTAAACCGAGATTTCGACAAAGATAACTACCCTGTTCCACCCATGGAGCAATTGCTACAAATGGTTTCAGGTTCTGAATTGTTTTCATTATTAGATGGTTTCTATGGCTACAATCAAGTATTAGTAGCTGAAGAAGACAGATTGAAGACCACGTTCAGGACCAAATGGGGAACCTTTGCCTACAGAAGGATGCCTTTTGGGCTTATAAATGCTGGAGCGACATTTCAAAGGGCTATGGACATAGCTTTCCGTGGATTGATTGCTATAGTGTACCTTGATGATATTACAATATTCTCGAAGAGAAGAGAAGAACACGAGTTTCACTTAAGGCAAATTTTCGAACGCTGTCGGAAATATGGCATCTCACTCAATCCTAAAAAGTGTGTGTTCGATGTCATGGAAGGCAAGTTGCTAGGTCACATAGTTTCAAAGAAAGGAATCTCTATAGATCCAGAAAGAATCAAGGCTATTGAACAAATCCCCTTGCCCCATAATAAAAAAGGGATGCAATCATTTATGGGAACTATAAATTTTGTGCGAAGATTTGTGCCTGATTTTGTTCAGATTGTCAAGCCATTGCAGCAGATGGTGAAGTAAAATGCACAGTTCAAATGGACCGAGATTGAAAAGAATGCTTTTAGCAAAATCAAGACTGCTTTTGCACACGCACCCTCCCTGAAAATCCCAGATTTTGATAAAGAATTTATTCTGTATACCTTTGCATCTGATGATTCGCTAGCAGCTGTGCTTACGCAAAGGGAAGATGGGGGGGATGAATTTCCAATATCCTTCATGAGCATTGGTCTACAAGGGGATGAATTAAATTACTCAGCCATTGATAAGCAAGCTTATGTAGTATTCAAAGCAGTTAAGCAATTCAGACCATATATTTTAAAAAATTGAACCAAAGTAATTGTCCCCTACCCAGCGGTAAGGTCCCTTCTTATACAGAAGGAGTTAGGAGAAAGAAGGGGCAACTGGGTTACAGCTCTTCAAGAGTACGACCTTGAATTCAAACCAGACTCTATAGTTAAAGGACAAGGGTTGTGCAAACTGATGACTGAGAATGGGAACAATGGAGAACACGCCTGGGAAGATGAAGCCGAATTACATGTAATGGAGGCATGTCCTTTGTTTACAGCTCCCGAGTCTTGGTATAGAGACCTTGTGCATTACTTGCAGGCATGGCTGTTGCCAGAACATTGGAATTCCAAGCAAAGAAGAGCACTGCATCTTAAATCAGCTTCCTATCAACTTGTTGAAGGAGTATTATTCAGAAAGAATTATGATAGGGTTCTTCTTTGATGCTTAGAAAAGGAAGATGCAAAGAAAGTAATGACAGAGTTGCATGATGGGCCGGCTGGGGGACATTATTCAGGAGATACTACAGCCCACAAAATCCTCAGAGCCGGTTACTATTGGCCTATGCTCTTCAAATATGCACACGCACATGTCAGAAAGTGTGATATTTGCCAAAGGTGTAGCAGGAGACAACCTAAAGTAGCAGCACCCCTAAAGCCTGTGATGATCATGGAGCCATTTGAGCAATGGGGGTTGGATATTATTGGAGAAATAAAACCGAATTCCTCCCTGCAGAACAAGTACATTCTGATTGCGACTGATTATTTCACTCGCTGGGTCGAAGCTATCCTGCTGCGCAAGATAAATGAAGACGAAGTCATCAGCTTCCTGCAAGATCATATCATGACCAGGTTTGGAGTTCCATTTTCGTTAGTCTTTGATAATGCTAAGTACTTTTCATCAATTAAATTGACTACTTTTGCTCATGATAAAGGGATAAAATTGCATTATTTTGCTAATTATTATCCACAAGGAAATGGCCTGGCTGAATCCTCTAACAAAAACCTGATTAGAATTTTAAAGAAGACTGTAATAGAAAACTAGAGGAGTTGGCATGCAGCGCTACCAAATGACCTTTGGGCCAATAGAGTCACCCCCAAGTCTGCGATAGGAGTGTCACCATATACTCTTGTGTATGGTAAAGAATCCATTCTTCCCCCCAATATCATGCTTCCCTCTTCCATAATAGCTCAAGAGTCTCGAGGGTCGGATGATGAAGTTTTGCAAATAAGGATATATAATCTCCTGAAAGCAGAAGAGGCTAGATCTAAAGCCAGAGAGTGCTTTGATAAATAGCAGGGGGTAATAAAGAGATGGTTCGACAAACATAAAGCTGGAACAAAATACTTTGAAGTAGGAGACTTAGTCCTCAAATGGGATCACCCCCATGATGAGAAAGGAAAGCGCACTAACTTCCAGCAGTTGTGGGTAGTCCCTTTTCAGATTACAGCAAAGCTTGGCCCTTCTACTTATAAGTTGCAAGATCTACAGGGGTGGGAAGAGAACTTACCAGTAAATGGTTTGGTTCTCAAGCCTTATTTTTCCTGAGTTTCTTTGAGTTCTTTTGTCTTGTATATAAATAAGCTGTTTAGCTGTATTTTGAGCCATGTTTTTCAGTTTGTTTTAGTTTAAGTTTTATTGATTTCAATAAAGGGAATGAACCCGCAGTTGCATGGAGAACATCAAAATGTTTAGGAATGATAAACGTTTTTGGGTCTCAGACTGGGTGTTGCTAAAATAACTTCTTCCAGTTTAGCAGTTTTCTTGAATAAGCTTGGTGTGCATTGAAGTCCTACTTAACCCCTGTGAAATAAACCCAATTCGAAGACTTTGGAATACTATGATGAGGCTCCATCCATGTCACACTTAAAATGTTCTAAGGAGCGATAGCAGAAGACCCATGGAATGGAGAGAGGTGAACAATGTATTAAATATAAATGATCCCATGCCAAGAAATGAATGCCAAAAGGCAAATAAGAATTAAAAAACTCCTATGAAAGCATCATGCATCAAAGCAGATGTTGAATCATAAGTACTAAATTGCCGAAAGATCCTCTCCGTCCGTGAGCTGAAACATGACGTACACCGCTCACACAAAAGGACACTATGGGATAGAGGATCCTGAATTAAAATTCAGTAAGAAAGGCATGTAGGAGGACTCATATGAAAAGGGACAAAAGTCCAAAAGCACAAAAGTGCTAAAATCGCATGGGAATGAGGAACAAATGAATATTTCTGTTTACCATGTGCTACAATCCTGTGGTGTCCAAGCTATCAGCTACCTGAAGACAAAGGTAATAATGAAACTCATCCTATGGCCTCAACAGAGTTATCTGGACTTGAAAATCTTGGTTTCCACTCTCCCAAATGGGACTATTATCAATGATTGAAGGTACACACTTTTGGCATTCGAGAAATCCAGATAGCTGGAAGAATTCAATAGGATGCATTTCTTGTTAAACGGTTTGTCACTCAAAGATTAATCACCCAGAGATCTAGGTTCACCAGGTAATCGCTAATTGTTGCAGCTGCAACTGTTCTCCCCAAATTTCTTAAATTTTGGGCCCCTCATGATTTTGCATTTGTTTTAATCGTTGGATCCTTTGAGTTTTTGGTCGTGTTTTAATTTTAGATGATTGTAAAAACTTAACTCTCTCCCAAGGTTCGAATTTTGATTGCGTTTGGAATTTATGGTGAGTCACAGATTCTAAGTTTGTTTCGCTTGTTGATTGAACCAAGTGTTCTTTATTGTGGGTCGCCGTTACGGAGGTATAACAGGTTTTTGTCCGTTGTTGAGTTTGAGAAGTTGTCCAAAACACTTAAATCATTTTTATACATCGGGCATTGAAAATATGTTTGATCGGAGGCCATTACTTTTTCGTTTCCGCCGTTGTGGCTCTCAAAGCAACTCAGCACCCAAAGTCCAAAACGCTCCGCTAGCCGATGTGTCAGTCTTTAGTCACTTGCCCATAACTTTTCTTCTTTTACCATTGTGGCTGGGAAATCGATTTAGCGTCCAATGCAAAATGTCTTCCGACTTTCGATTGAGAGTCTTCCTGCCCTCAGGTCTCGTGTCCCTAACCTTTTTATCTTCCGTCGTTGCGGCTCTTAAAGCATTTATCCATCCGAAGTGAAAAGCACTCCGCTGCCAATGCGTGTTGACTTTTCATCGCATGCCCGTAGTTGTGCCCCTTCTGTCGTTGCGGCTGGGAAAACCATTTGGCTTCTGATGTCATTATCCTTCCAATTTGCGATTGAGTTTTCCTGCCCATCGTCGCATGCCTGTAGCGTTTCATTTTCCACCGTTGCGGCTAGGCAAAGATTGTGGGATTCCGATGTTATTATCCTCTGACTACTGATTGAAGAGTTTTTCCCACCCTTAAGTTGCATGCCCGTAACCTCTTTATCTTCCACCATTGCGGCTGGGGTGGGATTTTTAGCTCCCGATATCCTCGCTCTGAGCATCCGGTGATTGCGAACCTGTAGATAAACGAAGTCGTGGTGCGCCTGGTCATTTCCAATGGATTAGCCGGTTTTAGTTGTTTTTATTTGACATTTTGCTTAGATTGTAAACCCCATGAATGATACACCTTTATGGATCGCAGGTGGTCTTGAAGGACTTTTTAGGCAAATGCAGCACGAAGGCACATCTAGGCAGTTTTGGAAAAAATCAAACCGTGGTCCTCAGGACTGAAGAAAAGGATAAAATGAATGACGGCAAAGGCACAGACTAGAAAGATCTATCAGTTACTAATAATAAGATGAACGTTCACAGAAAATAAAATGGGAAGACAAAGCGGCCTGAAGAAGAATCTGAAACGTTCCAGGGACTGGAAAGTCACATGCTTGGGGGAATCCCAAACGATCTACTGTGTAGTTTAAATATTGTAAAGATAGGACTTGGAAAGGACTTTTTCCCTGGAAAAACTTGTAAACCATTTTCTTGTAATAGGAACTATTTCGTTTTAAAATCAGAAACTGCAACTTTTGCCTATTGGAGAAAGCGAAATGTGGAATGTATCAATGTGATTAAATGAACAATGTTGAAGGGGAACTATTTCTTTTTCAGCTGTGTTTCATTAACTGTGAGAGTGTTTAACTTCCTGAACCTATGTTCTTGTTGAATGCTTTTCAGTATATTTTGTGATGTTTTCCACTGTGAGTAATGAAAGTTGTTCATAAAACAATTAGCTAACTGGTTGTTCAAAAATCTGCAATTGTTCATGTGTCTTGAAAGAAGTGTCAGCTATCTGTAACTTTTCATTATGCATGTACAAAATATATTACTCACCAATGAATGATAATCCTGCTCCCTAGGGATAGATTAGGTAGGTAGTTTTAATTTCTTGTTGTATGTGATTTAGATGCTTGTGAATGCTAAGATGAGAGGTAAGAACCTGCACATCACATTGTGACTGCTCCTTGCATCTTATCGCCCTGCATGGTTAATTAGGCACTTGCATATCATACATTAAGTAAAAAAATACAAAAATACACGGTGGACCGGGTCGCAACCGGTAAAGCCTTTGTTTTTGTTACTTTGACCTACGGTAGCCAGACCGCAAACCGGACGGATTCCCCATACCAAACAGTCACGGGCTAGTTGGGAACATTGACTGGGGAGAATCCCTTACTATTGCTGCCTGTGAATTTCTGGGCCTCAACAGGGTGGTAGGGAGTGCTCTTATGATACCGTATCTAAAATTCCTCCGTCAAGGCCTCAATAGTGCTATTCAGAAAATGTGTTCCTTGATCACTCATCAAAATTGCTGGACATCCAGATCTACTTATGATGTTTTCAAAAATGAATTGTGCAACTGTAGCAGCATCACAATTCCTTACTGCTTTGGCCTCTGCCCACCTAGTGAGGTATTCTGTTCTTGTGATGATGTATCTCGAACCAGTTCATTTCCTTGGTGGGTTGATAGGACCCACAAAATATATAGCCCACTTGTCAAATGCCCGCAGCGTAATCTGTGGTTGCAGTGGCATTTCATCCCTCTGCGAAGGTTTTCCTACCCTCTGGAAAATATCGTAGCATCTGCAGAACTCCTTAGTGTCTTTATGCAAAGTAGGCCACCATAATCCTGCAGCTAGAATTTTTTGAGCAGTCGGCTTTCCTGGAAAATGACCTCCCGCGGTACCTAAATGTCCTTCTCTAATAATGGCCTCTTTCTTGTGCGGCATAATGCATCTGCGCAGGACTTCATCTAGACCTAACTTGTATAAATGTCCTACGATCAAAGTGAAATATGCTACTTTAACAACTAACTATTTCTTTTGCTGCTTAGTAAACTCAACTAGTGCCCACCCTGTAGTGAGAAAGTGAATAATATCTGCGTAATACTCATCAGCGATCTGGATAGAAAACAATTGCACATTTGGAAAATTATCCTCTAGATTACTTGGTTCTTCTCCCGAGTCTATTCATGACAGATGATCAGGTCTGACATTTAATCTCCCTGGTTTTACAATAATTTCAAAATCATACTCCTGAAATAGGAGTAACCATCTACAGATCCTTCCCCCTAACACTGGCTTACTGACCAAATACTTTAAAGCGGAATGGTCAGTGAACATCTTGAATGGGGCACCCAACAGGTAGTGCCTGAACTTCTGTAGAGCATACAACATAGCTAATCCTTTTCTTTCTGTAGTGGTGTAGTTCTTTTCTGCGGTAGATAGCTTTCTGCTTGAGTACGCGATAGGGTGATCGATACCCCCTTCTCCTGGCTGTGTAAGACAATCCCCAGTGCGATGCCAGATGCATCCACATGTACGTGAAATGGCTTGTTCCAATTTGGAAATACTAAGATGGGTACTGTAACCATCTTCTCTTTAAGAGTGTCTAAACTTTGCTGGCATTCCTCATTCCATATGAATTTCACTTCTTTCTTTAACAACTTTTCCATAGGTGCTATGATCTTTGCATAGCCTTTGATGAATTTTCTATAATACCCTATATGACCAAGCACTGTCCTCAATTGCTTGACTGAGTTGGGTGCTGGAAGATTTACAATGATGGCAATCTTTGCAGGATCTACCATCAAGCCTTGTCTGCAAACAATATGACCCAACAAAATACCAAATGGTGCACAAAATATACATCTCTTCAAGTTAAGAGAAATCTTATAATGCCTACATTTCTCTAACATGAGCCTTAAATCTCCTATATGCTTTTTGATTAATCCAAATACAGTCCAATCATCAAAATAGACTTCTAAGAATTTATGGATGTATTCCTTAAAGACAACAACTACTACTCTAGAAAAAATAGCTGGTGCATTTTTAAGACCAAAGGGAATTACCGTATACTGGAATGAGCCCCATTCTATCGCAAAGGTGGTCTTATGTTGATCCTCTGGATGGATTCTTATCTGGTGATAGCTTGAAAAGCCATCAGTGAATAAGTAGATCTCCTGTCCTCCCACATTGTCTAAAACTTCGTCAGTAAAAGGTGTCGAAAATGGGTCATGAAGTGATGTGTCATTGAGTTTGCGCAAATCGACACAAATCCTGATTTCTCCTTTAGTTTTATTTTCCTACACAACCATGGGACTAACCCATTCACTCTCTTCTACTGGCTCAATGATTCCTGCTGCTAGCATCTTATCAATCTCATCCTTAACGTTTTCTTTATAACGAGGATTTAATTTGTATGGACGCTACTTAACTAGCCTAGCATCCTCTTTCAAAGGTATCCTCATGACTCCCAAATCTCCTACTATTCCCTTCATTTCTATAAACTTAGTGGGAAATAAGTCCTGATAGTCATGTAACAAATTTGCGATGTGTCCTACCATTTCATCATCCCAATAGTCTCCAATAGAGGCAAACTTTCGTTCTGTTTCTATGCCAATATTGATATTTTTAATCTTAATAGGGTCTGTGACAGCTGGAATCTCTAGCTTTGGTCCATCAACTTCGTGAGTCCCTTCTGAATCTGGGATGTTGATACTGCAAGGATTCTCATCCTCATCACCTGGCTCTTCTGCAAAGTTGTAACACTCTAGTGCATGTTCTAACTGGATGGCCCAATCAAGTTGAGAAGACACTGGTAGGGTACAGTCATCAAATATCTTAGTCTTTATAATCTCTAGATCCTGATCAATGCTTGGATACTCATATTCAAAAGTGAAAGTGAGTACAAAGCTGTCTATCATAACTGGCCATGTAATCGTTCCTCTGCACAACTCTGTCTCAGTGTACCAGTTCCTTGGGACTGTGTCTAAAGTGTGAATGAATAGGTGAACCCATTCATCCTCTGGATTGTCCGACCAGTTCTATTCACAAATCTTAATATGAAACCTGGGGTCACTATCTCCTGTATATTTCTAGGGTAAACTCTCCTTGTCATTAGAGAATCTAATCACCATCAAACTCTTAAAATCATCCCATGATGCGATATTTTATTTATGTGCATGCCACCATCTTGTAGGTGTCGCTCTTACTGCAAGGTCAATAGCTGCCATCCTCTGCTCATGAGGGATTTCCTACTAAAATTGCTGTAAAAAGTCATTGACATCTGCTAAGCCATCAAACGACCGAATATCCTTAATCTCTATTCCAATCCATCGCAGTGACTTAGTCATGAATGCACATCTGCAAGTTGAGACTTCATAAAGTCTATTTTGCCAATTTTCTAAACCAACATCTGAATCCAATGTGCATGAGCTATCACATCGCCAACTAATATTTCCTTCTACGGTGGGATTGACATAATCACTCTGGTTAGCAGTCATCTAATAGAAGCTCTCCATATTACATACCTCTTCCTCTGCTCTGATAGGTTCAATGTATCGAGGACCCTGAAAAGGATCCAACGGTGCGATGACTCAAATCTGTTTATCCTCAAAGGTCATTTGTCTTTTCTTCAAATCGATAACAGCCATGTTATCAATTGCCCAATAAATACCTAATAAAGCTGGATACGGTCTACTATCGCCAATAATTTCTATTACTTCAAAATCTACAAAGCTGCAAACTCCATCAATATCAACTGGTACTTTCGGTAACCGACCCAGTGGCGATACCCTCTGCTGATTGGCTAGTCACAGATGGATAGGTGATCTGGCTAACTTAGGGCTACCCATCTGTTCCCATGTCTACTTAGTAAGAACATTTACCTCTGATCCTAAATCTAGGATTACCTCATCCATTTCAAACTCTCCAATTTGTGCTATGAGTCTCATTTCTCTTCCTGTTCTTGTATGGCCCATAATATTATGAACAACACGCTGCATACTGCTCACAGAAGAAGACTGTTGATATTGATCTATGATGCGTTGAATCTCTCCTATGGATTTCTCATTTCTTACGAGTTTCAAGCAGCTCAGCAAGAAGGATTGTACACTTCCTGTCAACTCATCTTCTTTGCACCTTCTCGATGTGGTAGCCTGCGATGTCTGCACAGGACTAATGCCACAAGGTTTTTGCTGCGGTACACCCCTACAAGGAAATATCTGCGATCCTATTGGTGTAGGGTTAGTAAAGAAAGTTTTAGCTTGCTGAAATGTTTCTTTATTCTTCTGCAAGTCAAGTGGTGTATATTTATCAATGGCTTTGCGCACCCACTTCGGACCTGTATTCTTTTCGGCATCCTACGATGTCCTACTAGTAGATGCACCACTGCGAATCACAATAATGACTCTTGGTTCTGGTTCTTTTTGTTCAGTATCAATAAGCTGAATATTCTGGTTTACTGCTGGCTTAGGATCCTTAATCTTGGCTATCAGGATAGGACATTCTTCTATAGTGTGATCATAGGACTTGCAATACTTACATGTTGTAGTAGGGTTCTGACAATCCCTAGCATAATGTCCTACAGCTCCATAGTTGTAATAGACAATCGGTCCATGACCATGGCCAAAGCCTCCACCACGGCCTCGTCCTATGAATCCTCCTCCATGGCCATCATGAGTTGGTTCATGTGGTGGACCTACTGATGGTCCTGATGTCTTTGACTGGACTCTGTAGAAGTCATGTTTTCTCTCTATCATGAGATCATAAGCTCTGCAATTATTTTCATCATGTCCTACTGACTTACAGAAGTTACAGTATAAATTCTTAGGAGTTTGTACATACTTCTGAAGTAAAGGGCATTCCTGTGGTCTATGTCCTCTTGTTCTATAGATTTCACACCATGGCCCTTGAGTCTATACTAAGGGGTTAGGAGCCCCACTTGCTATATACTCAACAAATACATGGACAGTTATATTTGGTATGGCCATGTCCTTTACACTTTGTACACCATAATTCTTGTTCAGTCTCTTTTCCTTTCTTAATCTCATGTAGTTGTAAAGTGAGATTGGCTAACTGATTCCGCAAGTTTGTCATACCTGCACTAGTCACAGCTAAAGGTGAAGCCTCTAGTTTCTATTCCATCTCCAATGCTTCATCCTATGTATGGAGTTTCTTTTGCATTAGTGGAAGTCTGATATGAGGGAGCAGTGCTGTGATGAACCATTCCTTATGCTGCTACGGCGCAAACTCAAAACTAACTTGGTCTATAAGAGCTTTAAATTTCTGATCGAAATCCCATACTGACTCTGTGGGTAACTGTTTAATGTCTTTAAGTTCTGTGATACATTGTGACTCAGACTTGGGTTTCTTAAATTCCTTAATCATTGCAGTCCTGACCTCTATGAGTGTTCTATTCTGTGCTGCTGTATACTTCATATACCATGTTAAAGCTCTTTCTCTAAGTGTAGTGGCCAACTGGACAAGATTAGTATTGTCATCCTAGATCTGTTTAATGGTTCATACAGCTTCACATAGGAACCAATGTTTTTCTGTGTCTTCTACCCCTGTACCCATGAAGGTAGGTAATTTCATGTCATCCCCCATTCTGTTTCTACGAGGTGGATTCTGATTTACTGTATTACTACCACTTGGCGGTGTAAATGTAGGTGATGTACAGGTAGTATGTACTGTGTGTGAACTACTAGATGGAGTTCCTACGGGGTTATTCTGAGTCCCGATCAGTTTCTGTGGGGTATAAGGGTGGTAAGGGGTACCCCCTGCTATTTTTTCTCTATTACTTTGACTCTGTTCTCTAGTACTGTCTGCACTATCTTCAACGAAGGAAGATCTAAAATCTACTTTATATTTCTTACCACTACGTGTACATCCAATTTCTTCAAAATCACTCTCATACTCTTGTGACATTACACTTACTTAACTTATTCATATGAAAATATATCCAGTACTCCTTTTTCATATAATAACATCTTAAGGGACAAATTTAAAGAGTTCAAGTACTTACCATGATATCCTTTGAAGAAGTACCTTTCTGCTTCACTGAAACTCTTTCTTTGATCAACTGCAAACTCCGTAATGAAACCTTCCAGCAAAATTGCAAGCCAGAAGTCTACTGCCCGTGAAATGGGATTATCTATGCTCTTCACGGTGTGAATAAGCTCCGGTGTCTAGACAATGTTCCTTTTCTTCTTGAATACATGCTTATCATTCAACTTTGACAACCAACCATACAACTCATTTGCATAGGTCACAAAAAATATCTCATGTAGGTATGTGAAGATATATTTCTGTAACCAGTCCTCTGTACTTAGCCTAGGACTCTTGTTTTATTTCGTATAAAATTCTCTTTCCTTAGACTCAACCCACTAGTTAAGTTCTTCTTTAGTAGGATACCAACAGAACATCAGCTCTTCAATTTGTTCAAAACCAGTGACGAAACCATTTGTTGGTCTTCTATGGGTAGACCCGGGTTTATTTTATTGTACCAACAAAACCCCTAGCTCATTGGCCCTTTCAGCAACAGACTGCAGAACGGCTTGAAGTGTTAGTTTTTCATCACATTTAAGCTAGCATTATGATCTTAGGATCTTTTCACTGAGAGAATAACAAGCACAACAATAAAACACAAGCACATCACAAGAGACAAGAGACACAAAGATTTTTCCTCAGGGAAACCATAAAGGAGAGAACCCCGCAACTTCCTCTAAGATAGAATCAACACCAAAATAGTAAGAGATCTCCCAAAATAGCAGTAGTCTTCTGTCTTCTGTCTAGTCCCAAAATTTCCTTCTCCAGTAGTGCGCCACACTTGGGAGAGCAAGTGATGTATTTCACAAGTGATAAATAGAGAGACTCTCACTCTCTATTTATATTCATCCGTTCACTTGAATTTCCTTTTCACACGTAGGCTCAACCTAATGATTACTACTCGAGCCTACACCTTAATTAGGGTATAATAACTCAAGTGCCCCCAAAATGTGGGGACTTACCTAATGACTTGATATGACTTGATTACATTATTAATCCTCCCGATCGGAACATCGGGGCATGACCACATGACTCAAATACATAATAGAAACATCCCAGAATAAACATCGGGTTACAATACATAAGATACATAGAAGAATACATTCCGAAGTTACATATACATCAACACTCCCTCTTAACTAGGAAGGTATTCTTTCGACACAATTTTCAGCACTGGTCTTCTTCTCTGTATCAACTGGATCATCTCATCTTCAAGTCATCTTCGTCTTCAAGTCATCTTCGTTGGATCTAGATGATCTCTCGATCTGGATCAACATAGAACATCATCACTGGATCTGGATCATCTCTCGATATGGATCAATATAGAACATCATCACTGGATCTGGATCATCTCTCGATCTGGATCAACATCACTGGACTGGATTTGGATCATCACTTGATTTGGATCATCACTGTTGGATCATCATTACTGGATCTGGATCATCACTTGATCTAGATCAACACTGGTGCTATCTCATGATTCTTCTCATCATAGGAAGTTCTACAGAGCCAGCCCTTTTTCATGTTGGTTGTAGGCTTACCCTCATGCAGGTCTTCGCCCAGCACTTACATCTGACCTGCTCGTCAGAAAGACATGCCCAACACTCACATCTGATCATGTAGTAAACTACAATCCCATTAGAAAGGCCCATCACTCACATTCACCAGCATGATAGGACACACCTACTATCATCTATGAAATGGCTCAGCACTTACAACCACCAGCATGATAGGACACACCTACTATCATCTATGAAATGGCTCAGCACTTACAACCACCAGCATGATAGGACACACCTACTATCATCTATGGAAAGGCACAGCGCTCACATCCGCCAGCATGGTAGGACACACCTACTACCATCTATGGAAAGGCTCGGCACTTATAATCACCAGTATGGTAGGACACACCTACTACCATCTGTGAAAAGGCTCTGCACTTACAATCACCAGCATGGTAGGACACACCTACTACCATCTGTGAAAAGGCTCTGCACTTACAATCACCAGCATGGTAGGACACACCTACTACCATCTGTGAAAAGGAACTGCACTTACAATCACCAGCATGATAGGACACACCTACTCTCATCTATGAAATGGCACAACACTTACAGTCACCAGCATGATAGGACATGCCTACTATCATCTGTGACAAGGCTCAGCACTTACATCCATCCAGGAGGGAACACATCCTGCTCACAATGATGGAAGGGCATGCACTCATATCTGATCATGAGGGGAACACATCCCAGCAATCATATCAAAATGGCCCACAGTCCTCCTCAACTGAGCTACCTGGTAACTGACCAGGCGCCTCCATTCTCCTAGAGAATTGCAGTTGCCCTTACATCTGACCTGCTCGTCGGAATTGCCAATACTCACATCTGACATGGAAGGAACTTAATCCTTTAGCCATGAACAGAATGGTTCAACCCTTACATCTGATCAAGTGGGAACACATCCCTCTATCACATTAGAATGGCTACTCAGTTCTTACACTGAGTGTTCCTGGTAACTGATGAGGTGCCTCCATTCCTAGAATGGCAATTTCTCTTACATCTGTCCTACTCGACAGAATGGCCAGCACTCATATCTGACATGGAAGAGAGCAACCCTACCACCATGACAGAATGGCTCAGCCCTTATATCTGACCTACTTGTCAGAATGGCTATGGATCTCAGAACTCATATCTCTGATATAGTGATACTTGATCTCGATATGCTTCGACTTGTCATGGAACACTGGATTCTCTGACAACTTCACGCAACTCTGGTTGTCACAATGTATACAAGTAGCATCCAATGGGAGATCAAATATATAAGACAGTAGCTTCCGCAGCCATACTGCCTCACAACTAGCTAAACAAGCTGTGACATACTCTGCCTCATCTGTACTCAGTGCCACACAGGATTGCTTCCTGCTAAACCAAGAGATCACACTTGATCCCAAACTGAAGCAACATCCTGAAGTACTCTTCCTGTCGATGGCACTGCCTGCCCAATCTGAATCAACATAACCCTCCAGGTTAATCTTCTGATTCACATCGTACTTGAGCCCATAGTCAATTGTACCCTTCAAGTACCTCAAAATATGCTTTGCAGCTATCAAGTGAACACTTCTCAGATCTGTCAAGTACTGGCTCAAGGTGTTCACAGCAAAGCAAATTTCTGGTCTTGTGTTCGTCAGGTACATCAATGACCCAATCATCTGACGATACATCGTAGCATCAACTGTCTCTGATGAAGCATCACTTAATAGATTCATGTTCGATGCCATAGGTGTGGTCATGTAGTCCATCATCCTGAACCTCTTCAGGACATCTACTGCATACTTCCTTTGTCCAAGGAAGATTCCATCTGCACTATGCCACACCTCCATACCTAGAACAATAGTGCATCGACACATAACAGGAGTATCACTGGTCTTCCGTCTTCAACCTTGAAGAAAAGGTTGGAATCCTCTTTACTCTTAGTAAAGCCTAGAGTCATCAGTAATCTTCCCATCCTGTCGTACCATGTCAAACCTCAAGATCTTCTGCAATCACTCCCTCTGAAGTGGAGCATCATACTCCCTCTGTCTTCCA